>JAPSGF010000042.1:3082737-3592026 GCA_035772895.1 Perdix hodgsoniae
AATACGACAGTCAGATATGTTTTGGTAGAAGAACAATGGTAATTCCTGTCTTAACCTTGACATATTGCAAAGATAAACGTGGCTTTACCTTTCATTATTCTTGTAAGTTGGAAGATGAATTAGAAATATGTATTGGCAGAGGTAATTTTTTTCAAAACATCCCATTCAATCACTTTTGACACAGTCCAAGCTTTGGCTAGGAAAAACAAAACAAAACAAAAACCAAAAACAGTAGTTCTGTTTTTGACATATTGACACTATGTGATGTGAGCAGTGATGAAATGGAGTAACTTTGCTCTACACTGCTTCAACAGCATCCTTATGCTGTTGTGATGAGAACAGATGAGAGAAGCTATTGGACTTTTGTTGGCGGTGTCAGGGTGAATTCTGGTGCCTAGAGTCAGAATGTTTTTATTTGGGATTCTTCGCTGTTTGGGGCACGTTAAAGAGATTGCATTTCAGATTCTTCATTTATTGTGAAATCAGTGGCAACTTTCCTCAGGCAAATATTTGGCTCTTCATAAGTCTTAGTTTTGATTTTTACATTTCATTTAAAATATTTAATTTAGTTTTTACATAAATTTTCAATTTACTTTCTTGTAAATCTTAAACTTATGGTGCATCCATGCTGGATGTGGTTCTGGGCACCCTGGTCTGGTGGTTGGCGACCCTGCACGTAGCAGGTGGTTGAAACTAGATGATAGTTGTAGTCCTTTTCAACCTGGGCCATTCTCTGATTCTATGATCTTACCGTACATTAAGAATGCAGTATGTTATGGATAGTCTGAGATGGTTCTATGTGAAGTTGAAGATAAAGCTATGGCTCAGTTATGACTGGTCAGATGAGGCCCTGGGCAGTATGATTTAGTGCCTTATTTAGTGGTTGCCAGCTCCAAGGTGTGTTGGAACTAAATGGTCCTTGAGGTCCCTTCCAGCCCAAGCCATTCTACAATTGCAAAATAGGAGAATCTGCATTTAAATTTAAGGCATAGTAGGAGGGTGCAGGTCCCGATGGTAGTGCTTTTCGATTGGTAGACAGTTAAGATGTTGGGAGAAGTGCAGAACGTAGTTAAACTAGTTCCTGCGAAGGTTAGTGTGTTGTCTTATAAGTTTAGTCAAAACTAAAACTCTTTAAATGCACCACCACTGATCAGGTATAAAATAATTGACTTTTAAATCTTTTCATACACAGGCCAAAACACTACGAAAATTAATCCAGCAAACATTTCGACAATTTGCCAACCTCAACAGAGAAGAAAGTATTTTGAAATTCTTTGAGATCCTCTCTCCAGTGTACCGATTTGACAAGGAGTGCTTCAAGTGTGCTCTTGGTGTAAGTAGAGGAATGCTACAGTCACTAGGATACTGTTGTAGTTCAAAGTTATGTTGGTTTTCTTAGTTCTACAGTTAATTGCTTGTTTAGTTAGCCTGTTGATATAGAGAAAAGAGTAGATAAATACTAAAAATCGAAATATATATTTCTTGATTTTTTAAATTTTCTCATTTCACTTTTAAAAAGCAACAAATAGCAGTCTGATAAGAATTGTTGGTTTTTCATTTGTGATAACTGAGCAGTTATTTACCTGGTTTCCTGAGGAGATGAGATTTCTTAGCCTCTTCTATTTGTAAATTTTTCTCTAATGCCGATTAATCTCTACCATTTCAAATAGAGTTTGAGAAACCCTTTGAATCTCCAACTTCTGTGAAAAAAGAGATATTTGAATAGAAATTAGAATGTGAACATCAGTGACCATAAGGAGAGAAGAGGAAATAAAGGAAATATATAGTTTTCACACAGACATAAAATAGAACACATGGGAACTCATACTGATTGAAACAGCTCCTCAGGAAGCCTGCCATCAGAAGTTTTGCTACTTGAAGAACTGCTTCATTTTACTATCTTGCAATGTTTGAGGAGTGTAGAAGTTTCTAGAGATGAATTACTGAAAACTGCATTGATAACACTGGGGGATAGTGTTCCTTTAAACATGCTGAAATTTGCCTTATCTTTCTCTTTCAATTTGAAGTCAAGCTGGATTATTTCAGTGGAGCTGGCAATTGGCCCAGAGGAAGGAATCAGCTACCTTACAGACAAGGGTGCAAATGTAAGTCTGTTTCTGTTTTCTTATCTTAGTGACTTAACAGCTGTGACCTGTTGTGTCTTGAACTTCACACAAAGAGGAATGACAAATCTAATGTTCAAGTCAAACTCAGAAAAGCTGGGAAATTCAACATATAAAGCTGTTCTTCAGATACTAACTCATAATTTGGGGTGGAGAAAACACAATTGGGTTCAGCAGAGAGACCAGGTCAGCCTTAGCCACTCCATTTCTTATCTTTTGTGCCCGCTGAAGTGCTCATTTAGAATATGAAGTGTTACTGGTGACTTTTTAACAACAAAAAATGCAGATTATTCTAAATTATTCCCCCCTTTCCTAGAGAGAATGTGTATATAAAAACCGTGGTTAGTTGGTATGTAGTGTTTGTGCTGTCATTTTTGGTTTGTGTTTTAATTTGTGCTCTTAACAGCTTTTTTATTGCATGATGTTGACCATTTTACAGTATTAATGGTGTAAGGTGCATCGTAAAAGTGTTTGGGACCTTTACAGTCATGATGCAAGTTGAGCGTATGTCCAACTTCTGTTAAGAGATGCGTTCAAAAGTAGTGAAACTCTTTAGAGAGCTGAATTCTGTAACCAGTTAAAGATGTGTCTTTTACAACAGTCTGATGATATGTAACTGTGCTCTTAGTGCAGATACCACGTGGGTATCTGTTAAATTTTTGTTTTTGACCTCAAAGAAGTTGTTTCTGATGTTCTTTAGCGTGTGCATACAGTTACTCAACAGTGACCTCTGTAGGCAGCCTTGATACTTGGTTTCATGTGTCAGTATGTAAATGCAAAATAACAAAATTGAAAAGCCCGATGATTGTACGAAGAGAAACAGACTTCCAAAAGTGTAATTCAGAGATCAAAATAAACATATGCTACAGGAGTAAACCCAAACTATTTTGCTTTGATTTTGTCATTTTTTCTGTTGTCTTCCTGCAGCCAACTCACCTGGCAGATTTTAATCAAGTACAAACAATTCAGTATTCAAACAGTGAAGACAAGGACAGAAAAGGGATGTTGCAACTGAAGATAGCTGGTGCACCTGAGGTATGATAGTTGGTAACTATGATAAACTAGATTTCTTTGATATTCCTTAAATAAAAAAGAGGGATTTGTATACTCCTAATTTACAGTACTCTCTTTGTATGTTGTGCTCATATTCTGGCTTCAACATTGTTCTGAATTTTTCTTCTGTCAGCCTAAATGACAAATATATTGTCCTAAAAGGATACTTCATGTTTCTGTATGCAAGTTTAAGCTGAGGACAACCAAACTACATGTGCATACAAAGACTTTATCTATTGTTAAACACTCTTGCTCTTCCTATAGCTACAGCCATTGCTGTATTTTTAAAATTTTGCATTCCAGGTATACTGTGTAGTTGTTTGATTTTTCTTGTACTTTAAGGGATTGAGGTACTTGAATGCAAGCATTCATTATACTCATAAATGTCATTATGTGCTTTAAATTTAATTTGAGAATGCTAGCTCTTAGTTGCATCTCACTGGCTGCCTGTTTATGTGTATGATGCTGTGCTCTGAAAAGGAAACTGAGCAATTTTACTTCTATGAAAAGGGAAAATATGAAAGCATCAAAATCTGTTTCTCTCATATTACACGGAGGAAGAGTTGGAAGTGAAATCAAATCACTGCCTTGGTAAACTGGGAAATAGAAATTCTGAGGGCAAGTTGGCAAATCTATGCAAAGGATATTTTCTTTTTAGAAGGACATGTAGTGTCGAAAACGGTTTTAAACTTAAAGAGGGTAGATTTGGACTAGGTAACAGGAAGAAATTCTTTACTGTGAGAGTGGTGAGACACAGGAACGGGTTGCTCAGTAAGGTTGTGAATGCCCCCTCCCTGGAAGTATTCAAGGCCAAGTTGAATGGGACTTTGATCAACCTTGTCTAGGGGGAGGTGTCCTATAGCAGGGGGTTGGAACCAAATGGTCTTAAAGGTCCCTTCCAACCCAAACCATTCTATGATTGCAGTATCAGTGTTATTAAAATTGGTAATTTGCCTGTATGTGTCACCTCTTCCACTTCTCTTCTGTCCCTTCTTAATTTCAGTTTATTTTGAAGTTGGGGTTACATTTTGGGTAAAGAACAAATTGTTGCATAAGGGTAGGAAAGAAGATACCACCTTAGGCATGGGTGTCCAATCTTTTGACTTGCCAGGCCACTTAAAGTGAAGAGGAATTGCTTTGGGCCATGTATTGGTAGGTTGCTCTGAAAGTAATGCTTCCTGTTGATTTGCACAGAAACTGCAGCTGATGCAAAGAGTACAATAACACTATTTGTATATCCCTGGCTGCCCAGGGAGGAGGTGGAGTCACTGACCCTGGAGGTGTGGAAGGAAAGTTTGGATGTTGTGTTGAGGGATGTGGTTTAGTGAGAACTGTTGGTGGTAGGTGGATGGTTGGACTGGATGATCTTAAAGGTCTTTTCCAACTTTGGTGATTTTGTGATTCTGTGATTTGATATAGCAAATTCTCAGCTACAGAATGCTATTTTTCGATAGTCACCACTGTTAGCTATGCATCTTCATCAGCAGTAAAAAGGTGCATGCTGTGCTCGCAAAAATGTGCACAAGTGGGGATGTACTGAAGTCTGTCACCATTGCTGCAGCACACCATCCACTGCCTCACTGTGCTCACATCCATTGTTTGGTCTCCATAAACATTCATGAGCATCAATGAATGTCAGTGGGTGCCATTTTTTCTGCATGGAGGAATTCAGTGACACACCTTTGCTTCATGCACAGTTCCATGTCAGATGATATTTAGTCAGACTGCCCCTTTACTGCCATCTCCACATGGCAACAGAACATAAGAGAATACTGGTGGGAAGATTGCACCTCTGCTGCAGTACCCAGCATCTGTACCTGATGTCACGGCCTAACATCATAAAACAAGAGGTATTACTTTCAGAGCAGCTCTCGTAAAATATGCAGTATAGTTAATATGTAAGTAGCAAAACATTTTGAATTTTAATTTTGATATTTAAACATTTAGAAAAAAAAAGTTCAAAATCGTAAAACCAGTGGGATATTTGATCTTGTTTTTGTGAAATTAATACATCACTGATTATTCGATCAGGTTGATGGAAGTGGTTGCAATTCTTAGCGAGGTCTGAAGGGGCTCATCAGAGATTTTTGATGATATTTAATCTTGCTATAGTTTATCCTTGACGGTTGTTCACAAATATGAATACTGCCAAAAAATGATGACTTGAATGAAGTGTGGCTGTGAAGGAAAGGATACTTTTCTCTAGTAAGGTAGGGCTTAGGAAGGTCTAGTAAAGCGACGTGATTACTTCTGTGTTGGGTATCTGATGGCAGCTATATATGTTGCATTTGAAAATTTGTAGGTCATATATTTCTATTGACTGCAAATGGAGTCACAGACATAAATTGATGATTTTTTGGGCAGTCTTGAAACCTGTTCTCAAATTTCTTTATCAAAATAGAAGGCAACACTGTATATTTTTCGATGTTCACAGGACTGTATTTAGCCAACATATCAAAATGCATGCATTTATGATCTAAGGTATGTTATTCTACAGAATAAGCAGCTTCTACATAGTTGTTATGATTAGAGCCTTAAAGTCATGGTAATCATCAGTGATGGACTGGAAGTTTACCCAGCAAGCCACTAAGTAGACCCATATCAATCTTACAGTTGGATGGAGGGTTTTTCAGCTGTGCTATGTCTTAAGTAAAGCAAGAATCTGATAGCTCTTTGCTTATTCATATTTTTCTGTTTACTGTTTGCCAGTGTATGTAAAGTTCTGATGCAATGACACAGCTGTTCTACTCAGTGTTTGCAACTACAATAATACCTCTTTGTTTTGTGCCTTGTTTTTTTCCTTCTTCAGCCTCTGACAGTGACAGCACCATCCTTAACCATTGCCGAGAATATGGCTGACTTGATAGATGGATATTGCCGACTGGTTAATGGAGCCACACAATCTTTTATTATCAGGCCACAGAAAGGTAAGAAGGTGTTCCATTCTGGTATTGGCGGTGCTCTGTTCTACTGATAGATTATCTTGTGCTTGAATGGAAGACACGAGGTAGCTTCAAAGTCATCATTTGGAGAATGTTGTCTTGCTAGAAAGAAACTTGAGGTATTTTTGCTAAGGAATACACTGATTGTCAGTGTCTCCCCACTGCTCTTAACAAGGATCTGTTATCTTGATATGATACACCAGTATCCAAGCAGAAATTCAGGAGATGTTGGTTAAAGTGCATCGTTCAGATAGAATTAGTTGAAATTTTTGAAGATCAATTTTCTATTCCCAGGTACTTAAAACCTCTCTTATTTTATTATTTGAACTTTGAGAGAAGTTTGTGAGCTTATCTCATGAAACAGAGCTAAAGCAAAGTATGGATTTTATACATTGATGGGTAGTTCTTTTTATAGCAAACTAAAAGATGGATGCATTGAGATAAGGGTGCAGCTACAGCTGGATGTAAAGAGATAATTAAATTGAATTTCAGAAGTTTTTTTCTGGTTTCAAGTAGTTTTAATTTTTGAAATCTATTCAGTCAAAGCCCCTTAAAATAGAAACTTCTGTCCTTTTGTACTTATCCTTGATTACGGAAATTTATCCAGCATTTCTGGTTTTTAAAACAATAAACTATTTCCTCTTTCCCTATTTGTCTTACAAGAGTATACACAAAGCCATTCTAGGAGCTCTACAATCTGAACATAAGTTTTTGTTTTTCTTTTTTTTATAGCCACATTTTTGCTTTCTTGTACCACTGGTATTTTATTCTCTGTAGCTCAGATGGGGTAGTGTTATTGACATAGTTCATGTCTTTCGTAGTTCTGTGTTTAGCATCCTGCCTGTGTATGGCTCTGAACTTTTCCTGTAATCATCTGTTGTGAAAACAAAGCAAAAAGCAAAGAAAAAAAAAAAAAAGCAAAAGAAACCCTGCGAAAACTTGATAGTTCAGTAATGAAACATGATTTTAGGGTGTTAGACATTTTGATAACACTTCGAGATTGTTCAAGTTATTCTTAAATTCGGGTGTTTGTTCTTTTTATTCTTAAAGTGTGCAGCTGACTGGTAGCTCCAACACGCAGCTTTGTTGGAATTTGCATTAGTCATGCGACTTTGTCCCCATACAAAGGAAGATACTCCTTTCAGCACAGATTCCACTCTTCTAGCCAACATTGCATGCAATTCAGTGATGATGAACCATTGGCACCAAAACTGAACACCAAAAGGATAAGCTAGCATCAGTAATAATGCTAGTAATAAAATATTGCTTCCAACAATAAAGTTGACATTGCTTCTCTCATTTATTTTATACCTCTGAGAAATCATATATTATGCCTGTTTTTATCTGAAAAATATTTACAATTTCTTAGCTTTTCTGAAAAATTGTGATTTGGGATTTCTTACAATCTTTGTTATTCACTCTCCAAAACTTTCCTTCCAATATCACCAATGGACTGCTGGTTTGTCAGCTTTGACTGACAAATGTAGAGAATGTCCAGTTGTTGCCATTTTAGCATTGGTAATATTTCAGAAATTTGCTCCATTTGATTTCTGCTGTTGGTGCAATTATCAACTTGTTTCTTCACAACTGGAGTGGCTTCCATTTCTTATCTACACATAAATGCTCGTAATTCAAAAGCATTCTGCTGCCTGCTGATTTCCACAGACAGTTAAGGTCTCTGTGAAGTCTTAGCTCTATTTATCCAATTCACAGTCTTCCATTGCTGTTCATTGTGGCACTGATTGTGCCCCAGTCATGTCTCTTGCCATTTCCGTGCCAAACCCTACTCTGTTTTTCTCTATGCCAGTCTTACACTATCAAAGGAAAAGCTCCCAACTAAAATCTCTGCAAGATTTACTGTGTCCTTGGTAACATAACCTGTTCCATGGTACATGCCGCTGCCGTGTAAGACAAACAGGTCTAATGGGTCCTGGCTTACTGTTGCTTCAAGCGGCAGTGAAAACTGATGTGCTTTATTTTCACCTCTTTCTAATTCCTTAATCCTTCAGATCTGACTTGCTTATCATCAGTTGCTATGTCTTCTAGACTCACTAAGCACTTTTCAAGGCAAGATTTCTGATATTCTTTCTGTTATACTGTGCTAGGTTTGGCTGTGCTGTGCACTGTGGTTTGCCTGTAGGCACTACTGCAAAATAAATCCATGCATGTAATGGAGGAGGTTTAGTTATTTGCATGGTATCTGTATTAGTGTATATATTAACAGAAATCAAACAAACAATGATTCATTTAAAAGAATGTTATATAGCACTTTGGACCTTATGCAAATGTTAACAGAATCCTTCCACCTCTGCTCCTGCAGCAACCAAGAGGGTAAGGGGCCAGATCTATTCAGAGCATTGCTCTCTTGCTAATGAGAATAAAATCAGTCATGCTTTCTGCCGCGCAAGGACAGGAAAAATGATCAGAAATAGTGGTGGTTTAGTTACATGGAAGCCATGCATGCAGCCTCTTTTTTTTTTTAACCAATCTGGAAGTGAACATTCGTTTAACTTGTCCTGGAGTCTCTACTTTTCTTTCTCCATCCTTATCATTTTCTTGCGTCATCTCATAGCTATCTACAGTTGCTTACACCTTTATTGCACTGGACAAATCTTTTTTTTTTTTTTTCCACTCTCATAGAATCAAATAAATCTTTGGGTTGGAAGGGACTTAGTCATCCAGTTCCAACCCCCTGCCATGGGTAGAGACACCTCCCTCTAGTTCTTTTTGGCCAAGTACCCATCCTACCTGATCTTGAATTCTTGTGTGGATCCACAGCTTCTCTGAGCAACCTGTTCCAGTTCCTCACCACTCACAGAAAATAACCTCTTCCTTATCTACATCTTCCTTCTTTTAGTTCAAAGCTGTTACCTCTGTTCTTATCACTACGCTCTGAGAAAGAATCCCTCTTCACCTTTCCTGTAGACTCATTTTAGATGCTGGAGGACCACTATAGGGTCTTCCTGGAGCATCCTCTTTTCCAATCTGAGCAACTCCAACTCTCTTAGCCTGCCTCTATACGAAAGGTGCTCCATCTCTCTGGTCATCCTCATGGCCATCCTCTACATCTGTCTGCTCCAGCAGATAGAGTCACATTGGGGGCTTCAGAGCTGAATGCAGTGCTGCACCGGGTGGCATTTTGTGCACACTGCCTCTCTCCAATCCCATCACAGTTCTTCATTCCAGCATCATCAGAATTAAGCTTTTGTGTTTAGAGCAGTTTGCTGTTTATGTCTTGCCCATTTTAGAGCAGTTGATTCTTCCTGTTGTCTGCTGTGCTCTGCTTTTTAATGTCCCTGCTTTCTGTGGCTGAAGTTGAAAATACAACAGCTTTCTTAAAGCAAACAATCATGAAAGCATAAACGTACTCACAGAATGCTAATCAAATCATAAACTCCGAAGTCTTACGAAATGCTTGTTTAATCTCAGATCAATCCATATCCCTCAATGTTATTACTTGTTAGCTATGTAATTCCACCTCTCCTTCCCTTCACATTCTCCTTATCTCATAAAATCCGTAAATGGGTTTCTTGCCAAGTAGAATCAGGATTTTGTTGAGGGATGTTACGATATGATCCTTGCTTTATTTTTTGCACACCAGTGAGGTGCTGTTCAGTAAGTGGAGTTGGGAGTTGCAGAAGCAGAGTGGGAGATGCGTTTAAGGAAACTTAATATTGCCCTGGGAAGTTAGATTTTGTATTTATTTCTCATAGATCTTTTTTGATATGTAGCAAGGGACTTCAGCTTACACTGCCAGTTGCCACCTATATTGTGTTTCTCTCTTTTTAGAGGGTTTGGAATCTGTTTACAGGAGAGAGAAGCAATCTTATCTGCAATTGAAATCTTTGAACAAAGCACTCAGGTCCTGCTGTGTTACAGAATTGTTTCTCAAGTCCTGAAATATGATACTGATACGTTCCACACACAAAAGAGGAAATTAAAAATTCCATCTTTAGAAGACAGTTTTGAATAGTGTGTAATTAATACGCAGTTAAACTGCCTTTTCAGTATCAAGGTTAGTTAGTTTGAATAGCGGTTGATTAATTGAACTCCAGTTATCTTGAGTTAAAATGGAGTTGTGTATGTTTGTGTCATTTCCTAAGCCTTTAAAAACAATGTACTACAGGTCTGTTATGTCATTAACTCCTGATTCACCATTAAATTTGTTGCCAAATGTAGGAGAGGTGTTGGAGTAACCAGCAGCATCAAGTTATGGAGGCTGGAATACAGGATACTTTCACAAACTGACAGCTGATGGAAGTATCAGGAGATACCAGATGGCACTTACCCTTCTGAGTCTTAGTCCCAGTCCTAGGGAGGATTGCATGGTCCTGGGCAGGACTATTATGCCTATTTCTCCAAGCTTGATGTCTTTTATCTTCTCCCATCCAGTGTGAATCCCTCTTGTGCCCATTCTGGTCTCTTTCTTTTTGGCTAACCCTTCACCTTCAATCCTTTTGATGCCAGGCACTGGCCTTCAGGCTTATGTTCTTGTATTTATCATTCCACAGTACCTTTTTGGATCTTTGACTTTTCTTTCTTTGCAACTGGAAATTATTTTCTCTAACATTTTACAATACCCTTATGTCCTGTTCTACCTCACGCTTCTTGGAGGAACTTGCTTTTCTTCTTCCACCCTCCAGTTCCAAGGTGCTTGCTCATATGCTTTGCAATGCTACTATGCCATCTCCAAAAATCGCAGCTCTTTGTTTCCCTTCTTTCCTATATCTTCCTTTGCAGCAACCTCATCTGACCCTAGACCCTAAGGTGCAGCTCTCTTTTCCTTCCTGTACTTTACGGTGGACCTTTCTGTCCTTTTACACTTTCAATTAAAATTGAGCCTGTCTCTTTTTGCTCGAGTCTCCAAACTCAGTAGCTTTGTAGCTGGATCTGGAGGATGTGCACTTGTTTTATAGGGAGGGAGGATGCGCAGCCCAAGTCCACACTCTTCCATTTCTTTCAGGACACTTTATCTGTGCTACAGTGATTTGGAGGAAGATGCTTGTTTTAATTGCCCTCTTTCTCTCCTTCCCTGCATACTTCAGTCTACTTCAAATTGTTGGTTTTTTACTGAAGGGTTAGTAGTTTCCCCATCCTCCTTCTCCACATGCGTAATGAGTGTCTCATCAAAGAGATATGAGACAACATACTTGATTTCTATCCAAGCTTTTATACACAGGACCATTATCAAAGAAAGATTGGCAGAGAATTTGAAGATAGTTTATAAGGAGACAACCTCATCTCTGGCTTCTAGGCGTTACTGGTGTATAATTTCAACCAAATGTGAAGTTAATATTATATGCTGTATAATATTATGCTGATGATTTATATCAGCTGATGATTTACATCTGTAGTCTTGTTTGGAAATGTACATTGATTTCACTATTTCTGTTCATGTGTGTATGGTATATGAATACGTAGATGTTTATGTACTGTATTTACATGTGTACTGTATGTATGGTTAGCACGTCTTGGAAATGAGAGAAGTATTTCTCAGTAGAGAGATGAGATTTCTGTCATACCTTTTGTAGGTGATTTATCAGAGCTATTTATTGTGAATAAAAAAAGTCTCATATTCTGTAAACATTATTATTCTCAGATAAGACTTTGCCAGAATGTATGCATTGCTAGTTGGAATGAGCTGTGTTGGTGTGCTGCTGTTGATATAAGTATTGAATGGTCTTACGAGTCAACACAATTTCCCTGGAAGGTTGTGATAATTACTGTTTCAGCCTTGTATATATTGGGCATTGAGAGAGGTCATTTGGAAACTGAAATACAATTTTAATTGTTTTCTTCTTCTTTACACAGAAGGTGAAAGAGCTTTACCATCAATACCAAAGTGAGTTTAATACTTTCTTTTTACATATATGTAGTTCAAAAACTGCTTTCAAAAATAGTTTTGTTTTGTTTAAGAGACACCTGGCACTTGTTATACATGCTTAATTTTTATTGTTGCCTTTGGATTCTAGGACAAATAGCAGGCAGTCACTTGGAACCATGGGGCATAAATGACAGCAGCATTAAGCTATAGATACCACAAATAAAATTTGAGGGAAGAAAACTCGTAGTGCATCGATGATACTTGACAGTAACAAAAGTAGGATATTTTGGAAAAAGCTTGACTGGGATTCAGGCTATTTATTTTGAGTCCATGGGTAGATTTAATTGCAGGAATGATGCCTAACAGTCCGTGCGTTGTCATTTCAGCCTGTCTGTAAATCAGTCTGCATTTTTGGTTTTCCTAATTGTCTGCTTTACTGCTTATGCAAAATACAAAAATTTTCTTCCTATAATAAATCTTTTATGTATCTTTTTTTTTATTTTCCAAATTGTATTTCCATAATGGGATCAGTCTGAGTTGGAATCTCCAGGTTTAAGTGTGATAAAGCATTCATAGAGCAAACAGGTTTTGATCTATTTTTTAAAAATGTAGTAATGTGTCAAAATACATATGCAATAATAATTGTGTTTAAAATCTTAATCTGTATCTGGCAAATAGATCTGATTTCTTTTTCTCTGAGTGGTTTAATGGTGACACTCCACTATCCAAGGTATTTGTATCTAATAATTCTTTGCTTTCCTTGATCCTTATCAAGCAGTATCCAGTAGCCAGAGATAATGATTGAAAAACTGTAAGAAATTTAGCAGTTTATTGTGTCTTCTTTGTTTTTCCTTTGGGGATCAGAAACTGTACTACTCTGATCCAGCCACCTCATTCTGTTTCTTCCTTAACTCCTAGAGTGAGCCCACCACTTTTGTTATGACTTTTTAAACTACTGAATGCAGTATGGAACATGATTTATTCCTGATTCAGCAAGAAAAAAGCCACTTGGATACTCTTCCTTCACAGGTCCCACTGCAGCCCTCAGTAGCCAGGTAGTAGATTGCTCACAGTGCAGAAAGAGAAGAGAGAAAATACAGGGAGGGAAAACAAATGAAAGTCAATTCAGGAAGCAGTAAGATTGGTAAACAGTGTGCACTCACATTGGAGATGAAAAGTTTTACTTGAACAAACTGAGAAAAACAGAACGACCTTCTAATTACAGAATTTTCACTTCAATGTTTTTGTTTTTTTTTCTGTTTCTAGGGATTTCTAGGATAAAGTAAGGTTTGAAGTAGAAACTTCTTCCCATTTTGGGGACAATTTACCAGTACTGTAAATTGAGTCTGTTTAAACAAGAGCACCACATATGCTCTTCAGCTGACAGCAGGGAAATGGTCTTTTGTCGAGTGTAAAAGTACTAGCCAGCACCATCTGGAAAGATTTGCCTTTGGCAGATGAAATTTCAGATTTCTCAAAGCATAAATTGCTGTACTCCTCTCATAACATTATAACTATGGTTATAATATATACATGTATGTGAATCAAGTTACTGGAAGAATTCATTGAAATTTGTTAACCAACTTCTATAGCTAAAAAAGAAAGTTTAAATGTAATTGTTTTTCTTCATTTGTTTGATAGGCAAATCAATTTAAAATTGCTCTATAGAATAAATCAGCTTACAGATAAGAATGCAATTCATAATTTCTGTTTCCAGTATTGAATACAGAAAGTTGAAAGACCATCAGATTGTCTACAGTGGCAATATTTAGACATGCATTGCTTAACTTTAAAACCATTTAACAGTTTTATTTCTCTTGCTTTTCTTAAAGTTTGTTCTGTTGTTGTTGCCAAGTTGCTTTCTCATTAAAATGGTAACACATTCTCTCACTCCCCCAGCTGGGTTTGAAGTGGTAGATTCCTTTCTGACTTTTCTCCCCCTCAAAATGTGTCACTGTGGAAAATGGATTGGCCCTGCTAATTACAGTAGGTGCCCTGTTAGGATGAATTCACAGTGTATGTGACCGTGAAGAATGTACAGCATTCAGCGATTCAAACCTCTCTTTTACAGGCTGGCCAACAATGAGAAGCAAGGAGTAAGGTCACACACAGTCTCTGTATCAGGTAAGGCTCTGAAAGAAATGCAAGTTTATTTTTACAGCCAGCAGATGTTTAGACAGAATTTTGCTCACAGTTAGCTCACTTCTTGCTCCATGGCTGTTGATTTTCCCAAGACCATAGCTGTGCTGACTTTGCAGTAGAATTCATAAAGAGAAACTTTTCCAGCTATCCTTCTGTGCAGTGTTGCTTGTGAGAACAGCCACATCTGTGTGGGGAAGCGGGGGCAGGATACGTGAAGGCAAGGCTGACTGTCAGTATTTCCACTTAGGCCACTCTACTTGTCACCGAAACTATCCATCTTAAATTACCTGAGGATGTGTTAATTATGAAAGAGTAGCTTTGAAAAGTGAAAATAAGCCATTAAATATCAGTCATCACTTCTGAAAGAAGCAACTTAATAGCTAATTTGTTGTAGCTGCTGTTTAGGTCAAAGCACTTAAATTTTTGCTGTTGAAAACTACAAGATAGTTGAAGGATGATGAGCACATAATATAGTATGTGTTATTTCTATAGCTTACAGGCTTCTAAAATTTCTGTTAGCTACTATGTTGGTGGGGTTTTTTTTTTGTGTTTTTTGTTTGTTTGTTTGTTTTTAAGTTTTCATCCTCCAGAGAGAACATTTTATTTTAAAGGCTCTCAACAAATCCTTTTGAGGGATTGATTCAATGTCTCAGTAGGAAATGCATTGTTAAGTACTTAGACATACTATCTGTAGAGGAGATTTGCAGTGTGGAAGTGTTATTCAGATTGTGGTACGTCTGTATTGATTTATAGTGTTTGGCTGCAGGCTTCAAGAAGCATTACTGTGATCCTGTGGAATGTCCATCCTTAACTTACAGGAAGGCTACAGCTCCACTGGAACGTTTTTGTGACCGTTGAGTGGCACATACTCAGGAAATGGAGAAGGAGGAATGGTACTTATGAAGAACTTAGCTTTTCTAAAGGTGTTTAGGATTCACCGCTGGCATAAGAAATCCATATTTAGACCTTGTGCAAGAGCATAGGTGAGAGGATCTGGAATTAAAATATCAGTCAAGCTGCAGAGGTCTAAGAGATCTTCATCAGTTAACTTTACCTCCCAGAGTCAAACAGCAGCTGATCCAGCAAGGTTTAGGGCACTGAGGGAGATGAATACAAAGCATGATAAACACGTTCTCTCTTTTCATTCTTCTCTACTCTTCTGAAGTAGTGGTTTGATGTTAATGTAGGGAAGTTAGCTGTGATACCGCTTACCTCTGCTGTGTAGGGCATTGCATGCAGGTGACTGATAGCCAAATGGGAGCTTTGCTGCAGAGCCAGGGTTAGAGGGTAGCGTCTAGCAAAATGCAGGAGGTGAATATCAAAGAAGCTGCAAAGTACAAAGCTGGCTCATAATGACAGAAGCAAAACAGTCAATTAAAACCAGCACATGCCCTTGTCTTTCTTTCTAGTACCAAAATCAAAACCAATAACACATTCTTCTTTTGTAGCGAGGTTTTATATCTTTCCACAGAGAAATCATTGTTCTTGTGTCTATACCATGTTTCAAACCATTGGGAACGCTGACATAATACTGGAATGATTAAAACTACTGCATTTATTATTCAGTTTCAAGGGTTTGTTCTTCATCTTAAGAAAGGCACAGAGAATTCTGAAATCCTCGTGTTATTGTTCCTGCTTCGGTTCAGATTTGCCCCCACGTTACTTTGAAGTGTGCTGTGGATGTCAGGATATTGCATTGAAGTCATAAAGTTGAGTGATAGCGATTTCTCCTTGGGAGTTCTGGCGTACCCTAAGGAATCAACTTGTTATAAATGAGGCAGTGCTTCATGTAGATGTGAAGAAGTCCCCTCCTGTTGTCACATGTAACTGATACATCATATGGAACAACAGAGGCAACAGATGTACATTATGTTCAGCTAACCCGAGAGTTACAGGTCAGCGGAGTCTGACAGCTGACAGCATGCAGTGCAAAGCCAGCTGTGGATGATGCTATCTTGGTTTGGAGAATAAGAGCTTTTCTCTGGTGACATTTAAATGCCTCAGAGCTAAGGACTTCAAATAAGACGATCTTTTGTAACTTTCTGACAGCTGTAATGTCATTCATGCCTTTGACAGTTTAAATCATAAATTAACTCAGCTCTCTATTGCAGTGAGATTGCTGTTCTTTATTGAGACCTCTCCTAATGCTAACACTAAATAGTAAAAATAATAAACAAGTTATTCTGCAGGAAAATCTAGCAGTCAGGCGTATTTATAGCATTTATCTCCTGACTATTAAAGGAAAATTTCGAAGTGAGTTCCCTACCACAATTTGGAGCCAAGCAATATCTGAATGCTGATATGGAACATGATTTTGGTAGTCTGGAAGTGCAGGTATTTGTCTGAAGTTCTATAGGGTTGAAAATGAGCTTATTAATGAAAGATGTCTTGTCTTGCTGTTTGAATTATGTATTAATCCACCTTGAAATATTTCTGGTCTAGAGAAATGAAAACTTGTTCTTTCCAAGTCTTTCAACATTCCATGGCATACAGTGATGGAAGTTTCTAAATATTATTTTTTAAAAAAACTCTAGCTTTAAATAAAGAGTTTTTCAAACTAGTGAAGGGTGAAGTTGGCTCCAGGAATCTCACGCAGCAAATTGCTGAACCTGGGAGCCAAGAAATGTTCCCTAATGGCCGTGTGTCACTGAACCAGGTTTCACTGTGGCTTTCTCTGTTCTGGCATTCTTTGTCTCACCTCTGTATTTAATACTTCTTGCAACAGGCATTATCTTTTATTATGTGCAAGTAAGAAGTTTCTTAAACATAATGATAATTTTATACCTCAAATTTTACATTTATCTGTTGTTTATATATAAATTAAAAGCCCAGTTAAATATGACTTGCATTTTGGATTTCTTTGGCATACATATGGCGTTTTTGTTGAAATTCCTGACTCATCAGAAGTGAGTAGTGTTCTAGTTCGTAGTTGGATGGTTCTACCTTGTATCTCCCTCTCCATCTACTTCTGTCTTTTGCATTAGGAAAGCATTCTTACTGCTTGGCCAAGAGGGCCCAGTCAGGAGACAGTAAGGCTGAATTATTGGCTGTGTGCAAACAGTACATCTAATCTGTAAGAGGGAACGTAGCACTTTACTGTGATTTTATTGACTGCTCTAGTCTGCAGAAGCTTATTTTGGCCAGCGGTTAGTTTGGAAATAGCAACCATTAGTTTTAGTAAGGTGATGTGCATGTTTCCTGATGTACATATTTCCAATAATAATAATTTACCCCATCAATTATATGTTATAATAAGTATATTTTTATATATAATATATATATAATTATATAGTAAGAATGCTACACAGTTGTTCAGTCACTCCCACCCTTCCCAGTGTGATGGGGCACAGAATACCAAAAAAAAACAAAGTAGAACTCATGGGTTGAGATTTATTTACTATTTATTGCTATTTACTAAGATAGAGAAAAGGATAATAATTATGACATATATATATATTTAACAACTGATGCACAAGCAGTTGCTCACCACTCCCCAGCCAATGCCCAGCTAGCCCTCCAAGCAGCAGAAGAAGGCAAGAGATAAACCCCACCCCCTTCAAAACTCCTTCCACATGACGTCATATGGTATGGAATACCCCTTTGGGCAATTTAAGTCAGCTGTCCTAATTCTGTTCCCTCCTTGCTCCTTGGGTCCTTCTTTGGGAATGAGCCTTGGCTCAGTGCAACACTGCTTAGCAGCAACTATAAACACTGGTGTGTTGTCAACATTATTTTTCTTGTAGAACCAAAACATAGCATCATAACAGGCACTGTGAAAAAAACAATTCCATTTCAGCTGAAACTAAGTCAGATGTTAAGCCAAGTGAACTGCTTTAAGCCATCTAAGCAACAGATTCTATGCCAGACCCTTTATTAGGGAAATAAGTAACTGAAAGAGAAATTTGTTTGTTGTGTCCTGTTCCATAGTTGATATGGCTGTTCTTAGCACAAAGAGCATGTTAAAACTGAGGTTGAAAGGAGAAGCTGTAGGTTATACCATGGTGTGTCTAATAGTTGTGCTGCTTATGCCCTGTGTAGGAGAAACTGAGTCTTTTATAGGGAGCTTTATAGTAGAAATGTCAGGACTTTAGCATCGTGAAACAGAGGTTTCTGTGCCAGCTTCCTGTTTCTACCTTAAAATCAGACTCCTAGTATAATGTCATTCCACTTAAATCACTTACTGTGGTTAACTCCTGATTATGGCAGTGCCAGTGAAATGACATAGAGAAGATAGCTCTAAGGGGCAATGTATGAGGTGCTGAGTTTGAAGTAGTTGTCACCTTAGCCATTTCATTTGGCTGAGATTTAAATTTGAATTAAATATACTCTCTTGAAGGAAATAGGCATAGACACAGGGTATGGTGCAGTTCATTGAGGAGGGAGACTTCCAGTTGGCTACCTGGAGCAATATGAAACATACCTAGAGCCCAGTTATCAAAGCACAACAAACAGCAGACGAAAAAACGCCAAGTATATTCACTTGATTTCAGTATTACAGCCATTATGAATGTTCTTAATGAAGAGACAGTGTCAGTGTACCAGGTGACCAGAAAGTCTGTTAACGATGAAGGCTAGTCACAAGCAATGCTGTGAGCAAGGATGGAAAGACAAATGGGATTTTGTTGAATCACTTCTACTTGCAAAGCACCATGTGTGCTCTGTCTCATAATTCTGTACTAAAAATGAAAGTCTGCACTGTGCTCATTTCTGAAAGAGTTTCTTGTCTAGGACTTAATGTTTCCTAGTTCCTTTTCAGTAAGTTGGTAGGGTAAAAAGGTGTTTTTGCCCAAAGTTGTAAAGCAGATATTTTTGGAAGCATGCTCAATTTATCAAATCACCACAAAAAGACAGTGTTGAAAGTTGTATGCAATTTATTATGATAAAAAACCGTTATCTTGACTGCTTACAACTTCTGTCTGTTTGCCCAATTATGTCACGTTTGACAGCTCATTTTTCTGAAAACTGGCACTGTTAGTGTAAATTGCGTAGTTACACATCCTAATTATCAAGTAATTAGAGGAATATAAAGTCTGTACAGCTGTAGCTCTGCTGCATGGTCGCAGGATTGGGAAGCATTTGAGTCTGAGGTTTGTTTTTGTTTTTTTTTTGGCAGACTACCCTTACAAACCTTTAGCAAGTCATTTGTCTCCAAAAAGGAGGTACTTGCATAACTCACCGAGCTATTCTGATTATTAATAAGATAATATGCTTTAAAATACCCTTAATGATGATAAATTACAGTGTTAGGCTTCTCATCACAGTTGACTAGGCAGGTGTTATCTCTTTGTATTTTAAGCTCACTGAAATGCTTCTTTTCATGCACAGTGAGACCAGAATGAGCTGTGATGATCGTGTGAGCTCTCTGTCAGTGCAGAATGTACTGCATTGATTTCATCAAACTCCATCACTGCTTAAAGCTCTTCCTGCTCTTGCACTCCTACTTTGCCATCCATTTTTTTTCATATAAGCAGACACTTCTGTAGTATGACTGAAGAGATGTTCCATGCATTTTTACATTTGTTTGTTGTTTACATATAAGTATGTTTGCTTTGGCAAATACATGAAAACAACTATATTTATTCCTTCCACAGAATTTTTTTCCGATGTTTTTTTTCCCAAGCTGGTTCTGGAATATATTCTGAAGTAGAAAGGGATGTTACCTTTTCCAGCCTTTCATTCTCTGCTCACATAGAGCTCCAGATAAGGAGCTCTAGGAGCAACTGCCCTCTAGCATCATAGTGTCCCCTGTGAAATAGAAAGTGGTATGGATTCATGGTATGCAGTAACTTTGTGTGCTTAGTACTTGGGAGAGGCATTAAACAAAATAAAAAGAATCCTGTGAGTTTTGTTTTCAGTAGCATTTCTGAGCTTTGTGGGCATTTAGGTAGAAGCCAGCATATCACTGGCTGGAAGTCAGTGTGGAATGGTGTAAATCAAAGTAGAATTCATTTCAAGCAGGTGTTTTCTAGGCTCCTGACAAAGAGTTGCACATTCTTTTTTGAACTTAGAATTGACTCTATCAAGAGGAACAACTTCTGTAGCTGACCTGAAGCGATAGTTTTAAGGCAGTGTTCCTCATCTAATGTAGCAGAACAGTGGCACGAACTATAAGCAAGGAGTCACAAACAACATTCGAAGTGCAGAAGACAAGTTGGTCTGAATATCATCAGTCATCAGGATGCACTGAATTAAAAGACCGTTTCATTTTGATGGTTGCTTCTTATGAAGAAGGTGGGTCAGGTTTCAGCTTGCTTCTGCTTCCCATGTGTCTGGATAAGAGTAGCAGCTCTGCAGTATTTCAGGCTTGAAGTAGAGTGGGCAGGTCAAGAGTTGAAGCATCTTTTTCCTTTCAGATAGCTTGCATTGCTTCCAGTCACTTTATACCTGTTCTTCTGTTTCACTTCAGTGTATTGTATGCCTTTATTCTTATTTCAATACTTTTTCAGATGTCTCTAAAAATAGCTGTAGGACTTCTTTCTGTTTGCACTGTGTTTAAAGCTTTGTTATGAACATTACCTTAGCCTTGTATTAGAGCATAGTGCCATGTGATATGAGGAAAATAGATTCCTGTGATTCCATTAATGTGGTAATTCACATGAATACTATAAACTAACTTGTAAGTTTGCCCTCTTTGCATCTCCTTCAATGTTTAACATTGATTGATGTTCTGTCACTTTCAGTGGCACATAAATTTTCACAATTGATGAATCACCTGGCAGTTTTTAAAGTGATGTTTCGGTACAATAATAAATCATACCCATGTGTTTTACCTTTACTGTCTTAGCAAAATAGGGATTTTATGTTGTAGGAAGTTATCCATTAGATTTGCGTGCATAAAATTCAACACTTAATACAGCTCTCATCATCCCTCAAAATCTGGTCAGAAGAAAAAATGAAGAGTAGAAGACAGTGCTTTTGCATAAATACAGCTCCTTTAGTACTTCATAGGTTTCCAGATTCCTCCATCCTCCTGCTGGAGTGTTTTCCAGCATGCTGCTCTTGCACGGCTTGGGCTCTCAGTTCTTCCTGCAGCCTCTGTTAGTCAAGGCAGCTGGGCTTCACTTCTCAATTTTGAAAGGGAGTATCAGCAGCTGGGTGGGAGTCTTTGGATGACGCACATTTTGCATCATCTCTCCCATTTCCTGAGATAGAGGGGAGAGGGAAGAGAAAGCAGAGAGGAGTGAACAGATGGTGAGAAACAAGAGGAGCAGCTATACTCAGGTTCCTTGTATCATCCTCTTTCCTTCTTTCTCACCTTGTAAAGTTGGTCTTGGCTTTCTTGTGTTCTCTCCTGCTTAGAAATCTCTCTCTTCCTGCTAAGCACTTTGCTAATCAAATGCAGTGTTGTATTTCAGTGGATAGAGAAGCAGTGCTTTTTCCTTGTTCTCTGTAATTGCAATATGTGAAATAGTTGTTTCATATTAAGTTCTTTTCTCAGGGTCCAGAAAGTCAGTATTACGTGTTTAAGTCTGCCACATCACTTACAGTTTTAGCATAGCACATTCTAGTCAAGCTTAGGTGGGGAGCTTACAAGAGTGTGTTATGCTTCTGGGATGGACAGATCTCTGCATTGTGAATGGGTGTGTAGGTAGTTGCCCAAAGCCAGCTTCTTAACAGAATCTCATCTCACTTTTTAGAAGTGAAATGGGAATAATTTACTGCTGTAGAAAAGAATCTGAAGGAAAGTAATTGTGCTTTAGAGTTTCAAATACATTCATATATCCATTTTGCATATACAGAACTGTAATGTCAACCTTTACTTTTATGTTCATTCACTGTGAATGTTCTCTCCAGCCTCTTTTATTTCTAAATAATTTGTTTTTCTCTTTCCTTTTCTTGCCTCTTTGTAAAGGAGTCAATCACTGTCAGCATAAAGTAAAGAAAGCTAGACGCTTTCTCCCTTTCGTCTTCTGTTCCCATGAGCCGCCACCTAAGGGTACTGCACTGCTCTTTGTATAGGCTGCCTTATTAACCCAAAAGCTGAAATACTAACTCAGTTACTTGTTTTTTTTTTTTTTTTTAATACTTCAGGCTCAGGAAAACAGAGTTCCAAGAATAATCTCATTAAATTTCTGCTACCCCTTCACTCTATCGAATTGGATATTTGTGCAGTGTCATAAACTTGCTGGTCCACGTTTTAATGAGAGGCTTTGTTTTAAGCATTATATGCTGCAATTACAAGCATTAATATTTTCATTTGTATATCTATTCTGGCCGTGTATACTCTTGGGGTTTTTTTTGCTAACAGATTTTGGCTTCATTCTTGGACCCCTGATACAGCATGCTCATGAATGAAGTAGAATAGCAACAGTAAGCATTAGCTGGGATCACTTTTAATTAAATATTGAATACAGTGATGCTTGCGGCTTCATACTGGTTCAGCACTTGGTCTGGACCAGTTTGGCTTTGTTAGATGTAAGAAGAATTGGAGTAACAGGTGCATTACTTTTACAGTATTAATGTGCATTTCTAAAATCAGTAATATCTAAAATGCATCAGCTTGTGCTGTGGTTATTGACGTGGAATGGAGCCATTACAGAAATGCAGGCTGTGATGCTCATTGAACAGCTTTCCTGTAGAGTTGCTCAATATAACTACTGTGCTGTGTATGACTATTGCTTAGATTGTTCCATTTCTTACTCTTGCTTTTGTGATAGCACCAGGAGTGTGTTTCCTTCCAAAATAGTCAACCCGAACTCTAGTTATCAAAAATCACATTTATATGTGCAAAGCCAAATTGAAACGACCTGTCTGGCTGTAGGAGATCCATTCAGTAGCAAAGGATTAAAGAACATCAAGATTTGATATTTTCTTATGCATTTAAAAGCATTAGTTCCACTTCCAAATTTAATTTTTTTGTAATGTTGTGTCTAAAAGTCGTTAATTCTGTTTCACCATACAAGCTTCTCAGAACATATCTTTGTCCCTTGGGTTTTAGGTGAGAAGTCTTAAATTCCACTACTTTTCTGGTTTCTCTTGAGTCAGGTATATAAGATAACTGCAATCTGAATACTTTTGGATTACTCATGAATTTAATAGTATATTTTCCCCTCCCTTTCTCTGTCCCTTCTCTCTCCCCCTGTTTTTCTCTCTCCTTGCATGCCACCTGGATCTGCAGATGAAATTAGTGGGGACGGTAATATGTTTTCTAGTCTGTGTGTTACTAACGTGCAATATGCAATTCTTACATCCATATAGCAGTTAACGCATATTTCAGTAATCAATTTTATGCACATTTTAGTATCAAAAAGCAGTCTGTCTTGGGCATTAGCCATTAAATATTGTACTTTACAGGCTGCGCAACCAGTGCTTTCTGCTAAACTGGAATTGAAAAAGGGAAAAGTGTTTCAAATGCTCAGGGATGTGGTATTGCATGTGTTTGCCATGGGAGTTCTGGCATGATGCAGAGAGTTCATAGGTTTTCAAGAGTGTCCATTCAGTTTGATTGAAGTGATTATTACATGCTTGGTTTGGCCAGTGAGTGTGTTCAATGGCTGCTATACAGCATGGGAAATGAGTCTGCTGAGGAGATGCTTTAAAGTCATCGGTAGTCCACTGCTGCTACTACTACTTACAGAATTCCAGTTGATATTGTGAAAAAAATGTCAATCTGATACTGCTGGTTGTGTGTCTGTGTCTTGATTCTTACAATTAGGAGATACTCCTTTTTATGTTCATTAATTTGTAAAGGAAAACGATAAAAAGAAATAATGTTTTGTGGCCTTCCTCTGAATAAATTGATATAAATTCACACCTCCTTTCTCACTTTTAGATAAAAATTAAGATAATACTATCTCTATTTTGTTCAGTTTCTCAACAGCTTGAGATTTTTTTCAATCATAAATTCAGAAATTGATTTTCAGATACCTACATACAGGTTTTGATGGGTGTTTATCTTTTAAAAATTTTGCTCTGGTAAATGGAAAAAAATCATGAGGAAGGAAATTTCAAAGAGCATTTTAAAATAAGGGATGAGCTGTTATGGAGGTAATGCACCGAAATTTCGTAGACATGTTCAGGTTTAGTGAAGTTCGAATTGGCTTACTCATCTAGACATACAAGGGCCTTGAAAACAGAGTAACTCCTGGAATCCCCGCTTTACTGTGAGTGTTTTGCTCTGGGGAACTCTACAGCACATCCTTCACTGTAAAGAAGCCTGCAGAGCCTTGCCCAAGTGGGCCTTGCTTTAGGCTCTGCATGGATTCTGGAATATCACTGAGCAGGCATAGTCTCAGTCTTAGCTGACTTGAGTGTAGTCTCTTAAAACATGGCTCTGACCGTGGGTTATGGAGATTGCTTATCTCTTGTAGAGAGCACTCTGAGTCACTGTTAATGCCTTGATTGATTTTTTTTTTTTCCTTCTTCTCTAATTCCTAGAAATGATGCCAAACATGTATAGGAATTACTCTCTGAATTCTCATTATATGTTTCTCTCCAGAGTGTTAAAAGCGTAACAGGAAATATTTATGTAGTTAATTGCACACATTTTATTCATTTAGATTGGCTTTGAGGACATTTTAGTTTCAGGGCAGGTTTGGGCAATGTCTTAAGACTATGCAGAGTGCTCTACAGTGTTATGATAATGCTTATGGACAAACTTCAGTAAATTAAAATAGGGAGATGAACAAGCCAAGTCATTTGTCACATTCATAAGCACTGTTCCACAAACTAATGTGACAAATGATTTAGTTGTTTAAAGAACAGTGTGACACCACTTTTCTATCTAGACTCCTTAAATTCTTCTTGAAGTTGTTTATAAGATCTTTCATTCAGTCCATTTTTTAACCAGATGGGAAGAACTCTTTGGTATCATCCTCAAATAACAGCTTGTAATACTGGCTGGTGTATATTTTGCCTAACAAAAGTTTCAGAATAGCTTTAAAAATATTATAAAGAAACAGAGTGATTACCCTCATAACAGTGATGTAACACTAATGTTTTCTTTGAGATGCTTGCTTACTTTTCAGGTGAACCTAGCATTTACCTGTCTGTTAAAACTTCATTTTGTATGACTAGGAGAAAAAACATACTGAGAGGTTAGAGATTTAGAGGGTGGTGATGCACTGGAACAGGTTGCCCAAGGAGGCTGTGGATGCCCCATCCCTGGAGGCACTCAAGGCCAGGCTGGATGTGGCTCTGGGCAGCCTGGTCTGGTGGTTGGTGACCCTGCGCATAGCAGGGGGGTTGGAACTAGATGGTAACTACGGTCTTTTTCAACCCAGGCCATTCTGTGATTCTGTGATTAGTGCCCCTGAGTGTGCTACCTGTTCACACTTCTGCACTTATAATTCATTGGATTTCAGTTTGGTGATTCTGTTTTGCTGTATCCTAAACAGAAATTGCCTGTTCCAAATTTAAATAGCATAAAATTTGCTGTTTTTACAAGGTGGGAAATTCCTACAGGGGTTTGGAAGAAAAAAATAAAAAAAACTTTAATTTTGTGTTAGTACTATGAAGTTAGGATCATAAATCTATATTTAATTGCTAAAGTGTGTTAAACTTCAAGTACTATAGGTAACCTCAAGTTTTCTAGTTGCTGAATATTGAGTTTGTTTGAAAATCTGTTCTCGTTTGTGTACCTGTGTAATATTAAGGAGCCTTGCTCTGCTGTCAGAGTTGGCTTTGTTTGAACTGAGGGCTGCCACCAAAAGGGATCATCCCAACCTTTGCTTTGTCCCATTCACCATTCAGAAACCACGGCTGTAGAAATGATGCAGAGGAGCTGTAGGATTGTACATATGCTCCAGGGCAGAAGCTATTTGTGCCTTTCAGAGGCAGCCCAATATGTAATCACCTGAAAACAGCTGTTAAAACCTCATACTGGACTTGAAATTACTCAATTTTGAGAATCTCTATGCAATTAAAGTTGGAGAATAGAATTTAACAGCCTGGCAGTGACTGATTATCTCTCTGCTGTGGATGGGTTTGTAAACCCTGGGAGAATTCCTGACCTTTAGGAAATGACTTACATGACCTGGAAGCTCTTCAGAGGAACAGAAGGAGCCACTGGTAGGACAGGACGTGTCCCCACTTACACTGTCGTGAGAACTGATGATATAAAAGTCATAAGTTTTAAACAGAGGAAGAAATATGCTGTTGTTTTTCTGATAACTTTGAGAGCTGGATGTTTTCTAAGGATGCTGATTTGAGACAGCAAATCTATTAAACAAAACTGAGAGTAGTACAAGAAAAAAAGAACTTTTTCTTTAGGAAATAGTACAGAAAATTGCTCACCTTGCTGCACTGACAGTAAGTAGATGCTGCCCTGGAACATCTTTACCATCTGTTTTGCTTGTTTGACATAAATATTAGCAAACTATTGTTCACACTTTATTGAAGATAAAACAATTTAATCCATTAATAATGTTTTTCTTTTTTTCTGTGGTCGAATTTGCTCTTAAAAGGATTTTCTTTTGAAGTCCACAGTTTAGATTGGATTCAGTTAGAGAACTTACGCTTTTCTGAATACAAATGAAACTTTCTTTTATTCCTTGTTGAATGCATCTATGTGACGCAGCATAATTGGCACTTGAGGTCATTATCATGCCATAAATTATGCATGAGCAAGTTTTATTCATGCTATTGTAAATGTGTCCCAGCACTGTTAAAGTGGGGGATTGTGACTTATCAGCTTGAATACATTGGAGATACTGTTTTGGAGAAGTGTTTTCATCTGCTTTTCCCGAAACTCTTTAATTCCTCCCTTTACAGAAACAGATGACTATGCAGAGATTATAGATGAAGAAGATACTTATACAATGCCATCAAGTAAGTATGTTAACTGGAAGTTTTCTTCCCAGCAGCTGCTTTGGGATTGAATCTTACATTTCAGCTATAAGAATATTTTCTTTGCACACATGTTGCTCGATGATGTTTGAAAGCTTCCTAGCTTCAGCGTCCTTTTAAGTTCAGGTTGTGAAACAAAGTAACATTCTGTCATAGCTTTTGGTGTTGTCAGTGACTTCACTGTGAGCTCCCTTTTATGTCTCAAAATGTCATAAAATGGAGGTTAATTTTGTACTGTGATGCCGAACACAATGCATAAAAAACGAGTAAGATTGCTGTCATAAAGGCAAGGAATTTGGAATGCTTTTGGATACTGCTCTATCACTGTATCCCATCCTTGATCCTTGCTCTGCATCACACATGCTGTTCTCTAGAGCAAAGTCATTTGTACCGCATGAAGTTTTTTTCAAGATAAAAGATTTCAGGAACAAAAACAAAAACACAAAGTTCTTCTGAGTCTTCATCTTTGAAATAAAAAAGGTGATGCATTGGCCACTGCCAGGATTTTCTCGTGGAATATTTGAATTAGGATATCATCTAGAACTGTCAGAGTCAGCTGATTTCACATAAAAGTTCGTATGCTGATTTTAAATTACATCTGCAACCTACAGAAATATTTTGGCAGCCTGGGATTTCTTTAGCATTAAACAGTTGGTTCTGTCTGCTTCTGAAGAGCGCCTACAGAAATGCCAGGTTGGTTTGGTGCGACAGGGGAGGATGGTGCTGAGCTGATAGCATGTTCTGCTGGAAAATAATGACTGTGTGTAGGGATTTCTTCAGGTTTTCATGAGACAGAAGTGTTTCATAATCACTTCAGTGTTTGTTGTATAATATGCTACTGTGGAAAATATTTGGAAAGCAAGAATATATGTTTTCTAGAAATAAACAATGTGCTTTGAATGTCTTGTAAGTTATTACATAGTTCCATTAAAATAACTGCAGGATCAAAAAAGTACTATGATTACTTAAATCCTTTAATTTTTTTAACATATTAACTATGATTTTTTAATTATTATTTTGTAATAATTCTCTTTTAAATTTCCATTGAACAAATTACTTGTGGTCCAGCACTGGATGACTCTGAACACTTCAGTTTATGCCTTCAGTTCAAAGCCTGTTGGATGGGCTGCTGACACAAGCATTAAGTGCTGTGCTGCACTGAAGTGGGTTCAAGTGTTCAGCTGTCCCAGGGCACGGGCAGTTCAGATCACAAGAACAGACCTGTGACTTCTGCCAATGTAAAGTTAAAACTGCATCTGTATAGTTCTTCTTTTTTTTTTAAATGTTAAAAAATGTTTGTCCTTGACTTGATTTTAAGAAGCTCTAAGTAAGCATTTGATCTTTCTCTTAATTGCACTGCAGAAAGCTATGGAATAGATGAAGGTAACAGGAGATCCTTTACCCATCCTTGTATGCTTGCAGTTTGGAATGATGTGGAATTTTTCTTATTCACTTTCATTTAATAAACATTATTTATCTTTAGTTAAACCAACTAGCTTTGGGATTTTAAAGAGGAAAATGCAGTACTTAATGAAAAGGGCATTTATCACAATGTTATCCATCTCTAGACATTATTTCTGTAGTGTTAATTAAGTGCAAAAAATCAGTCCTTAAGTCCTAAGCTGGTAGCTTATTTTTTTTTCTCTGAATAATAGAAGTAGAGATGAAAACATATCCTGTACATGTTTTTCTGCTGTTCCAGAAATATTTTTCCATGTCTGCTAGAAATTAAATTGCAAATGAAGTAATTCACTTGCAATTGCTTAATTATTTTTGCCAAAGTACTGAGGCATTTTCATCAGAAAACCTCTCAGTCTTAGCAGTGAAGTTAATAAAATTGCATAAGTTGCAATGCATTCTATCAATTTTACTTCAGTTACAGACTGATGGAGGTGTATCACTCAAAATTTTGCTCTTTCATTCTATCTTTATTTGCCATGCTCTTTGTTTCTGTATTTTTTTCTTGCAGTTACCTCTTTAAAAATTCTCCTGGCTAATTTGATGGTTCCAAAATCTAAAATACCACATAGTGGACTTCTCTTAAACTCATAAAGGCATGTGAGCTAGGGCTGTATTTATAATCATCTCTACTGTCCTAGGCTATTTATGTTTTGTCTTTTACTAGTAAGAACGGTTTAATTATCTCTATTGCATTGAAATAAATAATGCATAATAGTTAATTTAAGAAATTATAGTTCACATTTTCTTTCTCATTGCTTTGATTCAGACTTTTGTTTAAGAGGTTTCCACTGTGTATACAGCATTTGTATAGGTTGGTGTGCAGCATATGTTAATCTTAGTTATTCATTTGTGAGACACTGGAGTGACTGAGTTTGGTATCTTGTGGATTGTTCCTTTGCCTTTCCTCAGAGATCTGATATTTTAAGTGCATTATATCCTTATAGCCAGAGATTATGAAATTCAAAGGGAGAGAATTGAGCTGGGGCGCTGCATTGGTGAAGGACAATTTGGAGATGTGCACCAAGGAATTTACATGAGTCCGGTAAGCTTCACTTCTGAAACAAAAGAACAAGCCAAAAAACAAAAGCTTTCAAGTTAAAATAAATAAAGGTGTGCCTCATATGCCTTCCAGAACAAGCAAACATTGATCCTGTGGTTTATTTATTGGAATAATCCCCATGTAGAGCATATTTTTCATTTTTCAGATATCTAAAATAGTAGCTCTAGAGTGATCCCGTTTTTTTTTAAAGATAAGAAAGTGAATCAGAAATGCCAGGTAAACAGTTCACACCCCTACCAAAACCACTGGCAGCAGTAGAATTGGAACTCACTGCTTTTAAACCTAGTTGCACACATTCTTCTTAATTTTGAGTTTGTCCAAGCATGATATGCACATATACCTCTGGCCATGCTCCACTAGTGAGCATTTGGTGCTGTAGAACCTTCTCTGAAGTTTTAAATAGTATCTGGAGATGTTAAACCTGAGTTGGATTTTGATTCAGCATTTAGTGCAGAAGCTGCCAGTTGGGTCAGGATCAAGTAATCTTAACTTCTTTGATGAAATATAGGTGAGAAGTTTTAGTCTTTTCTGCTGATGACAGTAGCCTACAACAGAGGGCAATGATATTTAAAAACATCTGTTCCTGCAGTAAGCATCTTTCTCTCTTTCTCTATGACTTCTATGTTAGTATAAGTTATTATGATTTCTTCCAAGAAAAGATATGAAATAGGTGCAGATCCAGCCAGACCTCAATGTGCAGTAGTCACCTTATTGAAACCAGTGAGGTCAGTGGTACTCAGGAACTTCAGGCTAGCTCTTATGTGTTTTTTATAGCTTTTCAATGACAAAGATGAAGATAATTTATACAGATGAAGAATTGAATTGTGGACTGGAGGAGTGGGGTAGAATAGAGACAACGCTGTAAAATTATTTAACTTTAGCCAATTATACTAAGGAACTAAGTCTGCAGCTGTAAAATGAAAACTTCTCAACTCAAGAAATTTGGCATCTGGAATTTCTGTAGATGAAGTTATAATTCATATGTACAACAGCTGAGTTCTGGCTTCAGAAACATTCTTTCTCAGAAACAGCTGATCAGTATCCCAAGCATGTGTGGGATTAAATAAATACATATTTAATGCAATACTTTAAAATGGGGATAAGTGTTCAAATATATCATACAGATGTTAGATATTTCATTATACCTCCATTCAGAACAACAGTTCTGTTATACCTTGTATTAGAATCAGTCTTTATTTTTATTTAACCCTGGGCAACTTAACAGGAGTGCTTGAGGAAGAACGTTGCAGTGAACTTGGAGCAGAGTAGATAAATGTAGTGCTCTGTAGAACCAATGATAGACCTCTTTTCTTGGAGGTCTTCTGTAAATGTTCATCTCCATTATTCTTGAATAGAAAAGTAGATTCTCTTAAGTCATCATGTAGTCTGCTTTCTATAAATGTTAACCTACTAATTATTTTTATTAATGAAATGATTACCACATCTGAGATACTCAAATATGCAAAGTGAAAGTGGGAAGGTATCATTAAATTTTGATGCAAAAATCATAGACTGTAGCTTAAGTGCCTGGAAGAAATGATAGAGCAGGTAAAAAAAACCAGTTACAATAACATGATTGCTTTTCCATCTTTGTGTGTATTCAGCTCACATGTAAAAACATGGGGGAGATGCCTGGCATCTTATTCTGCTAGCTCAAATTCCAATCTCATTTATCCATGTTCATACTTGTGAGATTCGTACTGTTTTGGTTGAATAGCAACCACATCTTCTACAAGGCTACTTGCTACTAAATATTACTGAAATACCACAAACTAGCATGTATATAGCATGCTGTATGAAAAGTTAGGCATGTATACAGTATCTTAATGTTCACATGCAAGCAATTCTAATAAAACTGTCTTTGAAGGCTTATTTACTATGGAATTAAGCTAAAAGAGTCATTTAAAATAGTTTTTACTGTTTGCTGTACAAGTGTTACCAGTCTGTTTTTGGATCCTCATTGTTCTGTCTTATGCAAAAAAAAAGTTTCAACCCAGTTCCAACACCTCTGCCATGGGCAGGGTTACCACCCACCAGATCTCCGTACCCAGGGCCCAGAGAATCACAGAACGGCCAGGGTTGGAAGGGACCTCAAGGATCATGAATCTCCAACTCCCCTGCCACATGCAGGGTCACCAACCTTCACATTTAATACCAGACCAGGCTGCCCAGGGCCCCATCCAGTCTGGCCTTGAACACCTCCAGGGACGGGCATCCACAACCTCTCTGGGCAGCCTGTTCCAGCACCTCACCACTCTCTCTGTAAAGAACTTCCCCCTGACATCCAACCTAAATCTTCCCTCCCTCAACTTCAAACCATTTCCCCTTGTCCTGCAGTTATCTACCCTTTCAAAGAGTTGATTCCCCTTCTGTTTGTAGGCTCCCGTTAGGTACTGAAAGGCTGCACCCTGCAGCCTTCTTTTCTCCAGGCTGAACAAGCCCAGCTCCCTCAGCCTGTCTTCATAGGGGAGGTGCTCCAGTTCCCTGATCATCTTCGTGGCCCTCCTCTGGACCCTCTCCAACAGCTCCCTGTCTCTTTTGTACTGGGAGCTCCAGGCCTGGATGCAGTACTCCAGATGGGGCCTCACAAGAGCAGTGTAGAGGGGAACAATCACCTCCCTGTCGCTGCTGCCACCCCTCTTTTGATGGAACCCAGGATACCATTTGCCTTCTGAGCTGCGAGGGCACATTCACACAGTCACAGAATCATAGGGGTTAGAAGGGACCTCCAGAGATCATCGAGTCCAACCCCCCTGCCAAAGCAGGTTCCCTACACCAGGTCTCACAAGTAGGCATCCAGGCGGGTCTTGAGTATCTCCAGAGAAGGAGACTCCACAACCTCCCAGGGCAGCCTGTTGCAGTGCTCCGTCACCCTCACCGTAAAGAAGTTCTTGCGCACATTGGTGCGGAACTTTCTGTGCTCCAGTTTCTGGCCGTTCTCCCCTGTCCTGTCTCTACACACTGCTGAAAACAATCTGGCCTTGTCTCTCTGCCCTCCACACCTTAGATATTTATAGACCTGGATCAGGTACCCTCTCAGTCTTTTTTTCTCGGGGCTAAATAGACCCAGTTCACTTAACCCTTCTTCATAGGGAAGATGCTCCAGGCCTTTCACCATCTTTGTGGCCCTCCGCTTGACTCTTTACAAGAGATCTCTGTCTTTTTTGTACTGAGGAGCCCAGAACTGGACACAGTACTCCAGATGAGGCCTTACCAGGGCAGAGTAGAGGGGGAGGATCACCTCCCTCGACCTGCTGGCCACGCTCTTTTTGATGCACCCCAGAATGCCCCCCTTTTTGGCCCAAGGGCACACTGCTGGCTCATGGACAACTTGTTGTCCACCAGGACACCCAGGTCCCTCTCCGCAGAGCTCCTCCCCTGCAGGTCATCCCCCAAACTGTACCAGTGCATGCAGTTATTCCTCCCCAGATGCAAGATTTTACACTTGCTTTTCTTGTGCTCATTGCTGGTTCATGTTAAGTTTTTCATCTGTCAAGACCCCCCAAATCCTTCTCCGCAGGGCTGCTCTCAAGGACCACTCCTTCCAGTCTGTATGGATGCTTGGGATTCCTCCAGCTCAAGTGCAGAACTCTTCACTTTGCTGTTTTGAACCTAATCAGGTTCACCCGGGCCCACCTTTCTAGCCTGTCGAGGTCAATCCCCATCCAACCTGGCCTTGAATACCTCCAGGGATGGCGCATTCACAGCCTGTTCCATTACCTCACCACCCTCTGAGTAAAGAATTTCTTCCTTTCATCTAATCTAAGTCTTACCTTTTTTTAAATAGTTTAAAGCTGTTCCCCCTTGTCCCGTTACTGTTGCCCAGTAGGTCCCCCTCTTGCTTATAAAGCTCCTTTTAGGTACTTGAATGCCTCAATTTGGTGTCCTGGGAGCCTTCTTTTCTCCATTCTAAACAAGTCCAACTCCTCCAACCTTTCTTCAGGCTGAAAAGCACTCCAGCCCTCTGATCATCTTCATGGTCCTTCTCTGTACCCACTCCAACAGCTCCATGTCTTTCTTGGAGACTCCATGCTTGGACACAGTACTCTAGATGTGGCCTCACAAAGGCAAAGCAAAGGGGGAGAACCTCCTCCCTCTCCCTGCTGCCACCTCTCTTTTGGTACAGCTCAGGATACTGTTGACCTTCCAGGCTGGTTTATGTCTGGCTTTTCGTCTACCAGAGCACCAAGTGCTTCTCCTCAGAGCTGCAATTTTTGGGAACTCATTAATCCTTTGGCACGTCTTGATCAGGATTAATTTTAAAACAGTTAATTAAGAATTGTCGAAGTGACACTTGAGCCTGAGATGCAGCAGTGGAGATGTGCTGTGCTGGAGTGGTTGGAGCTCCTCGTGGATGGAGCAGCTTCTGTTGCAACTTAATGCAGAGCTGTTCTTGTAAGAGCCAGCAGTACATGAACTTTCCAGCTCATTATGCAGGTTCTGCACTTGCCAGATAGAGATTTAAACTTAAAAAATATACCATTTTCAAGGTAAATTGTGTTTTGAATCCTTCTGAAGACAGAATGCCTAGAGCTTCTTTAGGAAAGAAACACTCTTACGAGTCCTCAGTGCTGTCTGTGACTTAGAACAGAGTGTTTGTAAGAGGCACCAAAGGAAGATAAGATGAAAGCCTCCTCCTGAGCCAGGAGGCCTCCTTTGGGCTGTCTGAGAGCTTCTCATTTTTCTGTATTTGGAGGATAAGCAATCAGATGCTCGAATCTGTTTCTGCTTTGGAATACACGTGTTCTGTTAAACTCAGTTTTAAGCTCTTGGTGTAACTGGCTGTGAAGCTAATTTATAAAATCTTCTCTTTGTAGTTTGAATTCAGTTGAAAAGTTGACTTAGTATGTATCCTGTTAGCAATCTGCTTTGTATAAAGGATTTGAGTCAGTCAAAAATTATAGCTGGTCTTTGCACTGCAAAAAGCCACAAAAAGCCCTTTATTTGGCTTTCCAAGTTGCTTGCAGAAGCCAAGTGTGTTTTTCAGGCATGTATCTACTTGTTCCCTTTGCTTTTGCTAACTGTGCTTCTATTCTAATCTTCTGTAGTGCTGGAACATTTACAGTACTGCACACTTAATCATCCTCTGTCAGAATTTTTGTACGAATTAACGTAATTTAAAGCAGATAAAATTTTAATTAGATGTAAATGCACACTAAGTGTCTTAGTTATAATAATATTTTAACATTGATGCTTTCAAAATTAATTTCTTAACTGAAGGTATTCTAGTTAATATTCACTTTCTCTGAATCAGTTTTGTTAGAATTTTAGACCCAATTTTATGTGGGCTGTGTTTCAGTTATTTCTAAATCTCTTCCAGGAAAATCCAGCTATGGCTGTAGCAATCAAAACATGTAAAAACTGCACTTCAGACAGCGTTAGAGAAAAGTTCCTACAAGAAGCCTGTGAGTATTACATTATTAGCTTCTGTAAATGGTCCTTGGACTTTGCAGCCATCTGTGCCAGAGATCTCTGATATGAATTTGTTTTATTAGTGCATAGTATGGGCTTTGTTCTCTCCTGCAATACATGCCAGGAAAACTGCTTTATATCTTGGCATTGCCCTTGTATAAGATTATATGTGGATTATTTGACTTTCCAAATTTCAGCAGTGATATATGACTCGTGGAGGACTTCAGAACTGGCTTTGGAGTGTCAAAAATCTGATCTCTGATTTCCTTAATTATTTTTTTAACGTAGTAGCATTTGTATCAGTTTGTTACACTGCCTTTTAGATCAGGTTGTTGTTCTCATTAAGTTGCTAAGATGTTACATCAAATATATATCTGTTCTGAAATCTCAGAGCTTAGTGAAATAAACCAGTTTTTTAAACATTTGCCTATAAATACTGCAGTCTTCAAGCAGCATCTTTGAAATGTGAGGAAAACTTTTTTTAAGGAAAATACTAGCAGAAAACTTCCATAGAAGTGTTGTAGTTGTTGAGTTCTGTAACATTTGGCTTTATATAAGCAAATATTGCCTAGTATCCTCCACAGTTGTGTCTCTGTGTCTTGTGAAGGTATTGTGGTATATCATTAAAGCAATTAGTTATAGCCAGATGTTATAATGTGCTCTCTACTTGATGCCCTTTTTGTTCATTTTTTTTCTAATTGTTTAGAAAATGTGTTCATAGCTAACGGCTTATTATTTTGGAATGTCGTATTTTTCTTAAATTGCTGTAATTCTTTCAATTACTTGTCTAGCTTTGGAAAAGTAAATACTGTTGTTTTTAGGAATAACTTAGCAGTCTAAGTTAGACAGCTGTCTTTTAATGTAGAAAGTAATTACGATGTAGAAAGTAATTTAATGCCACTTTATTAGACTCTTGTGCTCGACTGGTCAGAAAACACCAGTATTGTAGGCAGATAAATAGTGCTTTACAAGTTTGATTTAATCATTTTTCTGCTTTTCTTCTTTTTTAATAGTAATTTCAATCCATTATGTTTCTCCTTTGCAAACTCTGAGATGTTGTAAGAGCATTCTCTAAAGGGCCCACACCCAGCATCTAGCCAGAGCTGGCCATTTTGCTAAAAAGCTTCAGATTATTTTTTTTTTTTTCCTCAGTAATGCATACATAAACAAAATCTTTGCAAATTCAGAACTTCGAAGTATGATGGAAAGATCATACTTACTAGTAGTATAAATCATACTGATTTAGCAGTTTGGGCATTTTAGTCTTTTGTGGTGAATTTTTCAGTGCTGAAAAGATTTAGGATTGATTCTTGCAAAGAGGAACACCTGCACAAGGAGAGGTTGAGGTTGGATATTAGGAAGAAATTCTTAGGAAGAGCGGTCAAACATTACAACAGACTGCCCAGAGGAGTGATGGAGTCGGTGTCTGTGGTAGGGGTGGCACTTAGGGTCATGGTTTGGTAGGCATGATGGTAACGGGCTGTCAGTTGGACTAGGTAACAACATCTTTTCCAACATTAGCGATTCAATGTTTCCACATGAAAGAAGACATTTTAGTGAGTAACATCTGTTTCTTCAGTCCTGTCTGCTCTCTCATAGTAGCATGTTACCACTGAGGCATTTGTATATGCTACCGTATTAGCTGCATGGGATTTGTAAATTTTTAGTAATCTTCCACTTTTTTTTTATTATTATTTTTGGTAAATTGTTCCTTTCCACAAGCTATTCATTCCTTCTGGAAACTGAATCTTCCTCATACCTTTTGAAGCTGGATGGCAAAATGAATTTTTGAGTTTCACAGGTAACACTGATAAAATTAGTATCTGGAGGATGCTTTCCAGCAATGAAATATGTTTAAAACTGGTAAGGCCATATGAAGTATCAAAATACTTGTGCTAATTCCTTCTCCATTGATTTAATAGTAATAACTGTGTTCCTGCTTCATTTTACATCAGTGAAGAAATGTATATTCCATTGAGTTAGATCAGTATAAGAGAGCTCTAAAAATAAGTAATGGGTGTTTAGTTTTTAATATACACTTTATTTACCGAGATTTTAATCGTGCAATCATAGAATCATTAGTGTTGGAGAAGACCTCTAAGGTCATCTAGTCCAGCTGTCAACCCATCTCCACCATAGCACTGATCCATTGCCCTCAGTGCCACATCTGCCTTTTTCTTGACCACCTCCAGTGACAGCGGCTCCACCACTTCCCTGACTAGGCTGTGCCAATACGTTACCACTGTTTCTGAAAAGAAATTTTTAATAGTATGCCATTACTTCTCATCCAGGTTCAGGTAAACTGGTTTAGCGCTGTATACTTTTTCATAACGTATGCGCTCTGAAATTCCCTTTACTTCAGAAGGGATGAGAGGAAGTCAGTGATTTAGAAATCGAATTCCATTCTATGTAGTGTTTTACCAGTTTTTCTTGCCCAGTTGATGTGTCACCATTCATTCTTTATTCCTTTTCATTAATGTGTTGAGCTACATCATTGATAGGGTTGCTTATTTTATTGATTTCCTGTAGTTTTCATAACACATGAATATTTTAGAGTATGTTCTTAAGTTGGCCCATTTAAGTTTCTGTGCAGTAAAATATGCTAGTGAACTATTACAAGATTAAGTCATACAAGTAGCATTATCCAAGAATTTCTCTTGGGATACTTAATGTTTCAGGGTGTATTGGCTATACAACTGCTGTGAACTAGGGTGCAGAAGTAGAATTCAGAGCTCTTTAGAATAGAAATGGTACCTACTGTTCTAGTTTACTGTTTATAAAAAGCCACATTATGGAGAGAAGGGGATTATTCTTCTGAAGTTAGATGTGAACTAAAGCAGACTTGCCAATTTAGTAATTGTTGCGTATTTCTGTTGACACTACATTGTAAATACAAAAGGGAGTACTGTAAAATTAAGTCAATAATGCTCATCATGTGTGTGTTGGGAGGTGAAAATACAATCAGAGGACTGATATTTCTTTTAACCTAACGAACACACCTCCCCGGATTGTTAATAAGCATTTCTATGTCTTAGTGCATGAAATATACTGACTGCATTGCTGAGACTGAAAAGTTAATTAAGCACATAGAAAACAAGATCAGATGTGAGCATAATCATTACATGAGGTTGTGTGTCTGTGTCATAAACTAACATACATTTCTTCAGCCATTGAATTATTCAGTTTTATCCTTCCTCCTCTTCTTTCAGTAGAAAGGCACAGATTAAGAGGTCATACACTGAATTGATAGGTCAGCGTGTTTGTGTTACACTCAGTCAGGATAGAACTGTTTTATTGTTTAAAAACCCCGAATTTTCTCTAGCATACAATCTTGTTTTTTCTCCTTTTAGTAACAATGCGTCAGTTTGATCATCCTCACATTGTGAAGCTCATTGGCGTTATTACAGAAAACCCAGTGTGGATAATCATGGAGCTCTGTACGCTTGGAGAGGTACGAAAAATTCTCGTGTCTTTGGTCTCCTGTCTGGCTTTGCAAAACACTGAAAAAATCACTTATCTTGCACTGCAAGGCAGACTCGACAGACATGATATCATACTTGTCTTAGAATTATGGACTCAGACACAGGAATGGCAAAATTTGACCTAACTCCTCCAGTAAGGGATCTGTATCAGCTCATACCAAAGTGATTTAGTCATAGTTTTCAGAAGAACTTCAGTTGTTTTTTCAGGGTGAGATCATGACCTGTGTCAAGTCAGATGATGATAGTGAGATAGCATTTAAACAGCATTTGCAGGCTTGTGTTCTGGAAGGGAAATTATGATGTAATACCTCCTTCATTCCTTTAAGGTGGCAGAAGAGGATTGTGTTGTGAAGGCAGCAATTGAAGGAGACAAGAGCAGGGAGAGTTTGTGGGAAAGGTAGAAGTAGGTGCATAAAGCCATCCAAATTACTTGTCCAGTCTTGAATAGTTGTTCCTGGAAAACTGAACTTGACACATGAGAGTGGTTGGGTTTGCTGTTCATAGACTAACATGGCTTATGACATTTTACTGACAGTAGTTACGAACTATTATTTTTCACTTTTTGGAAGCCTGCTGAATAATACTATTCTTTGCCCTTTGGAACACTGAATTTATGATGTTTCTTCTCCTGTACAGAGACCCTCATTAAGTTGGCTTACCTCATTATCATGCCATTTGGATGAATGGTTTATACCAAACTAGATCTCAGATTTTAAAATTGATTTATTTCCTTTTTGCATATCTGAAAATGTGAACTGGAATAATAATTCATGTATTTCATACTTTAAGACTGTCACTTTAATTACCAATCTGCAATTCATTGTTCCAAAACAAACAAACAGCAAGCGAAACAAGAGAGACAGGAAAAACCATAGAGGAGTCATTTTCTGTCACGAGACTATAAGTTTATTTTCTGTTGTCCAAATTACTTTTTAAATCTTTTTTTTTTAATTTATACACAGCATCTAGTGCCACTTGCTATTAGATCCTAACTGCATTTAACTGAGAACATAGTTTATAAAATTTCTATGTTGATAGCAAGTGCTCTGAGAGAAGTGCATATATGTTAGCAAATATAAAGTAAGAAAATGCATTCTTCTCAAACAGTACAACTGCTATCTCTATTCTGATTTGCTGTATACTGCTGTCCCCTGAACTCAAGAAAAAAACAAGCACACTTACTGGAAGAGCTTGTAGGACCAGGTGTCTCTAGAAGAGCAGTAGCACATGCACTCAGCCTTCAGAAGGAGCCTGAATGCAATAGAAAAAATGGTGAGGTAACATTTTTCATGCACAAAAAATTGCTTGTTTTTTGTGCAGACTTCTGGTTTTTCATGGCAAATGGTTTTCTGTTCTTGTGCAGTCTGAAACAGAGGCAAACCTGTTGACACTTCTGTAAATTCGACAGTTTGAGATGCAGTTTGTTTGAATGTTATCTTTCATCCTGACCACTTGCATTTTTTTCTTCCTTATGCAAAAAGTTGAGATCGTTTTTGCAAGTAAGAAAATTCAGCTTGGACCTGGCCTCCCTGATCCTCTACGCTTACCAGCTTAGCACAGCACTAGCTTACTTAGAGAGCAAAAGATTTGTACATAGGTAAGACTTTATGTATATGTGTATTTGTCTGTTTTTATACGTGGCTACTTGAAACATCAGGGGATGAATGTGCAAGATTACCAGATTGCTGGCTGGGAGTAGTCTGGGTGGTGGATATGCTTGCTTGAGTGAAGGTGCGTGCTTAAGATACACAGTTTTATATTTTAAGCTTAACTTTCCTGTTTATTTTTCTTGTCTTATGATGAATATGTAGCAGCAGTACATTCATGTTTTATGTCCATTTTTGTGTGAGTACTACTTTCTTTAGACTGATAGCAAAATAACCCCCTTTTCAAGAGTGACACCTGCTGGCTCACTCCTAGATTGACTTGGAGGTGGTGCCTCATTTTAATCAGAGGAATAAATTCCATCCGAGTTGTTGTGGTTACAACAGTTTCTCAAACTGCTTGTCAGCTGTCATCATCCAAACACAGAGAAGTAAAACAAGGGGCAGCTGGCTACTTAAGCAAAGAAGAGGGAGAATAAAATGTTTTTAAGCAAAGAAGAGGGAGAATAAAATGTTTTTAACATACAACTGCTTTCTTAGATAAAAAATGAACCTATATTTCTATACTTGTGTGTTTCAAATTTTTATTACCTTTTAATTCCTCCCTAGGGAGAGAAGACTAAATTTATCCCAGTTTGTATGCAATTAACAGGTGTACAATCAAGACAAATAATGTATAATCGAGAGGTATAATTGAAGTATAATAAATGTATAATCAAAGTATAATAATGAAACAAATGAGAGTTATACACAGTGGGGACAAGAGAAAATAGATGAAATGCTTATCTGTCTAGAGAACTCGCTCAGAAGACTCCAGAGGAGTGGATCTGTAGAGGAGAGATCCTTTCCCACTGGTAGTCAGCGCTTAAATGCGTCTAGGAGAGGTGGAGCCTGGCTCCACCCCTTCCTGCAGCACAGGTGAATTGCTTTCACCTGTGCTTCCAGGGCTGACATATTGTTCGCCTCAGGTGACTAATCAGAGGTTCAGGCTGTGATTCAGCAGTTCCCATATACTCCACCCCTTCACAGCATAAACCAAATGATTATGTTGACTACAGGGTAAGCTTTTCCTAATACAGAGATCCATTATATCACGACACTTATACAGTTTCCATAACGACACACGTTGGCACAATTCATGTTGTGACAAGGGACGTTAGTCCCTCTAGGACCTCCAGAAAGGACTGGAGGCCCTATGTAGAATTAATGATTTATTGGTCCTGGAAAAATATTCAGAGAGTTATGGCACTAGTAGACACCGGGGCAGAAACATCAATTATCTATGGAGACAGAGTGATGATTGGTGGTTTTGAGGGACAAACTATTCCTGTCACCCAAACATGGTTAAAACTGGGGGTTGGGCATCTCCCACCCCAGGAGTATAAGGTATCTATTGCCCCAGTCCAGGAATACATACTGGGCAGAGATATTCTATGGGATCTGGCTCTCCAGACAACTGTAGGGGAGTTCAGACTTTGACAGAGATGCATCAGTATCCGGGTGGTGCAGGCAATATTGAGAGGCCATGCGAAACATGGGCCTATTTGCCTGCTGAAACCGTGCCGGATTACTAATGTAAGGCAGTATAGGCTCCCAGGTGGGCAAGAGGAAATATTGAGAACAGTGCAGGAATTAGAAAAAGTGGGTATTATAAGACCTGCACACAGCCCATATAACTCCCCCACATGGCCAGTGCAAAAGTCGGATGGCACATGGAGAATGACAGTAGGTTATAGAGAATTAAATAAAGTCATGCCACCTACTCATGCGGCCGTACCCAATATTGCCTCCCTAATGGGTACATTGAGTAGGGAGATAAGAACCTATCATTGTGTCCTAGATTTAGCAAATGCGTTTTTCAGTATCCCAATTGCTGGGGAATCGCAAGATCAGTTTGCATTTACATGGGGAGGCAGGCAGTGGACCTTTCAGGTCCTGCCACAGGGGTGCTCGCACTCACCAACATATTGTCACAATCTAGTGGCGCGTGACCTGGCTGATTGGGAAAAGCCCAATGATGTTAATCTGTATCATTACATTATGATCTCCTGCTGACATCCGACTCATTGGAGGCAGCAGATTCATTAACCGCCTATTCACAACAGAGGGGATGGGCTATAAATCCCCAAAAGGTGCAAGGTCTGGGCCTGTCCGTAAAATTCCTGGGAGTGGTTTGGTCAGGAAAGACCAAAGTACTACCCAGTGCTGTTACAGATAAAGTTCAGGCGTTCCTAGTCCCTACAACATCAAAGCAGCTGAAGGCCATTGTTACTGAACCAAAGAGTGAAAAACCAGAGGCCTTCACGGGAGAGAGACAGAGAGAAGCCTATTCAGAGATCAGTCTCTCCACCACCAATACCTAATGTACCTCCAGTTTGTCTCAGACACAGACCATCGCGCTCAGATGGGGAGAGATGGGTAGATCATAAGCCACCTTCTAATCTGCCCACTGACACAGTCATGCAGCCACATGTCCCTCATGCCATCACAGTAGCAGCTGCAAGTGAAAAGGCACTAGCTAAGTGTGACAAGTACATGCTGATGCACCAGGAGCTAGCCTCTGATGGGGAGATTGAAACAAAACTAATTAAGGGTGATGTTTTCAAAACCAGAGGTGGTAGACAGGCTGTGCAGTTCACAGAGATAGAGACTCTAAAGCAAGAATCTCCTGCCTGGCTCGCCAAGTGTATAATCAAGAGAAATAATGTATAATCAAGAGGTATAATTAAAGTATAATAAATGTATAATCAAAGTATAATAATGAAACAAGAGAGTTATACACAGTGGGGACAAGAGAAAATAGATGAAAAGCTTACCCGTGTAGAGTGCTCGCTCAGAAGACTCCAGAGGAGTAGATCTCTAGAAGAGAGATCCTTCCCCACTGGTAGTCAGCGCTTAAATGGGTCTAGGAGAGGTGGAGCCTGGCTCCACCCCTTCCTGCAGCACAGGTGAATTGATTTCACTTGTGCTTCCAGGGCTGACATATTGCTCACCTCAGGTGACTGATCAGAGGTTCAGGCTGTGATTCAGCAGTTCCCATATACTCCACCCCTTCACAGCGTGAACCAAATGATTAAGTTGACTACAGGGTAAGCTTTTCCTAATACAGAGATCCATTATATCGCGATGCTTATACAGTTTCCATAATGACGAATTGTGCCAATGTGCAAGACAAGTGATGATTGGTGAACGTTGATCTTCTTTTATGGGCCAGTGCTGGATGATGTTACTGGAGGCATGCGGTCATGAGGCGCAGGTCCATCCTACATTCCATCAGTCCCATGTGGGCCATCACCAGGTGTCACACATGATCTGACTCTAACACTGGAATGCTCTGATGATATTTTGTTCCTTCCGGTGATTCTGAAGGCTCAAAGACTCATGGGGAATAATACAGATGTTTCAGGAGTACCAGGAGGGGAAGGTCTGCTCTCCAGGGCAAGATACAGACCGTGTTTCTATCTTGGGTCAACACTTCCGCTTGTATTGGGGCACGTCCTGGCCGCCTGTACCACACATTTTGGCCAGATATCTGCAGCTGCATAACTATATCAGGCACCAGAGGAGGTGTCCTGATCTGCCATAGGAACATGATGGGGGTCCCTTTAGCAATGAAGATCGGAGCGTTGACCACAGTATCAGTAGGCCATGTACCTATTACTGGAGGGACTACTGAACCTCCCACCTCCAACAGTCTCCCCCAAGGTGCAAGTAGGCCACACCACTTTGGTCCTACCTGCACCTTCCAAGGCCATTTTATCCTATGAGTGCCTGGTTCTAAGTTCTCAGGGGCAGGGAGCAGAAGATTATTTTCATTACTGATCTGGGGTCTTACCTGATGATCAGTGCCCGTAATCTGGATCCTAAGCGGGGTGGCCCATGTTGTCTGCAACATTCTCAGGGCACTGGGTCTGCCATCTCGAGGTCTTTCATTCAAGTCCCACAGAGTTTTGTACAGTCTTTTTGTCCATCCCTGCAGGGACTGGGAGTCTGTCTTCAGGGCAGCCTTAAGAATACCATTATAATGTTCAATGAGGCCAGCCCCCGTTGGATTATATGGCAGGTGGAATCGCCATTCGATGTTATTTTCTTCTGCCCAGCACTGTATCATTGCACCAGTGAAATGAGTCCCTTGGTCGCTCTCGATGACTTGAGGTGTCCCATAGACAAACATGAGTTTAGTGAGTGCCTTGATGGTATATGCCTGGTTTGCTTTTGGTACTGGATAAGCCTGCAGAAGCCCACTTGCAGTATCAATGCAGGTCAGGGCATATCTCGCCCCCTCAGATCGAGGAAGGGGCCCAATATAATTGACCTGCCATTGCTGGAGAGGATTGTGTCCTCTGGCAAGATGGGCTGTCGTTTCGGGCAACGATCTCGGTCTCATCTTAGAGCAAGCATCGCAATCTTGGCATGCCTGGACAATGTCAGTTGTATGGGCAGCCCCCATTCTTTAGCAGCTGCCCACATTGTCTTTTGTCCTGCATGCCGTAGCTTCTGATGTAACCAACGGGCAATGTTCTCAGATGATGAATTCTCAGTCCATCTAACTCGAGCCAGTGTGTCAGCCTCATCATTTCCCGGTGACTGTAGGGGCTGATGACCAGAAACATGGTAGACACATGTAGTCCTGTGTTTGACTGTATTCCATATGTCTAACCACATGTCTTTGCCCCAGATTGGTCGGGCGTGGATAGTCCATTCCTGGGTGGCCCACTGTGCAATCCAAAGAGTGAGCCCCCGGTACACAGCCCAGCTATCTGTACAGATGTTCAGAATGCCATCACTGGGTTCCTTAGTTATAACCATCCACACAGCTCGTAATTTCGCCCATTGGCTGCTCTGACCATCCCCCTCGTCAAACCAGATTGTCTCAGTCGAAGGATGGTATGCTATTGCTCTCCACTTGCTCGGGTTGCCCTTGCTGGACCCATCTGTGTACCAGGCATCTTCAGGGATAGGATATTTCCCCTCCTGAAGGGGACTCTTCTCTGGTGGAACGACCAGTGTTTCTCGTGGTGCATCACTATGATAGGTCCCTGGGCCTAGGATCTTCTGGAGTTCTTCTTTCAAAGGTGATGAAGACAGACTGCTCCTTTGGCTGAGGTAAGCGACCCATCATGCCACTGTTTGTGCTTGGGCCACCCCTGTCTTAGGAATGTGGGTTAGATCTTTCACCCACCCCTGAATTGGCAGAGTGGTCTTAACTATGACTTCAGCTGTTTGAGTTATTGGCTCTACTGCCTGTAACACTGAATAGGCAGCCAATAACTGTTTTTCAGTCATACTGTATCTTTCTTCTGCTCCATGCCAAACCTGAGACCAAAACCCAATGGGGGTCCGAACAGAACTCTGGCGTTGCCACAGGCCCCAGCCAAAGCCATCTTGAGTCACATGAACAGCCAACTCGGCTGGGAGGGTAGGATCAAATATACCCAATGCCTGGGCTTGTTTAACTGCCAGTTTCGCCTGTTGAAAAGCGTCCTGTTCTGTTTTCCCCCAATCTCATAGCTGCCCCTTTTTTGTGAGTCTGTACAGTGGCCTCAGCAGCTGCGCTAGGTGAGGTATAAAGGAACGCCAATAACCCAGTATACCTAGAAACTCTTGCAGCTGCTTTGATGTTGTAGGGACTGGGAACGCCTGAACTTTATCTATGACAGCACTGGGTAGTACTTTGGTCTTTTCTGACCAAACCACCCCCAGGAATTTTACGGACAGGCCCAGATGTTGCATCTTTTGGGAATTTATAGCCCATCCCCTCTGTTGTAAATAGGCGGTTAATGAATCTGCTGCCTGCCCTACTGCCTCCAGTGAGTCGGATGTCAACAGGAGATCATAATGTAATGATACAGATTAACATCATCGGGCTTTTCCCAATCAGCCAGGTCACGCGCCACTAGATTGTGACAATATGTTGGTGAGTGCAAGTGCCCCTGTGGCAGGACCTGAAAGGTCCACTGCCTGCCTCCCCATGTAAATGCAAACTGATCTTGCGATTCCCCAGCAATTGGGATACTGAAAAACGCATTTGCTAAATCTAGGACACAATGATAGGTTCTTATCTCCCTACTCAGTGTATCCATTAGGGAGGCAATATTGGGTACAGCCACATGAGTAGGCGGCGTGACCTTATTTAATTCTCTATAACCTACTGTCATTCTCCATGTGCCATCCGACTTTTGCACTGGCCATGTGGGGGAGTTATATGGGCTGTGTGCAGGTCTTATAATACCCACTTTTTCTAATTCCTGCACCGTTCTCAATATTTCCTCTTGCCCACCTGGGAGCCTATACTGCCTTGCATTAGTAATCCGGCACGGTTTCAGCAGGCAAATAGGCCCATGTTTCGCATGGCCTCTCAATATTGCCTGCACCACCCGGATACTGATGCATCTCTGTCAAAGTCTGAACTCCCCTACAGGTGTCTGGAGAGCCAGATCCCATAGAATATCTCTGCCCAGTATGTATTCCTGGACTGGGGCAATAGATACCTTATACTCCTGGGGTGGGAGATGCCCAACCCCAGTTTTAACCATGTTTGGGTGACAGGAATAGTTTGTCCCTCAAAACCACCAATCATCACTCTGTCTCCATAGATAATTGATGTTTCTGCCCCGGTGTCTACTAGTGCCATAACTCTCTGTATGTTTTTCTGGGACCAGTAAATTGTGAATTCTACATAGGGCCTCCGGTCCCATCTGGAGGTCCTAGGAGGACTAACATCCCTTATCATGCCATGAATTGTGCCAAGGCCAATTCTTTTGCTTCTGGTGGCTCAGGCATTGTAGCCCAAGACACCCGAGGCGGCTTTTTTCTCCTTTTCGGAACAATAAAGTCTTCTAGATTCCATGTAGTTGTTAGCATTCTTTCTATGATCCTTACCCTTGGTTTCTTAGGGTAAGTTTGAAATTTTTGGTCATCCTTCAGCTTTCTCCAGAGCTGGATAAAGACATAGTTGGGCTGGTGGTCAATTTTAGCAAATTGGACCCTGGCCCAAATCAAATCGTTAAACATTTGTTTTTGGAAGACCTTTATGGGTCCTGATTGAGAAGCCCGAGCAGCCAGCATTTTGATTTTAGTTACCAGCAAGACCTCAGCTTCTAATATTCTAATATTGCAGTTTGACCGCAGGCATTCTGTTTCTCCCAAATCAGCCACTAACTGAGCAGCCTGTTGGACTACTGCTTCTGAAGCTACCAGGGGATTTAATATGGAGACCAAAGTTCCATATAAGTGAGAGGGAGCTTGTTGTAAAATCAGGTTCCTCATCCCTGCTGAAAATTTAACTATGTCGGGGCCATTGAATGTGTCTTCGTAAATTGCGTCCCTAAAACCTAGTTCCCGGATGTAGTTCTGAAGGTCCTCCATGGAGGACCACATCCCTGAATGTAAAGATATGTCCGATTTATTTGGCCACATCGTACAGCAGGCCGCCACTAACCATGCTATTATGGAGTGATTTTCATCAGTATGTTGACTACCTGCATATAGCCTCTGTCTAAGAGCAAGATGGATAGTCATGGAAGCTAATTTGGCTATTTCTGGGCCATTTACTAAAACACTTCCTACCCCAGAGCCCCAGAGCCGGCACACTTTCGCTAGGTCTCTGTCGGAGCCTCTGTACTAAGTCCATTAACTCTGTTGCCGTGTACGGCCAGGCTGTTACGTGCAGACGAGTCTGGGTAGGGGGACACTGATCTGGCGGCAGCCCTGCCGGTCTATCCTGCACTTTTTTTGTTTTTTAGTTACCACAGGACGGACTTCCAGTGGTTCTGTAGAAATTGGAGATTCGAGGTCCGATTTGGATTTTTTATCTTCCTGATCAATGTAGTCTGTTGATTCAGGAGCTTGGTCATTGTCTGTTATAATGTTACAAACTTGACCTACCAGAAGTTTGAGAGTTGTTTTTTTCCCTGTTAATAGGCCAAGTTCTTGTTCTAATTTTTCAATGCAGTCCTTCAGGAGTTGATTTTCACTCATTAAAGTATTATTCCTCATTTCAGTAGTATTTAAAGCATTTAATAGTGGCCATACCACTATGGAGGCAGCTAGTTGTCTTTCTTTTGGGGTTAATATATCTTTGCTAAATCCCTGAAAGTACTCAGCCATGCGATATGGAGAGATGTTTCCCATATCACGTAGGGGACCCCATTTTTCAATGACGCCTGCTAGTTCATAATAAGGGGATCTCACAGATCCTGGGACCTGCCCTGGTATTATTTTATCTAGGGGGTAGTATTCTCCCCCTTGACCCATTTGTAGAAATTCAAAAGAAAAGACATGATGCAGATTTAAGTATATTTGGCTTGCCTGCCTGGCTCGCCAAGTGTATAATCAAGAGAAATAATCGAGAAGTATAATTGAAGTATAATAAATGTATAATCAAAGTATAATAATGAAACAAAAAAGAGAGTTATACACAGTGGGGACAAGAGAAAATAGATGAAATACTTACCTGTGTAGAGAGCTCACTCAGAAGACTCCAGAGGAGTGGATCTGTAGAGGAGAGATCCTTTCCCACTGGCAGTCAGCGCTTAAATGGGTCTAGGAGAGGTGGAGCCTGGCTCCACCCCTTCCTGCAGCACAGGTGAATTGCTTTCACCTGCGCTTCCAGGGCTGACATATTGTTCGCCTCAGGTGACTGATCAGAGGTTCAGGCTGTGATTCAGCAGTTCCCATACAACAGCTGACAAAATTAAGATTATCATGAAGCAGTTGGAACTTGAACATTCTGTCTGTGTTTAAACATTCAAGAGCAAATGATATGTAGTATATATTGAACGTGCATACATATATATGTTTATATGCATAATAGATATTTACGTATACTTACATAAATGTATAAGCATTGTAAATAACAGACCCTTACAGTTGTCACAGATACTTGAATTTTGGCCAAGTAGCTGCTCATTTTAACTCCAGCAGTAAAATTTTGAAAGACAACTTAATTGTATTGTACTGAAATGGGAGGAAGTAGATCACTTCAGGTTGCTGCTCAAATTTAAGTCTTGACAGCCTGCCAGAATCCAGAATCAACAAACAAATAAGGCTTCATCTCTCACCTAGGAAGCTGCAGAAAAAGAACTGTAAGCACTGGAAGCACTGTAGTACCACTAAAACTGGGCTCCTTAAGAAGCTTGTTACAGGACAGAGATGTTAAAGTATTTCCACACCTTTCCAGTGGCAGAGGACAGATTTTCTTCTTTCCATTAATTTTAACTGCCAAAACGTTTTTGCCTTTAAATCTTTAAACAGGTGAAAAACTAAAACTTTTTCCTCTGTCACTTGACAGTTACACCTCAGGACAGTTACACCTCAGGATGACAGTTTTTGCTTGAAAGGATCAAATATACCAGAGTATTTCTGCAAGCTTTTCAGAATCAGTAGGCAAACATGTATTAGTCCTCTTAGTTTCTGTGTATGTACATCCAAACTGACTAGAAGAGTGACTTGGTCCTTTCAAAGGAGATTGATATTTCTGAGCTTTAATAATGTTTTTCAAATGGTATTTTATCAGCATAAGTTTCTAAACAACTATAAATAGTATCTCCTCTGTTTGGCAGAGATATTGCTGCTAGGAATGTGCTGGTATCTGCCACTGACTGTGTGAAATTGGGTGACTTTGGCTTATCTCGATACATGGAAGACAGTACTTACTATAAAGGTAAGTTGGTTCTCTGGGTTCATCTCACAAGGCACTGCTTTTCACTGTGCTAAGTTAATTGACCAGATTTTCTTGGTCTAGCAGTTTTTTTTTTCTTTTGGTAAAATGATAAAGTGTTCAAGAATTGAAAAGATGGAAGTAAATTCCTATACGTATGCATCAAAAAGAAGAGTCAGAGAGTCTGATTTAACTTGCAAAAAGTAGAAATATGTTTATGGGTAAAATTTTGTTATTTTGTATTTTTTTAATGTTTTTTAGAAGGTTGTCCGCATTTGGGGCCTGTCTGAGGTAATAGTGATGTATTAACCTACATTATGTATGCTGCAGTGATTTCAACACTGCCAACAGGTGTTGGAATTTGCATTGTCATTGTATGCTGCATACATCCAAATGCCACTAGAGTGGCAAAATTCAGTACAAAAGAATGCACATAACTACTTTTTTTCCCTTTTTGCATGGAAGAATGAGCTTAAGCAGCTCCAGCAGCTGTGAGATGTACATCAGTGCCTAATAGATGGAAGTAGAGCAGAACAGAGATGGCATGTATGGTGGCAAGCAGTCATGTTTTACATCTGCTTCAGAATATGTAACTCTTCACAAATTGAATCTTTAATAAATGTCTAAGTAACAATCACATATTTTAAAACATCCTTTATCTGTCCCCTGTCATGGTATTTTTGAAAGGTTTTGGTGATTGTTTTATTTTGTTCTGTTCTTGGGAATATTTTTGTAAGGCCAAACAAGCTATCCATTTTTCAGTTAACCATTTAAAAGTACCTGCTGTGTAACTGAGATTTTCATGTCAGTTTCAGATTGAGTAATGGTACATTTTGAGCTGCAGTAGTTACACAGAATCGTAGAACCATTAAGTCTGGAAAAGACCACTAAGATCACCAGCCATCAGCCCATCACCACCATGACCACTATAGTGTGTCCCTCAGTGCCATACGTACCTTCTTCTTGAACACCTCTGGGGTCCTCCACCACCTCCCTGGGCAGCCTGTTGCAATGCCTCACCATTCTGTCAGAGATGAAATTTGTCCAAATATCCAACCTGAACATTCCCTTCTGCAAGTTGAGTCTATTAGGTCTTGTTCCATCACTGTTACCCAGGAGAAGAGGCCAACACCCACCTCTCCACAACCTCCTTTCAGGGAGTTGTAGAGAGTGATAAGGTGTCCCCTGAGCCTCCTTGTCTCCAGTCTAAACATTCCCAATTCCTTTGGTCACTTCTTATAAGACTTGTGCTCCAGATCCTTCCCAGTTTCATTGCCCTTCTCTGGACATGTTCCAGAGCCTCAGTGTCTCTTAAGTGAGGGATCTAAAACTGAGCACAGTACTCAGGGTGTGGCATCACCAGTGCTGAGTACAGTGGGATGATCACCTCCCTGCTCCTGCTGGCTGCACTGTTTCTGATACAAGCCAGGATGCCATTGACCTTCTTAGCCACCTGGGCACACTGATGGCTCATGTTCAGCTGGCTGTCACCTAACACCCTCAGATCCCTTTCTCCCATACAGCTTTCCAGCCACTCTGCCCCAAGCCTGTATTGATGCATGGGGTTGTTGTGACCAAAGTGCAGAGCCCAACACTTGATTTTGTTAAAACTCATACAGTTGGTCTCAACCCATCAATCCAACCTGTCCTGATCCCTCTGTATGGCCTTCCTCTGGCAAATGAACACTTCCTCCCAACTTGATGTCATCTGCATTTGTAAATAAGAATTGACTTAAAATTAGAAGGAACTTAATCAGTCCATATATTTATGTCAAGTGCTGCTCTTTTGCCCTCTTTCTAGAAGATGACCTGCAGAACTGGTCAGATGGTGCAGAAATCTTAGTACAAAATTTCATAGTTATTGAGTAGAGATGAATTGATTTCCCTGAGAACAAAGTCTATGTCTGAGCAGAGCAGTAGGAGTAATGGCCTGCCTTCTTGACTTCTTGTAGCTTCCAAAGGAAAGTTACCCATCAAATGGATGGCTCCAGAGTCAATCAACTTCCGACGGTTTACCTCAGCAAGTGATGTGTGGATGTTTGGTAGGTGAATACCAAAGGGTGAGGTTTTTAGTGTCCTATTGAAATGTTTGATGCTTCATTTTTATCACTGTGAGATTAATAATTTCCAGATATTCCTCTGTATTTTTGCAGTTCTTTCTAAAATTCGGTTTCTTCCAACATCTTTTCTGTCTCTGTGTTTTTCTTTTTCTCAGTGAGCCTGAAGTTGCAAGTGCTTTTTCATCTCTAGTAAGAAACTGACAGAAATGAAGATCATAATGGAGACCCTTTTTTTTTTTTTAAACTTTCGTCTTTTCCTGTTATTTCTTTTTGTAAAACCATGGTTATTTTCAGTTTGTTTTATATTTTCACCTTCTATTTTCTTGATCTATTTTTTTTCTGCTATTTTCATAAGGTCTAGATCAGCCTACATCTTGTCCTATTTCAAGCTCTTTAATGCTAAATTCCCACTTAATTTATCTTTGACAGCTCCTTGTAGCTTGCAATCATAGGATCATGGAATCATGGAATCACAAGGTTGGAAGGGACCAACTAGTCCAACTGTCCTCCCATCACTATTACTACCCACTAAGCTACTAAACTTTATCTCGTAGCACTCATACAAAATATGACCGGAAGCTGAATAAAACTACAGGTCAACGGAAATATCCTGAAACCTTGATCTTTCTTTATTAAATTTGAAAGCTTTTATATGAATCTGGTCACCTGTGCTCAAGCTAGAGCTTACTGACTGCTTGTGTGGACAGACAAAACAAACATAGGTTGTGTGAAGGAACAAAGATGATGAGACATTAAATAAGAGCAGGACAAATGAGTAAGGGTTCACTCAATTTGCAAATTGAAATATGAGTGCTTTTAAGCAAAAGGTATGTGATTTTTATAGTAATATGAAGAAAGCGCTAGCACAGTCCCAGTTAGAAGAATTAAGCCTTTGAAACATACTGGCTGGTAGTAAACCAACAGATCGATTTCTGCTTTTAATGTAGTATTCAACAGAAGCTGTTTTATTACATGGTTTCAGGAAAAGAAAAAAAAAATTGGGTCAGTGCCAGGGCTGAATCACCCTCAAAGTGAAAATACATCCTAGGAGTCTGAACAAGCCGGTTGGAACTAGTCACAGGAAAAGCAAATACAGCTCATCTACCTCATTAAAAAAATTAAAAAAAAGAGTAGATTTGAATATGAGCAACCATTCTGACTTACAATGGGTAGAACGTAACTAAATGTGAAACCAGGCTGCTGTGAGCCAGCTGCGGGTCGTGCTTCCTCACCGGCATTTCTGCTTGGTAGTGCCTATGTAATCTCACTGCACATCTCTCCCTTCTGCTCTCAGCTGGTAAGTAGGGATCGATTCCCTGGCTCTGTTTTTTTGAAGAAATTGTGTTGTTGGCTGTGCAAATCCAGCCAGCTGCTCTGGTAACCGATACATTTCTAACATGTAGTATAACTGAACATAACAGCTCCGAAAGAAGGCTTTTGTCCTTTATTTAAGTCACTGTTCTTATTAAATCTCTACACTCTTAAAATGAAGACTTTGTGTGCTGGAATGGGGGAAGGGGTTGCTTTCTTTTATTTTAACAGGTTATCTTTGCTCACACAGGCAAAATGAATTGTTTTGTGTGTTTCGTAGGTGTGTGTATGTGGGAGATCCTGATGCATGGGGTAAAGCCCTTCCAGGGAGTGAAAAATAATGATGTTATTGGTCGGATTGAGAACGGTGAGCGGCTGCCCATGCCTCCAAACTGCCCTCCCACCCTCTACAGCCTTATGACCAAGTGCTGGGCATATGACCCTAGTAGACGACCCCGGTTTACTGAACTTAAAGCACAACTCAGGTAAGGTTATTCTTCTGAAAGGTCATTTCCTTGCTCAGAAATACTTATTTTTGCTTTATCTTCCATTACAGTACTTTCTTTCTGTTAAAAATGGGTGTGTTAAGTTTTAACATCAGAAAACCAGGTTGTTGGTACTTTTTTTTTTGGAAGTCTGGACCATATCTGTTGGAGTAAATTAAATTAGGGAGTGAATTCATATGATTGGAAATGTGGATCATGTTTCTCTGTCAGGAAGAACTACATGTTTTTTTATAGTTTTAGCTACAATTCTCCAGCAGGATGGCAGAAGCAATTTAGAGTTATTACGTGGGCAAACATGCAGTGAACAGTTCTGGGGTAAAATGCAGTTCTTTCGTAAGTAAACCAATCGTCCAGTTTCCGAGTAGATGCTTTGAATTAGGTGTCTGAGCGTCTTCAGTAGAACAAACAAGATTTGGAGGAGGTGTTGCTGAAAGTCACTTTGTAACACAGGTAGCTCACAAGTTTCTGTAGGCATCTGTTTGCACAGTTGTGCAATTGCAAGAAATGCATTGTAATTAGCTAGAAGTTATTTTGCAGGGGATGGACTGCCTTACACTTTATCTTGCAGTACATGATTTTGACACCAATCTGAATTCATGCTCTTAGTTTATTCGTAATGATTTATTTCAGTATCTGTATGTTCATTTCTCCAGACAGGGTATAGGGGTGATGCTTAAACTTTGAAGCATTACCTAGATACTGTACAGACATATCTAATATTTCTGACCACTTCTGTGGTATTCCAAGTGTTCAGTATTTGTTTTACTGAGACAACATAAGCCTCAAACAATACGTAAATCCACTCTTGAGTTTGTTGTGATTCATTACCAGGTTCTTAAGTTTTATCTTACATCTTGTTTCACTTGTGTTCATAATACCTTGCACGCTCTCAGTGGATGTTTGTGTTTGAAGAAAGTTCACAAGTTGTTAAAATGAGAGGCAATTTTACTGTGATTGTTGTTTCAGAGTGCCTGTATGAATAAGCTATCCTAAGCTGAAGCTGCAGTTTCAGTTTTTTTCCTCTTTCTTGAGATGTTTCACTGTGTGTAACTCTGGGAGCTCATCTGTAGCCAAATAATTTACATAGCTAGAGAAGGACGTAGCCTTCTCTACGGAAGGAACAGGAACTGACTGTGTAGAGCTGACTGGCTGTGTAGAGTTGACTACACAGGAAAGAGTGATAGGCTGGGGTAGGGACTACAGGGAGAAGATAGGACACAGTAGTATGGTTTGAGTACTAGGTGGCAATTCATTTCTTCTCTTTTTTTTAATTCTTTTTAATTTGCAGTCAGATCGTCTCGATAAATGTTGGCTGGCACAGAGAAGAAGGAAGCCCTAAAAATGTAGATAGGAAGATAGTGTGTAAACTCAGACAGGGAAGGGAATTCCTCTTCCAGGAAGGGAAGAGGAACATTGTTGGTTGCTGCTGAAAATACAGCTGACCTCATAGAGTCATGAGTCACAAGGGGAAGAGGAGAAAAAAAATAAGTGGAAAAGTGGGACAAGAACCCAATAACCTGGCTTTCCTCAGAAATACACAGCCAGCACAGAAACAACAGTCACAATTTCCAGAAAGGCAAGATGTGATCATTTATCAAGAAAGACGTGTCCCAGGGTACATGGTTATGCACTGTGGCAGATCATCCTGTAGAATTTCCATGCTGAGATGCTTACAGACCTTGACTAAGAAAGGCTCTGAGGAGCCTGACCTCACTGTGCATCAAGCCCAGTGTTAGAAGATGGGGCTAGCCACCTCCAGGAGTCCCTTCCAACTTACTTGACTCTCCAGTTCTACATTAAAAGTGCACCAAGTGGGGATTTTTTTCTTCTTCTTGTCATACTAGGATGTTGACAGCCATAGAGTCATTATGGTTGGAAAAGGCCACTAAGATCATCTAGGCCGTTCGTCAGCCCATCCCCATCCATGCCCACTAACCATGTCTCTCAGTGCCACATCTATCCTTTTACTGAACACCTCCAGAGATGGTGACTCCACCACATCCCTGGGCAGCCTGTTCCATTGCTTGCCCACTTTTTCTGAGAATTTTTTCCTAATGTCCAAACTGAGAAGCTGTTTAAAGTTAAGTTTAGAGAAGAGCTTTTTTTCCTGGAGCAAAAGCAATGCTAAAATCCAGTTTCTGCCCTCTTCTCACCAAAGCAGAAAATTTTCTGCTACTCCCAAATGTTGACATTTACCTCCTAGAAGTTAGGCAGCCCGATTGTCCGTAGGATTTCTTTGTGCTGCTCAGAGTCAGCCTCATTGGAAAGGTTGCCAGTTCACTTTTATGAGGCAATGTCAGGGAACTAGGAAAGATTGTGTTTCAAAACTCTAAGTCCCATGAACTTGCAAAAACAAGCCATTTCCCTGGTGGTTTTTTCTGTGTGGTGTTGCTGCTGCTCATTCTGGATGTTTTCCAGGGTAGTTTTTTCAAGCTGAGAGCAGACTGATTGTTTGCCTGAAGCCAGCGGTGCAACACTGCAGCATTCCTCTCTTTTTAATAACAAAGACCATGGCTTTGGGGGAAAAAAAAAACAGCAAAAAACCATGAAAAACTTCTGCATCTGAAATAGCACTGATGGGAGCATAAATGTTTTGTGTGTTCTCAGTTTGTTTGATGTGTTTCATAGTGACATCTGCTTTGCACAAACTTTATTTGCAGTTGCTTGTGCCATGTGAGATGCTGATTACTGTAGAATTTATGTGATGTTATTGTACTGTAGAATTTATGTGATGTTATTGGGGTAGTAATAGAGCCTGGCATTTTGTGGTTTTGGGTCCGTCCAGGGTGAGTATTGAGTAAGGATGAATTGGTCTTCAGAGCAAACACAGAAACAGATTGTGCATTTCCAGCTTTAGTTCCTCCTCACTTCCTATGTCTCTCATTTTCAATTTGGGGAAAAACAAAAAAGTGAGATGAAGTCAGGAAGCAGAGATGCTGCCTTGCTATGCTGTCCCTGAGTGGGCCATAGTGAAAGTCCAGAGTGTTTTTATCAGGAAGCATGTGTTTCCTTGATGATTATGTGTAGCAGATATTATTAGCTTTGCACTACATGGTACATAGTATGATAGGCCAAAAGCATTTAATGAAACCAAATAATGCAATATTACTTCTACAGCCTTGCCATTCAGAATTACTTATATATGCTTAATTCTACTATAACCATATGCTTGCTATGGCTATATATACCATCTCCTCCGCATGTAGAATCATAGAATCATTAAGATTAGAAAAGAGCACTGAGATCATCTAGTCCAGCCATCAGCCCATCACCACCATGCCCACTAACCCCATCCCTCAGTGCTACATCCACCCTTTCCTTGCACATCTCTGGGAACAGTAACATTTATTATTTAATTTATTCTATTCTGTGTTTAATATGCTACAGGTTTGTATGGCTAAAGTAACACCAGTGTATTCACAAGCTTTCTTCAAAGTCAGCTCCCAGGCTTGTGTCTGTGAGTGCCCTGCCTGTCTTAGGCTGGTAATTCTGTTAAAACTGCTTTTTGTATGCATTGTTTAAGCTAAATTTTGGTTTTGAGCTTTTCCATTCATGTGATGCCATGGCACTTTCACTGCATCATTGAATGAATTTTATACCAGGTACCTATTGCTAATTATTCCTCTCTTCCAAAATTTGCCAAAGCAGTTTTATCAGTGCTGTGTTAGGATCATCAATTAGGGCTCTGTTGGTCACTGATGAAAAGGTGTTAGCAGAGGTGATGACCCCTGTAGCATCCGTGGTCAGATTAAACTTAGATATAAATCTAAAAAGAGTATAAAAATAAATTAAAATAATGACTTTAGTTATCCCCTTAAAGTTTGTTTCTATGTCTGCAGTGAGATGGTTAACATGTTGGACTTGAGCCTTGTGAAGGCATTTGCTGTAGTTCCTGAAATGTTGCTTATAATGAAAAGAAACTGATAAGAATGGGGGCAGTTTAGGTCCTGCTATTTAGTGGTGTCTGGTAAAAAAAAATTTAGCACATACTTGATACATATGATGGACGTTTCAAAATTCTTCATGGGCCTTCTGGTATTTGACAGTGACCATAAGGAATAATATCCATATGAAAGTGTTTTTAAATTAGGGCTGTGTGGGAAAATGTGCTCATGATCATGCAGCCTTGTATTTCTGAAGGCCAGAGACCACAGAGAGGAAGAAAGAAGCTGCTAGTTCCAAGGGTCAGCATTTATTGTAGATTTCCCACACCACCATATGAGAAAACACTGACGTTGCTTTGCCTTTGGAAATTAAGGCTGCATTTCAGTATTTCAGATATTTCTACAGTGAACTCCTGGTAAATGCTTCAAAACCTTTTCAACCTCACTGACAAATTTCAGCAAAGAGATTCTTGGAAAATGGATGAAGTTCATCAATTACACAAACTTCTAATAGTTGAGATCTTTTCATCAGAATTCTCAGCCTAGCCAAGAAGATACCCTGGATCCAGATTTGCTCAGGAAGCCGTATGAATAGAAAGGCTTCTTCTCTTCATACTTCTCTTTGCTGCCAAGAATACAAATAGTTTGGGAAAATATGCCTAGATTTGACTTTCCTGACCTTCTGTGGATACTAATAAACTGTTTGGAGTGCTTAAGCAGCTGTACTGAGGAAGGGTCAAAAATATCTCTTGGCACACTTCAACTCCATCTATGGATTGGTCTTCCCTTTGTGAAAACAAAGGCATTTCTGTGAGTCATTTATATTCCTTGTGGGGTTTTTTTTGTTGGATTTTTTTTTTTTTTTTTTGAGTGATGCTTCTCTGGGGCATTTCTATTTTATATTCTCTTCTTGTCAGCAGTAGTCAAGGGCATCCAAGTACAAACTCTGCTGCAACTGATCTGCCTCACGTTTCTCACTGGGCTGTGAGGAGAGGACCTGCAGTAGTACAGTCCAAGGAGTAGCATGGTGGGGTGAATGAGAGCTGGAAGGCAAAAAGCTGAACCTATGCTAAAATAAGTCACTGTGGTAGAAAATTGTCATTGCCAGTGATACAGTGGAAGCAGATTGGTATTCCATTAACTAATGGTATGCCATAAGTAAAATGTCTTTGACATGAAGGCAAATTGTGGCCTTCCAGAACTTGGAAGGAAGCATATAAACAGGAGGGGATCAGCTGTTTAAAGGGTGAATAGTGATAGGACAAGAGAGAATGGTTTTAAACTGAGACAGGGGAGGTTAAAGTTAGATATTAGGAAGTTTTTCACACAGAGGGTGGTGACACATGGGAACAGGTTGCCCAAGGAGGCTGAGGATGCCCCATCCCTGGAGGCACTCAAGGCCAGGCTGGATGTGGCTCTGGGCAGCCTGGTCTGGTGGTTGGTGACCCTGCGCATAGCAGGGGGGTTGAAACCAGATGATCATTGTGGTCCTTTTCAACCCATCCCATTCTATGAAATAGGCACCAGTGTTTCATTCCTTTTTGTGGAAAATCAGGGCTGTGCTGTGACAAACCGTACCCGTGGCCCCAAGTTGTCAATAAGCCATCTCTAAATTTAAATTCAGTCAGCTGCTTTTAGCTGGCTTTTGTTCCATTCCCATAGCTTGGATTAGAGCAACTGCTGTATCAAGAGCTTTGTTAAAAAAAATATATATATATATATATACACATACATATACATATATGTATGGGTGAGCTTTTGTTTTGTTGTGTTTTTTTTGGTTGAGTTCTGAGGTATTTTTGAAAGATCTTAATCATGGTTTATGACTACAGCCACATCTTGAGTGATTTCTCACGGTACATAAAAGTGCATGCTGAATATCTGAAGCATGAACTACCTTAAAGCAGAGGGATTTGGCTCGTTCTTTGTGAGCTCAAGTGAGAAATATTTTTTTCCTTACTCTGAAGGAAAAAAGAGGTGGTGAAGTAAAAAGGTTTTCCTTTTAGTCGCCTCTATTGGGCTGTAGCTGTTTTTCTGTGGCTGTTCTATCAGGATGACTTCTGCAAATAACTTGTTTGATTTTGTTTTTGTTCCACATTCTTGTGTTACTTCAGCAGTGATGGATTGGAATTGCAGCAATACTTAGAGACGCGGGTTAGCTGCAGCGAGACAAGATGACTTCGCTGCTTTTAAACAGGGGCATGGATTCTTTTGGCTGGGGAAGGAAAAGCAGAGGTCTAGTCTGCAACCAAGCAGGAATTTACTCTTGAAATAAGCAATGAAGTTCCAAGATTAGAATAGATTGCTGCAGTTGATCTCATCCCTTGTATGAGTAATTCTGGGTGGTTATTTAGTAGACTGCACAGATTATAAACTCAGAGCTGAGCTTTGTTTCTCAAAAGGCTGGAGTGATAAAGAAGCTGCAATGGCTGCTTTACGGGATTGTCCTCACTCTGGGGAGATGGATATGTAAATAATCTGCCCTCCCCAGATCTCCATGCTATCCATGTAGTGTGCAGCTCCAGTGAATTGGCAGCTCCCTCCTCCAAAGCTTCATTCTGAGTATTTTTTAAATGGCAAATATCCAACATTAATAATCCACATAGCAGAGCTGGGAGGAGGCTGCTGTGGGGGCAGCGGGATCACGTTGAACTTCAAACAGTCTTTTTAATAGTCAGAACTGTGGTAAGTAGCAAACGAGTTTTACTACTGTCTTGTGCTTTGTTGGAAATGCAGCCTTCTGACCTGAGTGTTTAAATGCTGGGTGAATGCTCTCAGATATTTTTGTTTTGCTGAATTTCTTTGCTATCTGTGTTCCTGCTTAGGCTGAAATATAAGGGGAAAGCATGGTATTTAAAGTGTTTTTGACTGCTTTGTTCAACAGAGAAAAAAAAATGGCAATGCGTTGAAACTCTGTTGAGTTTCCTTAAGTATATATTTTCGGTTTGTTTTGGTCCTTTAGAGCAATTCAGTAGAATATTTTCTTGTGAAAAATAAGTTTTCATGCAAGTAAGTGCTTGATTTATTGTCTCTGAGGATTTCTCTGTGTAATTGCACATCAAAAGAAATGTTAACATGCAAATAAATTTTTATACGAGATCAACCACTGCTTTCTAAAAACCCGATACTGCTTCTGATGTTAAAAGCACAGTGATAATCCTACAGATGTATTCCTTCAGGCTTTCAGAAACATACCCAGTGTACATAAGAGAGCTCTGACTTTCAGTTCTCACTCTGTTGAATAGTATTGATTAGTTTGTGAGATGTGAGAGCCCTGGGGAGGGGTTTGTGAGAGATCAAACAGGAGTTGTACTGAGATACCATATGTTTTTCTTAGTACAATACTGGAGGAGGAGAAGCTGCAGCAAGAAGAACGAATGAGAATGGAATCCAGGCGACAAGTCACAGTATCCTGGGACTCAGGAGGATCAGATGAAGCTCCTCCCAAGGTAGCTATCAGAATACAAAGCATGAGCGTTTCTAAAAATAATGATAATACTCCTTTTAATTCCATTTATTTCTTCCAAGCCGTGTCTGAGGGGTTGGTTAAGACGGCGGCGTTCTGCCCAATTCCGTCATCATCAGCTAATGCTTGCCTGAAATGACCCAGCTCTCTTTAGACTGTTATTAGGGCTGATCTCTGCTATAATTTTGCACTGACAATTTTCTGATTCTTATTTATTTAACTTGCAGGAGGCTACCATAGTTGCCACAAAAATGTTTCCAGGCTTTTTCTCTCTTCTCTCTCTTCTAGCTCTCCTGTGAAATGTTAGCTGGTGAGATTTCAGACCCCTGTAAAGCTTTTTTTCTAACAGATCAGAATAGAAATTAATTAATTGTATTTTCTTTCATTTTCCTTGCTCTGAACAAAAAATTACAGTTTTACTTCCAAGGAACTTAAGCGTTTTAGATAACTCCTATCTTTGTTCCATCGCGTGTCTGTCCTGTTAGATGTCACTGAGGTGCTCTGCAGTCTAACCTCACCAGTTGCCGAGCACTCGCTTCTCTCAATAACTTGTGTGTTTTTTGTTCTTTGAAGGAGTCCATATTTCACAGAATTTAATTTTGTGCCCTCACTGTTGTGGTATGGAGTAGTATCTGCATCCTGATCGGTTTGTTATGAGTTCCTGTAGACCTCTGTGCAAGCTCTGGTACTCAGAGGGGTTGTAGTCAGAGTGTAGAATCCTGGAATCATTAAAACTGGAAAGACCACTGTGATCAGCTGGTCCAACCACCAGCCCATCCCCACTGTGCCCACTAAACCACGTCCCTCAGTGCCACATCTACCCGTCTCTTGGAAAGTAATAGTGGGACAACTTTTGCTGCACATATCCGCTAGCATTCATCAAAAGGAAACATATTTTTGTTTGGTTTCATTATCTCTGGCTTGTTGCTTGACAGATTTCCTACTTTGGTTCTCCATTTTGATAATTTTATGGCAGCTAGGAATTGCAGGCCCTATAACTGTTTTTACTTCAGAGTTAAGAATGGAGAGCAACCCATCACACTGATCAGGCTTCTGAGATAAACTGCCTGGATCTGATGCATATATAACCAGATAATTAGTCGAGGCCAGACTCTTTTCAGTAGTGCGTGGGGACAGGACAGGGGGAAACGGCCAGAAACTGCAGCATAGGAAGTTCGGCACGAATGTGCGCAAGAACTTCTTTACGGTGAGGGTGACGGAGCACTGCAACAGGCTGCCCTGGGAGGTTGTGGAGTCTCCTTCTCTGGAGATATTCAACACCCGCCTGGACGCCTACCTGTGTGACCTGGTGTAGGGATCCTGCTTTGGCAGGGGGGTTGGACTCGATGATCTCTGGAGGTCCCTTCCAACCCCTACAGTTCTGTGATTCTGTGATAATGTACTGAGCTACAGAATGAGATGAACTGCATGAATCAGAGCAATATCCTACTTAATATCAATTAAAAGTTATTATTACATTGACATTAAGCTACTTAGTAATACTTAATTATTATAACATTGTTTAAGAATGTATTTAGTGCTGAGGCTTTAGGGCTAATTCAAATGAATACATTTAACTAATGTAGTAGATGAGCAGCACTGAATTAGAACTGATCATCAGACCTTTAGGTGCGACATCCAAGCTAAAACTTGAAAAAAGTTAAGTTAGGATTGAAATTAATTCTCCTAGCACTACATGTTTTTTTCAGTGTTTTAACGCTTTAAGATACTTTCATTGTATATTCAGTGCAATTGTTGCTTAGGATTTTTATATGATGTTTTTGTGTAATGTGGGTGTGTGTGCTAATGATACTGCTACAAGTCGTTTTTTTTATATAAGGTATCTCAGGTATCCTCTAAGTTACTATCTAATTTTTTTAATAGTGACAGTTGATTTTTCTTTCAGTAATATGTTGTAACAGTCCTTCATGTGCTTAAACTCTAATTTACAGCCTTCAATTCCTCACATTCTCAGATAACTCACAACTCTCACAGTTCGTGCTATGAAATTACTTTTATCAGTAATTAGTTAGAAACCTCAGAAAGAAAAGATCCCACTGTAGAGTGGTAGCAGTTTTCATGTAGGGATGATAAAATTCTGAAGTTCTAAAATAATGTGATAATAGCTTTTAACTGAAAGAGAATGTTGAGGTTTGGGTTTTGTATTGGGTATGTTTTCCTCTTTGGTTAGTTTTTTTCTTCCTCCTGAGATACACAGCAGTACTCTTCCTCATCAAAAAAGGCAAATGTACCTTTAGCACTGGAACAGGTTGCCCAAGGAGGTTGTGGATGCCCCATCCCTGGAGGCAAGGCTGGATGTGGCTCTGGGCAGCCTGGTCTGGTGGTTGGTGACCCTGCACATAGCAGGGGGTTGAAACTGGATGATAATTGTGGTCCTTTTCAACCCAAGCCCATTCTGTGATTCTGTGATACAGGTTAACATCAAGTATAAATAACTGAACGCTTCTACTTTGAAGATAAAAGTAAGTTGTTCTGAGCATCATTTTCCATCACCGCTTCTTTCAGCAGTGTGAAATTTCTGTACTTACTCTGGCAAAAGAATGGCCAGCCTGTTCAATGTGTGCAGACAAAAAAGCTTTACTTTCATTGGGCTTTCCTAATTTCTTTTGATTTTTCTCATGTATTCCTGTGATTGCACATCAGCTTTGTTTACATGCAGAGTATTCTGTTTCTGCTGAAGGTGACAAGAATGATGCTTGAGGAAATAATCTGATAGTTTTTCTTTGGCTGTCCTTCCTAATAGGAGCAATATTCTACGACTAGGTATGGGTTGCAGAACAGAGCATGTTCAGAATATGGCCAGAAGCACCTTCCATTTTAAGGCAGTGAATTATATGGGGGATAATGATCAGAACTGACTTAGGTCCTCAGAATAATGCATGTAAATATTTGTGCGGAACAAAGATTTGTGTTCAGATTGAAGCACAGTAATTTGCTTTTCGGAACAGTTACAGAGCAACAAATGGCAGAACTTCACATAATGCAAATTATGAATTTAGAAACAATGCTATTTCAACCTGAAAGCCTGATTTAAGACTTCTGGAGTGTTCTCTTTGGAGTTAAGAACAGCACAGCGAAGACCCCATCATTCAAGCAATCAGATAAGCCCAAGAAATAGACAAAGTGAATGCTACTTATTGATATATCCAGCAAACAATTCAGCCTCTGTTGTTTCCAGATGAAAATGGAGGAAAACTTAATTTCATGTTTTTGTTCTAAATGGTAAATAATTTAGAATGTTTACTTTAGGGATATAAATCCCTATTATTTCTTTATTTATTTTATCTTTTGTGTGTAATGTAAATGTTTGTTTCACCAGAGAATAATTTTGTGGGTTTAGTTTCTGTTTGTAAAGACTATTCTAAAATTTCTTTGTATTTGCAGCCCAGCAGGCCTGGTTACCCCAGCCCAAGGTCCAGTGAAGGGTTTTATCCGAGTCCTCAGCATATGGTACAGCCAAATCACTACCAGGTATTATATTTTAAACCCTGCATGTATTTACTCAAATGTGGTGTTTATGACTTAGTTGTAGCTTGTGGGATTGATTCACTTCTGCTGCTGTTTAGTTTCGTTGACTGCTGCTGTTTTTTTGTTCTACATCAGAACAAACCCTGAATTGAGCCTAGTAGGTTTCTTCCAGATGGCAAATATTTCCATATCTGATATAGTGCTCAAATTCCTAAAACTGAAGTGAAGCACATTAGATTTTTTCATATTTGCTGAAGGAACGTGGTCCTCCTGTTAGCATTTATCAGATCATGGAATGTCTGGGGTAAAGACCTTATTTATAGATGATTATCAGAGAATAGAAACATTAAGATTGGAAAAGGCTACGAAGATATCCGGTCCAACCATCAACCCATCACCACCATGCCCACTAAACCATGTCCCTCAGTGCCGTATCTACACATTTCTTAATGAATCATAGAATCATAGGATTTATTCTGTTGAAATGGAGTGTCTTGGGTGGGTTGAAATTTTTGCTATGTTACAGCATCACTTGCATTATAGGACAGGTTTGGATGGTGCACTTTCCTTGGGTTTATTGATATTGTACTCCCTAATATTTCTCTGAAACAGTTTTATTTTCTGGCTGACTGCCTTCTTTAAGTGAACTTAGGTCTGTTCAAAGCAGCAGCCATATACAACAGACTCAGATGACATTTTTTTAATTGTTTTTCATGGGGGTGGGGAGGATTTAATTTTTTAATCAGAATATTTCAGACTTACTAAAGCTAGTTTGATTTTTTCTGTGGGTAATTTCTCAAGCTGTGCAGCTAAGCACAGTAATTACATGCAGTCACTCAGAACTTTAGCTTGTAATATACAGTAGGGGGTGCATTATTTATGACCTTGTAGGGTGATGTGTGCATAGCTTCTATTAACTTGAATATGAGCTGTGTGTATGTAAGTCTTCCTGAAGTTTGTCAGAGTACTTCAGTCTTCTTGACTGCAGAGGTTGAAACATACTTTCTAATGTTGCTGTTTGGTTAGGCATCCTCAGATAGTATATGAATTAGGAAAAGGTTTTGTGTCACATCTTGGCTTGGCTTCCTTCTTTTGTTGATTCCTGTCCTCCCTCACAATGACTGCTTGAATTGAGTCACTCATATTTACTCCCTTGAGAAAAAAAAAAAGATTATTAAGTATGGGGGAGCATAAATCCTACGACTGTAACTTTCTTTTTTTTCATCCCTAAAGGTATCTGGCTACTCTGGTTCCCATGGGATACCAGCCATGGCAGGCAGCATTTATCCTGGGCAAGCTTCTCTCTTGGATCAAACAGATTCCTGGAACCATCGACCTCAGGAAGTATCAGTGTGGCAGCCAAACATGGAGGTATGGAGAACTGATACAGCTGTTGTTGCACTCTGTATAGTAAATTCACTTTTTTAAAATTCCTTAGGTATATCTGGAGAGTACTGTAGGAAAAACAAGTGTGTTTCAGTAGTGTTTTTTAAATTGCCTTCCTGCAGTGGGATGGGAGTCATGACTGAATTCACTTCTTTAACCAGATACTGCATATAGTCACAAGGAGCATGGAATTATTTCCCTCCTCTAATTTTGCAGCTTTTTTTTTTTTGTTATCCTCCAATATTTTCCACTTTTAATTCCATTTTATCATTCCACAAAGATTCTGTCTAACTCCATTTTCTCTCTAAGCAGTGCTCTAGTCTTTGAGCCTCTGGTAAGTGCTTACATGAGAACTGAGACTTACACCATAGATAACAGGAGAACAGATAGGTGTCCACATCTTCAGTTTGCCTCAAGCTACCCTTGGTTGATTTGCTCATGTATTCTGCCATTACTGCTTGCAGCCGTACAGTTTTTCATGCTCTGTATAGTTTGAGTGTTGTCATTACAGGTAGTTCAGCATTCCTGTTTATTCTAGAGGGGCAATAGAAACAACTTATGTTGTTAATTAACAACTTATGTTGTTAATTATGTTGTGCTTGAATAAAGCGTTGGCAGAAGCATGTGACTATTTTGCATGTGTCCAAATTCTTCAAATATTTACAAATTGCCAGTTGCTTTAAGACTGCATAAACTCAATTGTTTTGTAGGATTCAGGCACTTTGGATGTACGAGGAATGGGGCAGGTTCTACCCACACATCTCATGGAGGAGAGATTAATACGACAACAACAAGAGATGGAAGAAGATCAACGCTGGCTTGAGAAAGAGGAACGATTCCTGGTAATGCTTTGTTTTGTGCTTACTGTTCGTTCATTCATTCATTCATTCTGATTTTTCTTTAAGTGTTCAGCTAGTAAGTGTGCCCTGTGCTACAGATACAGATACCACAGGAGCATGGAATAGCTGAAGTTGACAGGGATCTCTGGATCCATGTGGTCCAATCCCTGCTTAAGTGGGGACACCTACAGGGTGTCCAAGGCCACGTCCAGGTGACTTTTGAAGATCTCCAAGGAGTAGACTACACAACTTTGCTTTGCCAGTGCTTGGTTCACTGCACAGTGTGGGAGTGGTTCCTGATGTTTAGACACAACCTCTTTGGTTCCATTTTGTCTGCATTGTCTTGGCACTGGACACCACTGAAAAGAACCAGACTCAAACAGCTGATATTTTTCCTGTTCATGCTGAGGAGCCTATGAGTCCATGAACCTCAATGGATAGGTGAATGGCAGTGGTGTGATATGGGTAGTAACACGCATCAGTCACACATTTGGTTTCAAGTGTATTTCAAGGAATATTTTGATTGGAAAGCTTTTCTTGTTGTATGTAGTTGGAAGACATGTTTGTATCAATGCAAGTGTGGTAAGTTTGTTATAAGAACTAAGTTTGAGTAATTGCTTAGGTGACTTATTTTTATTTTGGAGACCAATATTTGCTGGTTATAGTTGTCTCACTAAATTTAAAGCCATAGTTTAGGGATGTTGAAGCCAGTACATTGAGTCCCTTGGGAAGTAAGAATCTATGCTTTATTCTACAGGATGCCAATGGGAAGGAATGGAGAGCAGATCTTAAATGTAAACTGTTTCTGAGACCTAATTCTTTGGCAATTGAATTACCTTCGTCTCTTAGGATGTTCATTAGATATGCTCATCCCAACAGTTGATGAGCAACGGAGGGTAGGATAAATCCCTATTAGCAGATGGGAGCTGCTGGTAGATGCCTCCATGCCGATTGCGTGTTCTAGCTAAGATCTGTGACAGAGGTAATATGTCAGTTCTGATTAAAAGGCAGTGAAGCTTGCTTTTGGTTTCTTTCTCTGTAAACACTCTTGGAAATTTTTTGTTTACCATTTGATGATGATAGAGAAACCACTGTACCCAGATTGCTTTGTCAAATGTGTTACAAGGGAAAGGAAAGGAAAAATTTCTTGCCTAACTGAGGCATTAATTTTTCCAGTCCTGAATGGCACCAATTGTTTGTGACTTTCACAAATGTGGATTAAAATTTATAAGATCATCAAGAATTTTTTGAGGGATTAATGTATTGCCTCAAGAGTGCTTCCTTAATAGGAACCTCTTGAGAATGAGACATGGTAACTTCAGGTGGTGGCAATGGGTTGTGCGGGAGCTTTCACCTTTTCTGCAGAATAGGTAATAATTATTTGTAGCGCTCAGTGTTGTGCTTTGCTTCAGCCCCCATCAAGATGTTTAACATCCCCTGGATTGCTGCTTGTTGACTTTTCTTTTGCCCAGTAATAGTATACTGTTGAAGAGACACCATCACTACTACCACCTCCTATATAGAAATAGAAGGCACTCATGAGCTTGTGAGCTCTACAACTCTGTAGCTTTTTCAGAGCTGGTTTTGGTTGTAAACCCAATGTAAATATTAAATAGTTGGAAAGGGAAAAAGAGCAAGTTTGAAGGGGAGTAAGCGTGAAGCGAAGTGGCCAAAATGGGGAATTAGAATTCACTGGAGACTTAAATTCTTGGTCTTTCCACGCTAACATTTTCAGTATAGAGGTGTGGGGGTTATAATTTAATGCAATACAGACTTACACACTGTGTCAAAAGTTGAACAAGCTCTAGTGATAGTCACAGGCTATATTTGAACCCATAGCATTGTACATTGCCTGGGAAACTTTTGCTTAAATGTAGCTATTTCTTGAAAAAGGAACATGGTTTTCTAGGTTTTGTGCTGAAGAAATCAAGACAGTAGAAGAGTCGTGAGAAAGCAGTCCTGTAGGCCTTGCCCTTCTCCTGAAGAACATCCAGAAATTATACATGAGATCCCAAACATGAGAGTCCAGTGTTGAAGTATTATATATGTTCTACATGTTCACATTGCTTACCCCATGGTCTCTAATAAAGAACTGACATTTCTTCTGTCCAGAGAGGGACTTCACTAAAACCTCTCCAAGTTTTAAGGAAGAGAGACAGCTTATTTTACCAGTGAGTGTTCTGTCTCTCATGCTTTGAGAGAGCGTTCTGCGGGATGACTAACCTTAAGGTTTTGATGACATTGTTTGGCTGGTGTGGCTCTCCTGTCCCTGCTTTAGTTTTCAGAACATTTTTCCTTTTAGGCATAGAGAACAATAGAGAGAGAAGAGCCAGATTTAAATTTTTAACTTATGTAACTCTACAGCCTAGTGTTCTTAGTTTAAAGCTGGCTGCTTTCAAAAGCAGCTCTGTTTACACAGTCTTCAGACTCCTACAGTTTATCTTCAATCTCTGTTCTTCTGTTGAGACTTGGACTCACAGAGTAGTGACTGCAAATCATTTAATGTGAGATGCTGTGTAATGAGAAGGAAAATCCTTACTGGGGTTTCTTTTGGCACACTTTTTGCTAGTGATTGCTCGCGATTCAAAATTTATCGCTGTTTTTGCAAAGAATAACTACACCTTATAACATGTTAGGACAAAGATGAACAGCACTGATGCTGTGTTTGCTAGAAGAGACACCCGAGATGAAGAATGAAATGGCAGTGGCATTGAAATGGAAATGCACAGTCTTCAGAGAGGATGGTATCTGTGTGGTTTGTCTGAAAACAGTCCTTTGAGAACATGTAAATAGTATGTGAAAGGAGATGGAGATGTTGTTTGCAAGCTGCAGCATTAAATAGAATCAACAATTCTGAAATTCTGCTGTATAAAGGGAAAATAAACATCTCTCTTTTCATAGGAAGCTCGTGAGTGAAAATAAATCCGTTGTGTAAAAACTGAAAAGAAGGTTTTACATTTAAAATTGAACCAAATATATCTGCTGGGAAGTGAGAAGAGAGTAGGGGAGGTGGGGGATTTTTTTCAGGGGGGAATTATTTCAGAATTAACTTCCATCCCCTGATCCAGAGGGGCCACTGACATGAGTCGGGTAGCTTCATGGGCAGTGGTTAAAGCTGCAGCCTTTCATGCCATCTTGGTGAAATTGTTTTGGATATCAGTACCTCCTGGAAACAGGGTGGAAATTTTTGATGTTGCTGAAGTGAAGACAAAGCATCGCCGCACTTCCCGCTTCATATAGGTGACCTTAGAAGTTGCTGTCTCTCTGAGGTATATATAGGTGGAGAGGTGAAACTACTGCAGTGCAGTCACATAAAATTATAGAATCATAGAATGGCCTGGGTTGGAAGGAACCTCAAGGGTCATCAAGTTCTAACCCCCTTGCCACAGGCAGGACACCAGCCTCCAGATCTGATACTAGACCAGGCTGCCCAGGGCCCTCTCCAACCTGGCCTTGAACAGGGACGGGGCATCCACAGCCTCTCTGGGCAGCCTGTTCCAGTACCTCACCACTCTTTCTGTGAAGAACTTCCCCCGACATCTAATCTCAACCTTCCCCTCCTTGAGCTTAAAACCATTTTGCCTTGTCCTATCACTATCTACCTTTATAAACAGTTGATTCCCCTCCTGTTTGTAATCCCCTTTTAATTACTGGAAGGCTGCAATGAGGTCACCCCGCAGCCTTCTTTTCTCCAGGCTGAAGAAGCCCAGCTCCCTCAGCCTGTCTTTGTAAGGGAGGTGCTTCTGCCCTCTGATCATCTTAGTGGCCCTCCTCTGGACCCTCTTCATCAGCTCTCTCCAATAAGATATCTTGTGTAAGGTATCCTGCTGCTACAATTCTCCAGGTGCTGCAGTCCACAAGATTTTCATCATCTTTTATATCCTATGGTTTTTGGTTGATTACCTCATGCATACAAGAAACACACGAAGCTCTCGTTCTGCACTTTCTCTTGAGTCATTTTGCGATCACAATGGGTATTTCCACTCCAAAAAGTAAAACTGACAGAGTTTGATTGAAGCTTTACACTCACGTAGTGCAAAGCATGTAGAAGCCAAATGAGCAACCTCCATCCCCAAATGTAATGTTCTACAATTGCAGATGGTCTCTTCACTGCTGGCCTTCACAGCTCACTGGAACTGAAATATTTGGCCTATTACTCCACAGTCTGGCAGGCATCCTGTAGTGTTTGTGCTTAATGTAAAGCATACGCTATGTGTGCACACATTTCTCACATGTAGAAGTAATTTAAAAGCAAATCGATGCATTCATTGAGCTAAAATAATTTTTAACAGCCCTTTCAGAATGCTTTGATTTTCAAGTTTTGGCAGATACCTGGAACTGCCAGAAGCTGACTTTTTTATTTTTATTTGCCTCTAGGAGATTATATCTTCTTTATTTTAATATGGAATTTGACCCAAGAGGAGAAATATCCCTAACCACAGCTAGGAAAGCAGAGGTGATGATGGTGCATAAGAACCTACATAACTGATGGCTGTTAGTTTGCTTATCAGGGGTTGTGGGACACTCTGTCCAGGATGACCTCTTCAGTTCAGCAGTACAGTGAAGTTGATGATTTTGTTGCCGTAGCTTCTTGCACTGTAGCTGCCTCTGCATGTTTTGCAGAGTGCTTTTCCTTGTTTAGGATGCCTTGATGAACTGCTGTTCCATTTGAATTTAGTTTCCAGCTCGAACCTTTCTGTTGTGGTTGTACTGATGGTATCTGGCATTGCTTCCTATTATATATAATAAAGATGTCTGTGCTCATGCCTTTGAGTAGCTCCTCAGCAGATAGAGCAGTGTTATGCTTGGGAATTTATAGCTCTTTCCTGGGATGTTCACAAGAAATAGCTTACATAGTTTCCTTATCGTGTTTGGTTTTGTTTTTTTTTTCTGAAATTCCCACTTAGCTGTGGTTTAGTATTTGTCTTGTTTTGACACTGAGAACTGCAGCTCAAATATAATTGATGTGAACTGTTGCTAAAATAAGATTTTAATTTTTAGCCTGAGAAATTCCCACCAAGGTACTGCAGTTTGGCATGTCCTTCAGAATGCCAAGACATACATGTTCTTTTATTAGTGAGTGACCAGAAATACTGGAAATCTAGATTGTGTTCCAGTTTGTGAATGTATGCATCCTGTCTGAAAAGTACCCTTGATGCTTCCAAAGATTTCAGATAGCAGAGTACTAATTAGGAAAAAAACAAAAAATTAACAGTCCATTTACTTTTCCAGGGCCTTGATTTTCTGCAAAATTTAATGAAATACTGTTCTTCCCTGAAATGTGGCATTGAACTTAGAAAGCTCGGTACTAAGAATTCACCCACGCATTGCAGTGTAGTGCCAGCATCAGGAGCTAACATTAAATTACTGACTCCTATCCTGACTGTGAAAGGTATATTATTCAATTAAAAATCTATCCACTTAGAAGAGGAAGAGTTGCTATTAAGTTGTAACCAGATGGTGCTTCAGATCCCTTCCTACCCAGGCCATTCTGTGTTGAAAAATACGAGTGTTTGATCTGAGATACCTCCTTCAGTGTAAAATAGTTCAGCAAATGAATAAATTGGAATATCGTGCATTAATTAATGTTAGAAATACATTTATGCCTCTTGTTAGTCATTGGTCACAGACACATGTTGAGTATTTCTCTTCTTCCTTGTGTTGGGGTTTTGATGGACAGAGGGAGAGAAGCGTTTGGAGAAGTTGGGAGTGGTAGCACTGAAGATTCTGTCTTTATTCCTACAGTGTGGATGTGCAGATCACTGGGATGCAGGTGGGTTGTGGAGCTGTACAAACTGCTCCTGCATCCAAGGGCACTGGGTTTCTTCATTTTCAAATCACATTTTTGGAAATACCTAGACAACATCAATGCTCTCCATGGTTTCATTTGTATAAGGGCAGTCCAGTAAAGTTTTGTTGCACTAAGCTGGTTTAGGGTGTATTTTTGGAGGAGTTAATTGCTCAAAGTGCAAGCATCATGAATGACCCCTAGGGTGCATTAATCTTCAGCTATTTCCAAAGACTGGGCAATTCCTGGCTAGAAATTGAAGTGAAATAAAGACAAATGGTGAACATCAGTGTAATAGAAATTAATAAGAGCAGCTATTCAACTAAAACCTACTCTGAGTGTCACAGCTCACTTGATATCTGTGGAATTGTCTGACATACCCCTGTCAAGTGAGACTTCAGTTAGGAAAAAAATTATCATTATAATAAAGAAAATAAACTAGAGATTTGTCCAGGCAGGTTTCACTATGGAATTTGTCACAAATTCTCAGAGAAGCATTGAGCAAATTGCTTGCTTTTGTCTGCATCAGTTCTTCCTGCTTAAGGAGGATTAAATGTTTCCTTGTCTGCTTTGGTGTGTCTATTTTTAATCTGCAAGTTCTTCCAGGCATTGAATCTGACTGTGCCTTGCTCTTTCTGCAGAGGACTGAATAAAAATGTGCAGAATAAGCCCTTCATACAGACTGCTAGAGCTATCTGAGTGTTTCTAAAGGCATCAGCATTAGTGTCATTGATCTGCCTACCCTGCTGTTTCTTTAGGATCACTTAGCAGGGTATGTGAATTGGAATTATTCTGTAGTGGTTTTAGAAAGAAGGAAGGAAGGGGATCTTGAGTTGCTTTCAACGAGAAACAAATATATTCATCCCCCAGAACTGACCCTGAAAGCACATATTTGTGGAGCAAGCTTAGTTACAGTCAATATTTGTCTGCATTTCTCTAAACATCTTGTTCTGTGTGTGTGCATACGTTTTATGCATACATACATTCAGATATATGTCAGAGACTGTATTTACACTGATGTAGAAGAGCCTGTTGCCTGAATCACAGAATCATTCAGGTTGGAGAAGACCACTAAGATCATCTCATCAACCATCAACCCACCCCCACCAAGCCCATTAATCATGGCCCTCAGTGCCACATCTCCACGTTTCTTCAACTCCTTGAGTGATGGTGATCCCACACCTCCCTGCAAGGCCTGTGCCAATGCATTGCCACTCTTCTGCAAAGAAATTTTTCTTAATATTAAACCTAAAGAACATGAACTCCTTGTGCAGTTCCATAGAACAGTACATTAAGTTTGCTTTTCTGTGCTAGAAAAGCACCCTCATTTTGTTCAGCTTGTGTCTTCAGGTCAGCACGAACCTTTATTTCGCATCAGCCCTTCCTTTTTCTTCCTACATAAGAATTACTGTCCTTGAAGAATAAATACAATACACCTGGTATTGGTGGGAGGTGAGAGAAATGGCCGGTTTCTCCGAGAAAATGTTGGGATGATCTTAGTTTTCCATTTTAAAACAATCAAGCCCCAAGTTTCTCTCTGTCACTTAAGCAGACAACACAAACTCATTTATTTGTCACTTTTATCAAGATAGTTGTGCATCTGGGCATCTACATTAGCTTTCTCTATCCATGCAGTGTGTGCAGAGCTCTGTCACTGGGCCCCATTTGCGGCCTTCCAGAGGGAGCCAAGTACATAGAAGCCTTCCGAGCAGGAAGCGGGGATTAACTCACAGCATTTCTCATCCTGTGGTTGAAATTTTGCTGCTGGAAGGAGAACAGTTGTTTAAAAAAACAACTTTTGTTGCCTTTGAGAAAATAGAAAATGCCAGCTTTCCAGTGTTGTGTTAGGGAAATGGTACTGGCAATATTTATAAATAGCGTTTTTCACTCGTGCGCTGAGAATGGATAGCCAAGCAGTCTGGGAGTCTGCTGGGAGTTTTGGGGAGCTGTTGTTCCAAAAACACACCGAATGCAGTGATATTTGTGCTTGGCAGTGTTCATCTTTCAATAGCCTTGCCTTTGAGATGTTCCGTGCCTAGGTTGTGTGAATCTGTAAGCAGAGAACGGGGTGAAATTGTGCCCGGATAAGCTGTGGGTGCCCCATCCCTGGAGGTATTGAAGGCAGGTTGGATGGGGTGCTGGGCAACCTGACCTGGTGGGTGGCAACTAGCTTACGGCAGGGGCTTGGAGCTCAGTGATCCCTAACATGCCCTCCAACCTAAGCTGTTCTATGATCCTATGATTTGTGTTTCAGAAACCTGATGTACGGCTCTCCAGAGGCAGCATCGAGCGGGAGGACGGAGGTCTCCAGGGCCCAGTGAGTATCTGTTGGATCCTTTCATCTCCTGGCCCCTTTTCCAGCATCATGGTAAAACATGCTGTCTTTTATTACAGGAGATGATTTAAAGTTTTTGCTAAATGTTTCCACTGTCATTACATGGCTTTGCAACTTTCCAAGGAGCTCAGCTTCTGTGGGAACAGCAGAACAGTGACAGACTTTGGTCATGCAGCACTTGGATGGATTTGGAGTTGTTTTTTTTTTTTTCTTTTCTTTCCCCTTGAAACAATACTGCAGTGTCTCTGCAAATGTGTTGCAATTATTTTTAAATGTGCCCGTGATATATGGTTGGGCCTTTTATTTAAAAATGCTTTTTGAAACTTCTGTCAACAGGAAGTGGGGTTAAAATAAATTCTGCAGTTGTTTAAATATCTGAAGGGTTTTCTTAAAAGGAATGTAAATGTTACTGTTCTGTTACTCAGAACTCTGTTTAGGGTAAATGATCCGCAATGAAACAAATGGAATAACACCCACAGCCATTCCTTTGTTGTCAGACAACAGCTGCAGCGCTCATTCTTACTGCCATAACTGCTGCCTGTTTGAATAAAAGCATCTCTCCAATTGTTTAATTGCCATTGGAAACTCTGCATCATTCCAATAGAAAAAGGGGTCAGGCTGAGGACCGTTAAGGGCAGAAAATCAGTGCTTCATCCAGTGACGGTCTCTAGGGATCACCTTCAAAGCTCCTCTTGGAAGTTGATGTCTTAAATTCACTTTCCTTGTTCATCTGGGCTGTAATTATGTTTGACTTCAGTATTTCTTCACTACAGGAGAGTTTAGGGACTCTTCTTGCATTTGCAGAGTAGAGTCGTGAATCACACACTGCAGTACAGTCTCTGGGAGCTGATTACTCATGTTTGGAAGCTCCTAAGATTTTTCCACGATCCTGGCGCTGTCAGTTACCTTTAGGTCTTTACTACTGTTGCTTCTTACTATAAGAATGAGTATTACTGCATTTTGTGCTACTCGGGGGAGTGCTGCAGGAATATCTTGAGGTCATGTCAGAGATTTGATGTAGGAGGCAACGAGTTCCAAGTTTTCTTTGCTTGGGTTTAGAGTAAAAACATGCATCCCAAACTGCTTCTAGGGGATGTCCTGTATTCCCAGATGAGGTAGGTCTCACCTCACTTGAACAAGAAGGCTGCTGACAGAATGAGTTGCAGGAGAGACTCTTAAATCGGTTACAGAATTTGCGTTTGCATTTTTTTAATTCTTAATGCATTTGAAATGTAACTGTTGAGTTCATTTGCAGTTGGATGTGCCATTGCTTAGAATATCCTGAGTTGGAAGGGATTTACAAGGATCAGGTCCAACTCATGACTCCACATGGGGCAGCCTAAGAGGTAAACCTGTGAGTCAGTCTCACAGATAAGGCAGTGTGTGAGATGGTGGCCAGAGAGACGTGAGAGCAGCAGAAGAGTGTCAGGACTTGGAGCTTTGAGTATCGTGCTACCAAACTTGTAAGAATTCTTTAGTGTCTTTGTCCAGAACTCTCAGTGTGCAACACATTCTTCTGTGAGCCCACATGCTGGAAGTTTTGCGTCTTGCTACAGTTTTCCATATAGATAGAACTGAGTTTGACAAGGGGTTAGAGTTGGGACTTTCAGTTCACACAGTTAAAAATTGATAACGTTTTGAGCAGCTGAAAACAGCTTCATAAAGTACTAGGTAAACCTAAACAGCAGCCTTGTCAAACCTTCTGTAATTTTAAAATAGGAACACTAATTTCTAAAAATGTCCAGCTGAGACTTTGAATAAATGCTGAACTACGACTGTGAATATCCTTTGGGTTTGTTACTGAAGAGGTGAGCCAGGGATAGAGAATGTCCTACTGATGTTCCAGTTTGAGTAACTGAAAATAGAGTAAGGTTCAAAAAGACGTGCTTAAAAGGTCAGAAAGTAAAGTTAATTAGTTAACGCTCTCAGACAGTGATTGTGATAGCGTTCTCTAGAACTGAAGTGAAGCTGAAACAGATGCTGTCTTTTCATACTGCTAACAGTTAACCCTTGAGTTTTTGGAAAATCATCTTTAATGTGTTGAAGAAATGGCTTCCTTAGGTCCTGGCGGAAGGAAATACTCTGACTTTGCAAAAAATCGTCTTCATTTAAAAATTGCCTTTTTGAGACGTCTTGGCATGAGGTATATGAAATTTTAACTGCCTTCAGTGCTTTGCTTTGTAATGGAAACTCCATTATACAGATCTACATGCGTGATGAAATGTGACTGTTTTGCTTAATTTTTGTGACATGACAGATTTTGCATACGGTATTCATTTGGTTGTGACTAGATTTTCATTTTTCTTGGCATGAAGGTGGTGTAAATGTAATTACCAAAGAAAGTCATTTGAATCTAGCATTAAGTATTTCCAAATGAATAAGCAAATTGACCTTGACTAAGAGCTTCAGAGCTCAGAAGCTTGTTACCATTATTGACACTATTCAGCCGTGCAGCAATACCTTAGGCTTCTAATTGCTGCTCTCCAATTCCTTCATCAGCACTGTGACTTCTGCAGTTTGATCTCTGATTAAAGAAGAAAAACTGCTATGAATGTGCCAGCGTGTTTGAGTAACGGTGAAGGATAAAGTGTTATCTTCAGGCTTAGGCTGTCATGAGCAATACAAAAGAAGTGAAAATATTTTCCTTGATGTATAATTTTATATAACTGCAGATAGGATTCATAGGTGGTGATGGTGAATTATGGAAGTATTTTTAACTGTTGGGAAACGTGCTGAAAACTGCCTGTTTTTAGTGGGTAAGAATTTGCTAGCGAAATTGTGAGCAGTGTAGTAACTGCTATAAATATATATTTTATCTTACAGGCTGGTAACCAGCACATATATCAGCCTGTGGGTAAACCAGGTAAGCACAAAGATCATATAATGTTATCTTGAATCCTTGGTAACACGTCTTTGAGCACTAATAGTGAGCAAACGCCAGGATTTCCATACAAGGGGGTGGTTTCGGTTATGGATAACTACACAGAGGTGTTTGGTTCTGAAATTCCCCATGCGGTCCCCAGAGATTAGTCAGCAAATCCAAGGAAGTGTTTCAACAGTCAGGAACTGTCTAGACAAGGCTGAATCACCTTGTAGGACTTCACCATGCATGAAGTTCTGACATGCAAAACACAGATTGAGACTGAAACCTCAGGTGTCTAAGTGAGTCACAGCTGGGATTTCAGCCAGGAAGCATCATAGGATTTCCCAAGTTTGAATGGACCGATAAAGATCATCAAATCCAACTCCTGGCACCACACAGGACCACCCAAAAATCAGATCATGTGTCTGAGAGCACTGTCCAAACACTCCTTGAACTCCGGCAGCATGTGGGGCACTCATTGTGGTGCAGAGTGGTACGAAGCTCCTCTAGGTCTAGGCTGGGTGTACTGAGTTAGTAGGACTGAGCAGTAATCTCACTAGCAGATTTTCAAAGTACCTTGCTATAATTCATTGATGGATGAACATAGCACCTTTTTGTTTCTGCTTTTCCTGAGTAGAAATAATTAAAGCAAAGCTTGTGCAGACAATGGATCTTCTGTACAACACATCTCCTTTACCATTACAGTAAAGCAGGCATAGCCTTTGTAATGTTGACAGACGGCAGTGATTTGTGTACATGTGATACGTTGGTGCTCTAACGTGCCACTTGTTTTGTTAACCAGATCATGCAGCTCCACCAAAGAAGCCCCCTCGCCCTGGAGCCCCCCACTTGGGCAGCCTCGCGAGCCTGAACAGCCCTGTGGACAGCTACAATGAAGGCGTGAAGGTATGGTGCTCAGTGACACAAAACACATTTCAGGAAATAAAACATTACCATGTAGAAACAGTTCAGCTCAAGTAGAGACCACAGAAAGCAGAAGTGACTGAACTTCCCAAGTAAACGTGGTACAAACATGTGGTGGGAATTTGGAAATTAACTGCTCTGCCGATGTCCTCTGTGAGTGATTCAGCATGTTTCTCACCCAGAACTTTCTCAGGCAAGTTTATTGTAGTTTGAGAAGCATATGATGTCTCTCACATAGTTCTGCTCAGAGGAAGGAGCACAGAGCACACTCAGGATCCCCATCCTCAGAATGCTGCTGTTGCAGCACCTAGACTCCTAACGCCCTACTGGCTGTAGGGAGCAAGGACAGAGGAAAAACACTTTTTGACCCCTAACTGAGATGCTTTCTGATTTGTTGTCTCATCTCCAGTAAATAGACAATAAATCCAGAAGTGAAATTTCAGGGAGTTCTCTAGGAGAGAGGCTGCAGGGTGCTATGAGGCTGTGTCTGCTGTTACAGCTGGTGTCAATGGAACTCGTCCTTAGTGTGCCAGTCACTTTTAAAGTGATGCACCCAGGTTTTGTTCTCTGCCTTTGGGATTTTTTTACTGTTCTAATCTTAAGGAGATAGAAATACGAGTGACTTCAGAGCCTCCTGAGTGGAACCACAGAAGTTGTTTCTGTCATAGCTGTTTTTAGCAGGTAGATACAATAGTGGTTGGGGCTTCTCTGCCAGTAATACTCTAACAGAAGTGCAGCTGATAAATACGCATAGCAGTTCTGTTGCCTGTAACAAAAAACTGGATTCCGCATCGTGGTGGGAAGAGATACAGTGGTAGGTGACACTTAGTTTAGGTGATTTAAGAAAATACAGTGTCCAGGTCATCTGGCCCATGAAGTTCACAACTTGCCATCACAGTAGTGTGTTCAGCACAGATCAGTCCTTCAGCCACTGCCTGTCTCACTCATGCTCTCTTTTTTTGGAGATCATCAGAGTATTTAAGAAATAGCACTGGCAAGTTCAAGCAGGATTATTTATTGCAAACCAGTGCCAGTGCATTTCAAGCTGCCAAGCCTCAGATAATATGAAAATGCAGCAACAGATGTGTTACTGAATGTGGCTACTCTAAAATTTCCTTTCTAACTACTGGTATTAGAACATGAAGATGTTTTCTGAAATACATCCTTTTGACAACAAACAAACCCGAGCAACCAAAGTCATCAGTGTGAGCAAGATTTATGCACTACATAACTTCTTGGAAAGTGGAAAAGAAGTTATGATTTTGTCCTGCTCTCTGTCAAGAGTTTCCTGAAATTGGATGGTCTTATACCCTATCAAGAAAACAGCTCATTAATTCTTAAAGGTTGTAGTTTTGTTAGTGTCTGCAGACTTTAACTGAAGATGCTTCTGGAGTTCATTTCAGACTCCATTCTCTCTTTTCTGGGAGAAAAATGAAAAACAGAGAATTTGACCTTCCTACCCTCAGAGAGCTGTAGGGCACCAAGAAGAAGGTAGTGCAGTGTTACCTGCTGAAATCAAGGCAGCCAGCCCACACAAAGAAAACCCTGAAATGAAAGCTTGCAGTAACGTTGATGTTAGCTATAAGAACAGGAGGACATTGATTATTAAGAACTGCAGGTGTCCATACTCTAAAATTTTGGGGTGTGGCCATAGCAATTCATTAGATTGAATAGAACGCATCTAGTTCTTGGTAGCTCTTAACCATGAAGTGTGGCTGGTCATCAACTGCAAGAGCTACACAGTTACATGACTGCATATTTCCGATTGTGACAGATCCCTAATGTTGTAAAGGAAGCAGGGCTTCACAGAACACCTTTCCCACTGTTGCAGAGGCCCTTTGCTCCACTCACCCCTTTGCTCCTTGCCAGACTGGCTTGCTCCTGTCAAGCTTTGCATGATCTCTTCCCCATATGTTCAGTAAAACGTTAGCATGGGTGCATGGCAAACACTTCCACTTCTACGCGGGTGCACAGCAGTTGTCAGCACATGGTGCTTCTGTTATAAATGGACCATGAGCTAACCCGTATGACTGCGGATACAGTTGAGGATGCATTTTTGTTGCAGGCTTTTTAACTGGTCTCTTATTGCTACACATGTTTTGGTTTGTTGTTTTGTGTTGTTTTTTGTTTTTGTTTTTTTTCCTGCTGAGTTTTATTAATATTGTTTTTCTTTTTTCCCTTCTCTTTGGTAAATTTCTTTAACCTTCCCCCACATTCTGCTCAACAATAGCCATGGAGGGTAAGCAGTGCGTGAGCGTGTGTACGCGCCCTATTCCAAAATGTCTTTGCATGCGACTTTGCGAGATGACTCTCCTAACTTCTTGATTGCTGAAACCAATTAGAATCACGGCCTTTCCCTGCTGATTGCAGCAATTGCAATGTTCCTTCTCCTAAGGTATTTTCCAATCAGTGTGCCAGATTGAATCTCAGTTGTCAGTAACCAATCAGTGAAATGCAAAAACAGTGGGAAACTATGCACCAAATCCTGCACTCTTTCCTTAGACAGAGTCTCATGCAAGTACTTTATGGTTTCGTCTGTACAGAGTCTTGACTGCTTCCAGTGAAGCATCTCTGTAGCAGGGACCAATTATGGGAGCCAGTGGTTATTGCATCTTTGGGGCTGCTGTGATGTGAGCTCAGCCCAGATCTGTAGGGCCACCGTGTGACCATTAAGAAAGAAATGGGCAATTTCTTAATCTTCCTCTCCACCAAGTGATTGCTTGGGCATGGCATGCAGTGGTATGGCATGCAGTGGTAATGGAGAAAGCAACTTCCTGGAACAAGGGATATGACACCCAGTTGTCTTGCAGTGGAATTTGTCCATCAGTAGTGAACCACTTCGATACGACAAGTATTCCATACTCCTTTCTCAACTTTTCATTATTGTGGGAGCTCTTCAGAGAATTTTTGGTAGACTCTTCAAAGCCATTCAGAGATCAGGCTGTCAGAAAACCTGAAGGAAACTTCCTTCTGACCCAGGAGCAAATGTACTCAGCAGGCTTGGGGTGGCTGTTCCTGGTGATCTCTGCAGGCTGGGAGGTTGCTGAGCCCCATCTGCTGGGCACAGGAGGCTCAACAATTTGTCTCTGCTTCCAGATCAAGCCGCAGGAAATCAGCCCTCCTCCTACAGCCAACCTGGACCGCTCCAATGACAAAGTCTATGAGAATGTAACTGGGTTGGTGAAAGCTGTCATAGAGATGTCCAGTAAAATACAGCCAGCTCCGCCGGAGGAGTACGTGCCCATGGTAAAGGTAAGGATGCTGTTTTTAACATGGTTTCATTTTTCTTATGAATTACAAAGTTCTTGTTAACAGGGAGTTGTGCAACGTTGCTGCATTTCATTTATCAAAGGAACTTTTATGATCCACCCTTTGGCATTCTGTTTTGATGCTGTGAAACAAGGAATTGTGGGTGGAGTCCCTCACTACATGAAGGACATTGAGGTCCTGAAGTGTCTGGAGGAAGGCAGTGAAGCTGTGAGGGATGTGGAGCACAAGTCTTATTGGGAGCAGCTGAGGGAACTGGGATTGTTTGGTGTGGAGGAGACTTGGGGAAGATATTATTGCTCTCTACAACTGCCTGAAAGGAGGCTGTGGTGAGGTGAGGATCAGCCTCTTCTAGGTCATGGGGATAGGACAAGAAGTAACAGAGTTAAGTTGTGCCAGGAGAGGTTTGGGTTGAGTATTAGGAAAAATGCCTTCTCAGAAAGAGTGGTAATGTATTGGAACAGGCTGCCCAGGGAGGTGGTGGAGTCAGCATCCCTAGAGGTGTTCAAGAAATGTGGAGATGTGGCACTGAAGGACACAGTGAGCATGGTGGTGATGGGTCAGTATTTGGACTAGATGATCTTAGTCTTTTCCAGCCTTCATCATTGTGTGATTCAAAGTCACTCAGCAATGGTTTAACTCCATTCATTCCAAGCTTTTATTAGTTCGGAATGCTTATATGGTCTGATGTATGTTGTCAGTGTATGTGAGAGGGGCGACTGAATCAAAGCTGAGATGTCCTGTTGGGTTGTCTGTTATTTCCTTATTCATTTTTCTCCTTAGGAGGTTGGCTTGGCGCTGAGAACCTTGCTAGCAACGGTGGATGAGTCGCTGCCAGTGCTTCCTGCAAGCACCCACAGAGAGGTAGGCAGAGCCCCACTTCACCCACTGCAGTTTGAGCTGGCCTCAGCCAGGTGGATGCGTTCTGGCTCTCTCTTCCTTGCACATACATATATTTGTGTTCAGTAAGCACTGTGAATTCTTGGATTATAATTCTTGATTAATTTAATGTTGCTAGAATCTAATTGCTGTGTGGATGTAGGTTTTTGTTGCCTCAAGTCAAGATGATCAGACTGGATGAGGGAGCATACAACATGTACATATCAGAATTGTCAGTAGTACTTACATGAACGCAGTGTTGTAATGCAGGGAGACCATCTGGATGTTAGTACAACTCCAGTTTTCCATGAAATACATCTTGCACACGAAGTCATTAAATGTGTGGGTAATTGAGCATGTTGTGGTGCAGCTCAATGAGAAAATACCCTGTAGTAACCTCATTTGGGTTAAGAAATAACTGGGATCTTTCAGAGTGGTTCAGAAGAGTTGGGAATAAACCTGTTTTCCTCCAAAGCCTTGAATGAAAGTCGTAATGAGAAGGCCAGATAATTATTAAGTGCTGTCTTAGAGAATCATACCACTTTCAGCTGTATTGCTCTATTAATAACCTGTACCTGCTTTAATTCTAATAATAGTGATGGCAGTAAAGGTGATGATAATAGGAACCTGGAAATCCAGCACAAGATATTTAGTTAAACTTGAGTTAAAACTTGGTGATGTGGTCTGGTTGGCGACAGGTGGCTCTGTAGCTAACAAGGCAGCTTTTGGTGTCTGAGTACAAAGCATCACCAGCCCCACCTGCTGACTCCAGCTTGAAGGGAAACTCTCAGGCTGTTCAGGTTTCATGGAGGTGACATTCTTCCTTGGGGAGGGCAGACAGTGCTGCTACCAACCTGTGTGGCTGACCCACTCTTGTTGTTCCAGATTGAGATGGCCCAGAAACTGCTGAACTCTGACCTGGCTGAGCTCATTAACAAGATGAAGCTTGCCCAGCAGTATGTCATGACCAGCCTGCAGCAGGAGTACAAGAAGCAAATGCTGACAGCTGCTCACGCTCTGGCTGTGGATGCCAAGAACTTGCTGGATGTTATCGATCAAGCCAGACTGAAAATGATCAGCCAGTCGAGGCCACACTAAGCACCAAGGGAAGAGTTTCATCTGTCTGTTGTAGAATTCTGCTTGCGAAAGGATTAGTTCACCTTCCACCAGCAGTGAGGATTAACCCAGTGTGGTCCTGGCTTTCCAGCGCCTCTTGCTTCAGCAGCCCTGACTGACAGCTGTTGGTTCTCTCCCATTACAAAAGGTTAACCACGTTTTTTTTCTCACAAAGCCAAGCTGGCCTGGGATTCAGAAAGCGGCATTATCACCGGATGAAGTTTGTACAGAAGTCCTTGGGAAATGACAGCTTTGGAGCAGCGCGGTTCGTTCCATTGCATCGGCCGCGCTCAGCCCAGAGCTGCAGTGGAGTTTCGGGGCCGGAACTGTTGGAGCAGCAGTGCGGAGCGAGATATTGTGAAGAATTCTGGGAAACCTCAGGGCTGAGAATTCTTGCCCACAGTATATGAACTATCCAGACTGGAATTTTTTTTATTAGAACACTTACGTCGCAATATGCTAATCACAATTTACAGAGAAAGAAAATAAAAAGCTATATTTTCAAGACGTCAGTCATTTCGAGACAAACTAAAGCCCTCTTCATCTTCCTGCCTTTTACTTTTATGTGAATGTGTGACGCCTTTGGTTGGAACTAGCTGTAGGACAACGGAAAACTCTCTTCTTTTTCACCAGAATAACGTGCCAGTTCTTTTGTAGCAATGTTTTCCTTGGAAGCGAAAATGCTGCTTTGTACCAGAGCAACTCAGAGCTGCACTTAAGAGGAGTCCTGTAACCATTCATGTCCCCCATTTTTATATAATTTATAAAGACAGATTAAAGCCATGTTGAATATTTTAAACCCCCTGTAGTTAACTAACCCATCCTTTTGTCTGTCTTGCTGGGAGGAGTTACAGTAGAGCAGTGTAATTAGATTTTCCTTGGTTTTCCAATTATGCCATCTGTTCTGTTAAAATAAAAACCACACTCCCTTTTTGCTGTTGAGGGATATAAATTATTCTCAGGAAGAATATAATGAACTGTACAGTTACTTTGACCTATTAAAAAGGTGTTACCAGTGAAATTCTGGCTGTATTTTTGTGTACACACACTCTGCAAAAGCCACAGTGAGCTCTGCTTTATCTCTTACTGTCAAGAATTCACTTGAGGAGCAGCAGTGAGCATCCAGGAAGAAATCCAAGATAAGTCATCTTCATAAAGCAATTTCCTCTTAATTATAGAGCACAGGAACAAGGCAGGCACCAGCTCCACAAGTCATTGGATTTCTGTGCTAGTTCTTACACCCCTGAAATTATTTTAAAAAGTAAGCATGCTTGGATGGCAGCAGCCATGTGGTTTGCAGGGGTTATCATGGAAGGTCACAGCAGCAGTGCACAGACTGCTGCTACTGAGATACCTTCCAAACACCCAATGGGCTTCAGCTCTGCACAGAGGCAGGGCAGTGCAGAGCACTCCTACCACTACTCCAGGCATGGACCAAAACCCCTTATTCTACTCCTTTCAGTATTTTACTGGAATATTAAATGAAAATTAAGCAGTTGTATGCACATGAATACAATCCTTACAATGGCTCAGGTGCTCTGTTCAGAAGTTAGTCATGTTTAAAGTAATACTACCCTATGTAACCTGCACCATTTTCCACACCCACCCTTCAAAGCAGCATGTTTTCAGCAGTGTCCCTTGATTTCTTTCCTAGAAAAGCAAGGACTACACACCCCATGTGCCTCAATTTAGAGAGAGAGGATTTAGGTTGGATGTCAGGGGGAAGTTATTTACTATGAGTGGTGAGGTGCTGGAACAGGCTGCCCAGAGAGGTTGTAGATGCCCCATTTCTGGAGGTGTTCAAGGCCAGACTGGATGGGGCCCTGGACAGCCTGGTCTAGCATTAAATGGGGAGGTTGGTGGCCCTGCATGTGGCATGGGGATTGGAGCTTCATGATCCTTGAGGTCCCTTCCCACCCTGGCCCTTCTGTGATTCTGTCATGTCCAAGGTTGGCTGCAGGTCAAAAGCCCAGAGCAGTCTAAGACTTTCCCTCTGCATTTTAAATTACAGCTACTCCATCCTAGCCCAAGAAGGGCATTCAGCAAAAGATTTCTGCCTTTCCCCAAGCCCAGAACCCAATTGCTGTCCTCTGAAAAATAGCCACTTCTTCTCCCACCAGGTTAAGCAACCACATTCTCTGAATTGCGTGATGGAAGCCATGCTGCTGCAGAGCACGGACTGAGGCCATTCGAGCTTCACCAAGATGCTGCAGCCTCACTGCAGTATAATCTAGCAGCAGCACTCCTGCTAAACCCAACCACATCCCATTCTTACTGTGATAACATTTCCACTTTTATCTACACTCTGAATGAAAAGTAGGAGCTGTGTCACTCATACCTGTCAGTGCTGAGCATGGGGATAGCTGTAAAACCCCAAGTGACCACACACTGACAGCCCGTTTTGTCACTGGAGGCAATGCAGCCACTCTTCAGAAACGTCAATTTAAGAGACAACAATACAGTTAGATGTTCTTTATTACAGGCAGTTACAAAACTATTTAGTCAAAAAGACCAAAGCCCATGTCATCATCAGATTCCTCTGATTCTTCTTTCTTTTCTTCTTCTTTCTTCTCCTCAGCTGGAAAAGAAAAAGGTGGTCAGAAACTTCCCATTTCTGTCAGTTCATGAGGTCGCGCTATCAAAGACTTCATATTCAAAGACTGCAACATCAAGGAGCAAAACCTGAGCAATCCTACTAAGTCTCATCTCACAGCCCAGTGAGAACAGTGCTACCAGGGAACTGGCTCTGCACCTTCACAACTCCATGAAACCTGACAAGTTCCATAGGGCAGGCTCACTTTGTCAGCATCAGAGGTCCCCACACCTGAGACAACAGTGCTGTACACTGATTCAGTGCGTGACCAACGCACAGAGCACCGGGGGTTGCTAGCAGCCTGCTGGCTGACCACGAGCCAGCAGCGTGCCCAGGTGGCCAAGAAGGCCAACGGCATCCTTAGCTTGTGTCACCACCAGCAGAGCCAGCGGGAGGCGATCGTCCCTCTGCTCTCAGCTCCGCTGAGGCCGCACCAGGAGCGCTGTGCTCGGCTCACTTACCGGGCGCGGCACCACCACCCGCCGGCGCGGCACCACCCGCAGGAGCCGCCGCAGCCGGAGCTCCGCCACCGGCTCCTACGTTGCAGATGAGGCTTCCGATGTCGATGTTGGCCAGAGCCTGGGGAGGACACGCACCGACGAGACCTCGTTAGCACGGCACGCGTCGGCCCTCGGCGCGAAGCAGCCACGACCTCCTCCCCTCGCTGCCACGTACCTTAGCGAAGAGGCCCGGCCAGAACGGCTCCACGTTCACTCCCGCCGCCTTGATGAGGGCGTTAATCTTATCCTCCTGCCACACGGAGAGCGGCGTTGAGGGCCGGCCCTGCCCCCCCCGCGCCGCCGGCCATGCCGCGGCCCCGCCGCCATCTTGTGGCGGAGGCCCTCGAGCCGCGCACTCACCGTGACGGTGACTTCGTCGTCGTGGAGGATGAGGGCGGAGTAAATGCACGCGAGCTCGGAGACGGAGGCCATGGTGGGGGCGCGGTGCCAGTCGCCGGGGGAGAACGGCCTTAGCTTCAGCTGAAGGACGCAGCACCTTGTCACGCCGGGGACGAAAGGGAACGCGCGCTGCCGGGGGAGCTTTATAAGGGCGCTGTCAGCCAATCGCGAGCCGCGAGTCGCGGTTCTGTCCAATCCGCGAGCAGCAGAGGCGGGCCCAAGGGCGAGCCCCGCCAATCGCGGCTCGGCGTGGCGCCGTCAGCCAATCGCGAGCCGCGGTGCTGTCCAATCCGTGAGCAGCGGAGGAGGGCCCGAAGGGAGAGCTCCGCCAATCGCAGCTCGGCGGGGCGCCGTCATCCAATCGTGAGCCGCGGGTCGCGGCGCTGCCCAATCCGCGAGCAGGAGAGGCGGGCCCGAATGGAGAGCTCCGCCAATCGCAGCTGGGCGGGGAGTGAGGGGAGATGACGGCGGCATTACTTCAGCGGCGCTCTCAGCTGTCTCGTCTTTTCTGACTTTTTTTCTTTATACCCCTTCCTGGGCGGGTCCCACGCTGATTACATCGACGTCTGTGACGGAAAGAGTCGAGGAATGACTTCCCTAAGCGAAAGGAAGCACGGGGAGCTAGAGCTCGGCAATGCAGCGCGATCGCCTCGGGCTCACAAAACAGCTGAGTGCCTCACAAGGGTTTTACTCCATCTGAAGATACTGCAGCTACAGAATGGCGAAACAGTGCAGGTGCACTGTGCAAGATAAATATTAAGGCCTAACATCTGAACGAGCTTAGGCTTTGTGTGGTAAAGATGTTAATTACCGGAGATGTGTCTCCAGCCTTGCTTCACAGCTGTCAGGCTGCATCTACTGAGTGACACTGATGAGACTTACCTCAGAATTAAGTTATGATGAAAGCAAACCGCTAGAGATAGGTATACACACGTATATCTGCGTGCCTACATCTATAGATAGTTATACACACGTATATCTGCGTGCCTACATCTATAGATAGGTATACACACGTATATCTGCGTGCCTACATCTGTGTGCGCACCCATGTAAAGAACTGGAGACTGCTGTGATTGCAGTATTAACGCTGATAAATCGTGCCAATTTTAAAATGTAATACATAGCTTTACCACTGAGAGTCGTTAAGAAAACACCCCGTGCTAATCAGTACTCACAGCTGCTATCCCTGCAGATTAACTCTCACACTTTTATGGTCATTATCACAGTATATGCAAAGCAGCCAGGACTCACCACTTCATCCCAAGCTGGCTTTGTGTACACAGCCCTGCAGAGCTGATGCTGTGTGATCAGAGCATGACTGTGGTTCGTGGATAATCATCATGGTGGCCAAACTTAAGAGGTCCTCAGCAAGGAAGCCTGAACTTCACATTTTCTTTCTTTCCCTTCTCTTGCTTAACTACTTGCTTTGTATTGTTTGTAACCTTCCTGAGCTGATTCTTCCTTTCCCCAGCTTTCAAGCTGTACTCTTTCAATAATGAATAGCTGATCATGAGTTAATGATGGTTTGAGGTCCCTGTTTTCTAGGCCTTTGCCACTATCCTGCAATACAACACACTGCAGAAGCCTAGTATAAAGTTCCAGGTCGTAGAACCAGCTCTCACAGATGTTACACAGGTCTGACAAACTAGGACTGGTGCCTCTGGCCTGTTCATAGCAAGACAACTGTGTTTTCATCAGGCATATGGTAAGGATTTTCTAAGTAGTTATGTTGCAATGGCATGGTTGTGTTTGATTCAAAGGAAGCTAGCATTAAAATCAGTGTAGTGATTGTTCTGGGGTTCTAGAGAACTGCATCACATTGTAGCTCACCACTGAGGAAGAATAAGTAAGATGGATGAAGTCCAAACACAAAACAACACATGGGCTAGGCACTCAGCCAGGTGCAGGACCTGCAGATGTGGAAGTCACTTGCAAGATGCAGAAAAGATATGATGTTGACTGAAAAAAGCAAATAATGACAAAACATGATTCCCTGAGCCTCCAGGTAGGTTTTGTATCGCCTGGAATCACAGCCTTTCCAACTCCTTAGAGAGGGAAGGTGCTGGCAGATCATCAGGGTGCCTTTGTGGTACAAGTTTCTTTCTTTGTATGGTATGCTTTTGCAGGGTTGTTTTGTTGCTGTCATGGTGGTTGTATTTTATTTCATTTTATTTTGACAGCATGACTGTTCACCATGAAGTTGTGTTCTCCCAACTTGTTCACATTCAGTCTCAGGTACAGTACTCGACTCTCTTATCTTCTTTTTTTCTGGAGACTACTTTTTCCTTAGTTTTTTTTTTTTTTTCGTTTTTTTTTTTTTCCCCCTTTTTTTTCCCCTGTGTTTTCACTTGTTCATAACTGTGTTCAGACCCCCAAAATATGTTCATGCCTGAGCTGATGACAGCGTTAGGAAATCCCACAGAAACCTGTGTGGACAAAAACCCTGAAACTCTACTGACTTGAAACAGTAATATTCAACTCGCGCCATATCCCCAATAGGTGGTGCTGCACCTTTGTCATAGTTTTCAATTGTTGCTACGTTGTTTGCTCTGATCACTAGAAAAATCAGTCCTTGAGTGAACTGAAGTCAGGCCCTCAAAGACTTTGTAACCAGGTGAACACGTCGGGTCAGGTCAGGTCATAGTTGTGGTCTTCCTCACTTTTGTTCTGATAGAATCATAGAATTGCTCAGGTTGGAAAAGATCTTAAAGATTATCAAGTCCAACCACAACCTAATCATACTACCTAACTCTAACAACCCTCTGCTAAATCATGTCCCTGAGCACCACATCCAAACGGATTTTAAATACATCCAGGGATGGTGACTCAACCACCTCCCTGGGGAGCCTATTCCAGTGCTTAACAACCCTTTCTTTGAATAAGTTTTGCCTGATATCCAATCTAAACCACCCCTAACGCAACTTGAGGCCATTTTCCCTCATCCTGTCACCTGTCACCAGTGAGAAGAGACCAGCCCTGCTCTCACTGTAAGCACCTTTCAGATATTGGCAGAGAGCAATAAAGTGTCTCCTCAGCCTCCTTTTCCCCAGACTAAACAGCCCCAGTTCCTTCAGTCTCTCCTTGCAGGGCATATTCTCCAATCCCTTCACAAGTCTTGTTGACTTTCTTTGGAGCTTCTCCAGCACCTCCATGTCCTTTCTGTACTGAGGTGCCCAAAACTGAACACAGCGCTCAAGGTGAGGCCTCAGCAGTGCCAACTACAGGGGCAGGATGACGTCCACAGTCCTGCTCACTGCTCCATTCCTGGTACAAGCCAGATGCCATTGGTCTTCTTGGCCACCTGGGCACACTGCTGGCTCATATTCAGACAATTGTCCATCAGTACACCAAGGTCCCTTTCCATCGGCAGCTTTCCAGCCATTCCTCCCCAGGCCTGTAGGGTTGACTGGGGTTGATGTGACCAAAATGCAGGACCTGACACTTGGCTCTATTTAAAATGACACAGAATATGTGAGAAATCTAACGCACACACTCCAAAATAACATCTTGAAAGCTGGGCCACTTGAAGGCTGAAAAAAAGTAAGTTTGGGCCCCCCTCAGAGTCAGGAATCAAATTTACGTCTTTCTTCTCTTAAGTAAAATTTTTGCCGTTGTATCATTACTATCCATCCCTAACAGACTTGTATAAACTGGCTTGCAGTGTAATTTGGGTTAAAACGAAAAGGGTTGTTACTTAGTGAAGTCAAAATACGTTCTCTAATAACAAGAAGAGCCAGGTATTCTTCCAGCAGCCTATTGCATATAAAATACTTACCCCCAAGCACCTCCGTTCATATAAATGATTTTTAAAAGCCATTCATAAATTCCATCATTACATCCAAAACGATGAGAAAATGCACAGCTTTTCCAAAACTAATTTAATTCCTCCTATGGGAGGTCTCTAGGAAATTTCAGCCTGAAATCCAGCCGTTACGACAACGTATTGTGCAAAACAGTCACATTTCTCTTTAAAGAAATTTGATTGTGTTTCAGTAATTCTTCTTACACCACTGTGTAATTGTTAATAGAGTATATAAAGAACACGATGAAAAGAAAGCTGCTGTGGAACTTCCAAACCACTTTGATCCAAAACCTTTTAAGAAATGGAGGGCTTATTTGTTGTTGTTGGTTTTTTATTTGTGTGAAATTGCCGAGGAACAGATAATTAAGTTTCACTGTGCTCCAAAACAGCAATTGTCAGTGACAGAAAGCATTAGAAGTAATGGAGTGACATGGAGCAAAGCGCGTGTCCTGTTCCTTCAGGAGCAGAGGGAGACCAGCACTGCTCCGTGAACACAGAAATGTTGCTGGGAAGAGTATAGCTGCACAAAGGAACAACAGGACTCCTAGACACGAAAACGGTGTTTAAATACAGCTATTTAACTGATTTACTATTTAACTGATTGTGCAAGTCTGCAGCCATGTATACACAGCGATAAGCCCTTTTGCTTTTGAAGTTCTCAACCCATCTTCTGTTGCTCGATAGCTTATGTTAAAACTGACTGCAGAGCACTACCGTGAACTCTACATCTTTTTTTTTCCTTTTGCAGCAGTGTGAGCTATCACAAGTTCCATATCAGTGCCTCCCTTCTGCATGTAAGCTCTGCTGACCATTGCTTTCAGTGTGGTGTTTCACAAGCAGAATGATGTAGAAAGGTGAGACAGGATTATCAATGTTTGTGTGTCCAACAGTCGATTTGGTTCTTGTCTGCCTACAAAACAGTGATGGTCATCTTCCTGGAAGTGCATACTGAGCTCATTCCATATTTCTACCAACACCAGGAGCTCTTCTTTCATGTGGAAAAACGTTTTGTTCCTCTTCACCTTGCAGGTTCCAAACTTCTGAGTGTTCTAACGGAGGGCAATCTTATGAATGAAATTATATATTATAATGCTTGAATTACGTATATAAGCTTTGATACACACTTTGAGCACTGATAGACCTGATAATCAAATGCTTGCGATGCTCCTGGTGATGGTACATATATCAACTGCCACAGCACGTCAGCTGCCAGGGATCAAAAGTCACAGACTTTGAAATGCCACGATTACTCGTGATGATGACTTACTTTCATCTTGCACTCCTTGTACAGCAAACATAAGCCCTGTTGACCATCATGTGATGGTAGCCCTACTACTTTTTCTGCCCTTGTTTTTTTTTTACACATTTTCGAACCTGAGAATGTAATGATAAGTGTCAACACAGGCACGTGGCATACAGCTATACATACACCGTGTAGTCAGTGCTGGCGTGAGGCAGTAAATCTAGACATAACTGGGTGACATCAGCTGGTGGATGCTGGTTGCTAATTTCTCCACAATCACCACTTTCAATAGACTTTTCTAGAAACCTATCATGGTACTTGTGTGTTCTCTTGTACTTAAATGCAGAAGGTCTAGTGGCATGGAAGTATGATAACGTTAGAGGGAGTTATCTTCCTAATCAGATTGAGGAGATTGATTTAAATATAGTACCAAAAACTCAGATGCAGGCTGCATGAATTCCTACTGTCAGTGTTTAGGACTGCCTAATATTTTCTTACCACAGCAGTCCCTTCTGAAGAGTCTGTCCCCTTCCTTCTTCCAGCCCCCCTTCAGATACTGAAAGGCTGCCCTCAGGTCTCCCTTCAGCCTTCTCTTCTCCAGGCTGAACAGCTCCAGCTCTCTCAGCTGTGCTCAGAGAGCGCAGTGATCCCTGGGATCACTTTCGTGGCCCTTCTCCAGATGCACTCCAACAGATCCATGTCTCTCCTGTACTGAGGACTACAGGTAAGGCCTCAGCAGAGCAGAGTAGAGGGGCAGGATCACCTCCCTTGCCCTGCTGGCCACGCTTCTTTTGAGTAGAAGGCTCCAGGGAGCCCTGAGCATGGCCTTTCAGAATGTAAAGGATGACTGTAAGATGGAAGGGGACAGCCTCCTTAGCAGGGGTGACAGGACGAGGGGAAACAGTTGCAAACTAGAAGAGGGAAAGTTCTATTCAAAATGAGAGCAAAGTTCCTTCTGATAAGGATGGTGAAGCACTGGCACAGGTTGCCCAGCGAGCTGGTGGATGCTCCATCCCCGACTGAAGGTCAGGATGGATGGGGCTGTGAGCACCTGATGGAGCTGTAGGTGTCCCTGCCCACTGCAGGGCACTCGGACTGAACGACCTTTAAGAGCCTCTTCCAACTCAAAGAATTCCACGATTCGATGTCTCCTTCGCGTCACGGCAATTCTTAGTTCGTATTCTCCTGCACTAAACTTCAGATAAAGATGGCCAGAGATGACCCCGTACGAGTCACCGCACCGCCGGATTTCCTAGACAGGACACTCACATCCGCGTCACGACGAACGGGCAGCAAAAGGGCCCGTCACGTCCCCAAGCCTCACCGGCACAAGCCGCTAGGAGCACGGCAAAGGACCGCTCCCACCCCGCGGCTAAGAGGCGGCGGCGGCAGGGCGCACCCCGCTCGCTCCGGCCGCGCCGCGCTTCCCGCCCGCTGCGGCCCGAGGAAGGCGGGCGGAGGCGGCGGGCGGGGCGGCCGTTCCCGTGACTGCGCGGCTCCTCCCTTCCCCCCGCCCACCTCCCCGCTCTCAGTGCCGCCGAGTAACCTGGTTTCGCGGCGTCGGCCCGGCCCTCTTCCCTCCTTTTTTTTTTTTCCTCCTTTTTTTTTTTTCCCCCTTTCTCCCCTCTCCCCTCCTCCCCCTTTTTTCCCCTCTCCCCTCCCTTCTCTTTCCTTCTCCTCCCCCTTCTCCCAACCGCGTAACCGCCGCTCGGGCTCCTCTCCTTCCCTTCCCTCCCTCTCCCTCCCCTTCGGCCGCCGCCGCGGTAGGGACCCTGAGCGAGGCGCCGCCTCCGCCGCCGCACACGGAGCCATGTACCCGGGAGCCAGCACCGCCGGACCCGGTGAGGCTTTGGCCGCGTTCCCTCGAGCCGCCCGGGGCGCTTTTTTTTTTGTTTCGCTCCGGGGTTTCGAACTCGGGTCCCGCGCGGGGGAGCTGGGGGAGGCGGCGCACGAGGCGCTGTCAGCGGCCCCTCACGGCGCCGCGCCACGGGGCCGGAGAGGCGCGGGGGGGGGGAAACGCGGGCCTGGCCGCGGCCGCCGAGGCCACGCCGGGGGAAGGAGGGCTCGGGCCGCCCTCGGCACCGCGGGCCTGAGGCCCCCGAGAGGGGTCGCCTCCCCCCGCTCTCCTCTCCTCTCCCCTCCCTCTGCCGGGGGGCCGAGGCCGGGGGCTCTGCCCGCTTGGAGCCGCCCCGGAGCGAGGCGGGGGCCGGCGGGGCCGTCCGTGCCCGCGGCTGTGCGCTACGTGCCGCCCGCCTTCCCCGCGCCGGGCCCGGCTGTTCTGCCAGCACGGCCTCCTGCCCCGCGCTGCCCCGTTCCCTCCCGTTCCCTCGCTCCCATTCGCCGCGCCGTCCCGAGGCGCACGGGAGCGGGGGGGTGAGGGCGAACCGCGGCCCTCCTGCCGGGTTTCTTCGTTGAGATGGGGGTAAAGACGGCGTCCACGTGTCGGGCAGGGCTGGAAGGGGCTGCAGAACTCTGGCGAAGCTGTGCGTTCTGCCGGCGGAGCGGCGATGAATCGAACTACAGAACGGTCACCTCTCGGGTTATTAGCGTTATTTAGGTGAACGTGTGGGGCAGGGCTTGGCACTGTTTGGCCGCTTCTGTGTTTGGGTGAGCGGTGCTTCAGAGGTTGAGGTTTTTTTCCTAGAAAAGTTTCAGAGCAAGCAACTTTGTGTCTCTTAAGTTACTGTTCTTAACAGGCTTTCCTACAATCACCTCTAGAAGGGTATCTGGCAGGGAGTCGTGTAGCGGAAGGTGGAACCTGTGGCTGCTGCTCAGCAGTGCTTCTGTGAGAACGTTCACACGGTAGCATCCACGGTTCAGTGCTGGCTTCTGTTTTTTTTCTTTCTCTGATCTGATTCTCGTTGAAGGAGCAGGAATCAAGAAGGACAACTGCAGTGATTGCTTTTGTCTTAGGGGAGTCTTTGTAATTCTTTGCGTTTCTTCCTACAGTGCATCTGCTGGACGTGCTGGTGGGAGAGGTCGCTGCAGTTGTGTGTATTCAGACTGATATTCAAGGCACTGGGTTTATGTAGGGTCACTGCAGCTGTGTGCATCCAGACTGATATTCTAGGCTCTGTGTTTTATGCAGAACATCACTTGCATGTTTTGGTAGTAGCAGCAGTGTATATTGATTTAATTACCTGCCTTGCTTCTAGTGCCTGGTTTTCTTCTTCATTCGGTGTCAAGGTATTTGTGACACTCGCTTGTGTTACAAAGGCTGCTTACCTCCTGTTGATAAAATCTTCAAAATTGTGTGTCAAGAGCCAAAGTGTTATTGAAAATACTTGCAGTGTATGCATTGGGAGTGCTCTTACTCCCTTTATCCTCCTACATTCTCTCTCTCTGATCCTTCTTCCCTTCCTTTCATGCAAAATGATCTACAGCACTACACCTACTGTTTAAGGACATTACCCCTTTACCAGAACAGCCCTTTCTGAGCATCAGGATTTTGCTCTAAGACCATCCTTTCACTGAGTCTGAGGTTGTTATTCCTCTCCAAACATCACCTCCGTGTCTCAGACTCCTACTCTTCTGCTCCCTCCAACCAAGCTTGTCCTCAGACTTGTTTGCTTCCTACTTTATCTCTGCAGCTCAGCCTTCTGCAGAGCTGGGCAGAGTCTCTTCTGGGGCAGGAGCTGTGAGTTGTTCTCTGCGTCGTGAGGATCTCTGCTTCCTTGCTGTAAAACCATCCACAGAGAGCCATAGCAGCACAGTGGCTTCTGCTGGTCCAAACAGCTTCCTGCTCCACATCAAGTCGTAAGCAGCGATCTTTTTGTTAGAGGGTCTTATTACAAACCCTGGGGTGGTACAGCTGTTCCCCTGTTTCTCTTAAGCCTCTTGGTGATTCCTCTCCTTGGACCACATGAGAAAGGCAGAGGACCAGCATGTCCTTGCCTCTACTTTCACATAGATTGCAAAAAGCAGCAGATCGGAGCATTAAAGCACTTCCTTATCATACCTGGCTCTTGCTTCTCCCATCACTTAGGATCAGTCAGCTCCAGGCATCCTAGTGCATCTGCACCTGGATTGTGGCCCAAGGGGATTGGTACAGAATTTGGAATCCATCATGTTCCAGGTGTTGGCTCAACTGGTGGATAGTGAAATATTCTGATACTTTCCAAGTGAGTTGACATGGGAAAATACCTGACAAAAAGCAGCTAGTCCTGTAGCAGAGATTCTAAGTGAGACCCTTTGGGCTTTCCTGGATTGCAGCGAGCTGCGACCTCGCTGGTAGTAGTCTCAGCTGGGTTGGAATGCCTCCTAGGCAATACCAAATCCTCAAGACCTTTGGTAGAGGCTGGAGTGAAATTATCCCTCTCGAGTTAGTCTTGATTATCCCCTGCCAAGGTATGCAGATGTACTGTGAGCATTTGCTCTAAACAGAGGGAAATGCTAAGTATAGGCTGGCTTATTCTTCTACCATCCACCTCCCTACTTAGATATGTTTTAACAATAGGTGTTTCATGAGGGTGGGTGTTGAGATGTTTTACTGGATCCACATCTCCATTTATCTGTGTGTATGTGCTGCAGTGTATGTTGTGCATCTGTGCACATTTGTATACATTGATATAGTGTATTCTGTTAGCGTGAATCTTGTCCTTCATGGATCTGTAATCAAGTTGCTGTTGAGTTATATATTTCACTAAATGGCTTTATTAATCTCCAAATTGGTTAACGATTAAGTGCTGTTAAAATTCAACCCTTTGATTTACCTCATAAATGTTAAATTGCTTCTAAATGTTACTGAGGGAATTATGTTTTCTGATAATGATGAAACCAGTCTGGAACTGGGGTCCGTCAGCAGGAGGCTCAGCTGTACTGCACAAGGCTCTGTGCAGTCTGTGTGCTGTCGTGGAAGTGCCTTTCCATACATTAATCTGACACCTGAAATTGCTGAAATCCAGTTTGGAGGAATGCATGAGAGTTGTCATTTGCAGACATTTAAGATTAGCAGCTGCTGTGACTGCCCAAGAGCTCCAGCATCCATGTGTCAGCACATCCTTGACACCACTTGAGCGCTCAGTTCACGTGCCTCCTAACTTAGGCCTTGCTGCTGTTTGCTTCTCGATGTTGTTGGTACATGGGAAGTACTTCACTCTTCAAGTTCCCAATGCCAAACTGGTTGCCCGTTCTGTGATGTTGGCCTCCTGCCAATATAATGGCTCAATCTGCCCCAGGGCTGGCTGTTTCATCTTAATTCTTTCTCCATTTAACAGTACAAAGCAAGTTATGGGGCCATAGCAGCAGTTTTTCTGTGTTCACCTGACTAATTTCAAAGAACGTCCTAGTGGCATAGTGATAGAATGGTTTGTGTTGGAGAGAACCCTTAAAGATCAGGTAGTCCAACCTTCCTTCCCATAGACAAGGGGAATGTATCAATAAAGACACTGAAAAAAATATATCAGTTTGGTTTGAAGAAGTGATGAAAATTCACTTGAACTTTTGTAACTTACACTGACTGATTCTATATTTCTGAGCTGCAAGATTAGCGCCCTATATATTTCTGAGTCCTTGAAAGCACGTTTAATTTTGTCTGCTACTGGAGACATTAATTAAAGTTAAAGCAGCAGTTGTCTGAAATACAGCGACTTTGTAAAGGGGGTTATAGCTTTCCATGTGTCACTTTCTTACCTCCTGCTTGATTATTTTGATGAAAAGATGACAGATGTTGACGTACATCTGACTGAAACTTTCTCCTTTCCTTAGCGAGCCAATGTATACGAAAGATTCACTGTGTGGAAAGTACGAGAGTTTATTCAGCAGTGATTCTCGTACTGATTGTACAGATAGCTTTACGAAACTTGTAAGACTCATCAAAAACAGTGTTGCATACAGCCTTCCTTATCTCCAGTGTTAGAGGAGCACTTGGTCATGTTGTTAGTGACCAAATTTGTAATATTTGTGACAGTAGGCAGTACTACTACTTGTTAAAGATGTGATCTCACACTTCCGTGACTACTAAGAAAACTCAACCGTATCTTATTTTTGCTTAGTTCCAGGCTAGGAAAAAAAGAGCTGATGGAAAATATTATGTAGTTTTAAGTGTAATGGCTGTGGGTAGGGATCTGCTCCATGCATTGTCTGATGAATTGCCCTCAGTCTCATGCATCTTTTCTGATGGACAAAGAGCAGCCCACCAGCATGAGAAGTGTCTCCTGGCCTGTTGGCTTGTCAAGTTCTGTGATTTCCAAGGTGCTGCAAGGGCTTTTTTTTTTTTTTTTTTCCTTCTCCAATTTATTTTAATACCTAAAGCTAAATTGGAGCATTTTCTTACTGATTCCATGCTTGCAAAGTTGGAAAAGACAGAACTGCACAATATCATCTTCCGCAGCTGTGAAGGCAAGTGGCACTGATACAAGGTAGACATCTCAAAACTATCTGGAGGGGAAGATGTATGTAATGGAAGCAGTGATCTTCGCATGGAAAGAAAAGGGTATTGTCTGTGCTTAGTGAACGTTGAGCATAGAATGCTTTGATCAAGTACTGCTTATGCTAAAGCAGAACGCCTTGGCAGTTGTTATCTGATTAATCACAGAATGGCCAGGGTTGGAAGGGATCTCAAGGATCATGAATCTCCAACACCCTGCCACATGCAGGGCCACCAACCTCCCCATTTAATACTAGACCAGGCTGCCCAGGGCCCCATCCAACCTGGCCTTGAACACCTCCAGGGACGGGCATCCACAACCTCTCTGGACAGCCTGTTCCAGCACCTCACCGCTACACTGATTAATCAGGGATAGTTGTTCCCCTTAGGAAGTTGGCAAGAGGAAAACTGTTCAGCTTGTTCTTACATGTAAGGGTGAAAAGGGTAAAGGGAGCGTTCCCCAGATGACCATTGAGGTGTCAGGCTCTTCAGGGGTCCTACACCATCAAGTGCAGTTGGCAGAAAAGTAGCCAGAAGGGGGTGGAGTACCGTGATTGCTTAATGCTGCAGCTATGTGGGTAGTAGGTGTTTCTTCTGTATTAGTTAGGTGGAATACTTGGGGAATTTGATGTATAAATACAGCAAAACCATAGAATCAGTAAGGCTGGAGTAGACCTCTAAGGCCATCCACTCCAACTATCAACGCATCCCCACCAGAGCACTGAAGTGTGGCCCTCAGTGCCGCATCTGCCTTTCTCTTGAACACCTCTAGCAATGGCAATTCCGCCGCTTCCCTGGGCAAGCTGTGCCAATGCCTGTTCTCACTGTGCTTTCCACAGCGCTGCCAAATGTTGGTTGTACTCGGGTTGTGAAACTGATGCTTTTTAACTGCAGATGTGGTGAGAGTAGTTGGTTCTCTCCTGTCATAATTTGTTTGTCTTTTACTATTTCTGGCAGAGCTTCTCAGCTGTGTTTTGTCTCTGCTGTATGTTTTAGTCTTCTTTTCTCTCGAGAAACAAAATGCTTCATTGCTGAAAGCAGATATAAAAGCTGTCTGTGTGCTAGCCTATAATTTTATGTATGTCTGAAACTAGCCTAATCTAGTGGTGCTGCAGGAAGAAATGGTTGTGCTGGCACCGTGTGGGATGCTGCATTGTGTGCTGCTCCAAACTGAACCAAGTCTCTTTTTTTTCTGCCTTTATCTCTTCACCCTGTTGAATTTTCCCTGGGAGAAGCAAAGCAGGAATGCTGGTGATAAAAGTTATGAGTTGTGTTGTGACTGCAGCAGCAGTCTGTGGGGCGGAAATGGAGTCATTGCTCTTCAGCACGTCACTCACGGGGCTCAGCACTGCTTTTGAAATCTGTAGTGGTGTTTATAGCACAGATTGATAGACAGGCAACACCAGGTTGATGACTTTGTAAATCACTCCAGTGACTTTTCTGGCCAGGCTGTGGAGTGACTTTGAGGCTGCAGTAGGTGCTGTGATGTGAGCGTGGGTGCCTTAGAGCTGCTCATGTCACAGATCACCTCTGTAGAGCTCTTTCTTAGTTTAGCAGTAGGAAGTGTGTGGACGTGCCGGTTCTGATTTGTTTTAAATAAGCCTATTTCAGATGAGTTCCCAAGAGGGGAGGATTCACTGGCTTAGCTAGATCAATCTAAAAACTGTTTGAAGTTAAATTTGTCATGTAGATGAATAAGCCTTTAAAACATAATTATTACTGGGGCCTCGTTAAATACCTTCTGAAACTTGTTTAGCAAGTGTTAACTAGTAAAGGACAGACGTCTATTCATGCAGAGGGTAAATTCCTATCTAAATGTTTCTGTGTTCTTGGCTTCGCTTATCCTTTGATAAAGAACTTATTACATTGTCCTTTCATACAAGTCGTGGATTGCAGTGAATGCTCCCTTTCTGCTGCTTTTAAGGAGTCCCTCTGTTGGTTGGCCTCTCTTGCCCTGTCGTAATCCTCCATCATTTCTGACATCTTCGTTTGCTTTCATATGGAGCACAGTCTGCAGATTTGGGGGGAGCAGAGGATGGGGGTCTGTGATTTTTTCCATGTTCTTTTTTATTCTAATTGTTGCTAAAATGCAAGTCTTCTCAAACAACAGCGAGTTTCAACTTGAGCTCTTTGGACTCTATCGCTTTTCGAACGTCAGTGTTTGAGACATAGCTTAAAAAAAAAATCAACAAAAAAACCACCAACCCTCCAAACCGCAGACGAAACAAGAATAGAATGGAGGGCTGAGGACTGAGGTTCAGGCTGGTGTGACAGTGCAGAAGAACGAATGCCTCAATGAACCAAATGCATTTCTTCAGGGTTTAATGAAGGGGAGCGCGTGGTTTCGATCTGTACGAGTCACTGCTGTGTGAATGAAGGTGTGTTTGAAGAAGTGAGAGCTTCGTGCAGAAAGAGGAAACTTCAAAGTGGATTCCCACTGGTGTGAGGAAGTGGAACTTTATTGTTTGGATTGTGTCGTGTGATTAGAATACAGTAGTATTTTTTTCTTAATTATTCCTGATTTGCAAATGTTCGTTAACCTAAAACTTGGACACACTTGTATACGCTTTGCTTTTTTCTGCCTTTTACAGAATCCTTAGACAGAATGGGCAGATCACAAATGGAAGTGTACAGGACTAGGTGCAGTACTGAATAAAATGTTGGTAGTGACACTGCAGCTGAAAATGGATGAATTTCCGTGGGATTGTGGATCTCCCTGTAGTCGGGTGTCACTACTTAATAGTCTGCTCCCAAGCTTTATCTGTCATCACTCGGGTGGCACAGTGCCACAGCTGGGTCTTCATTTGTTTTGACTAATATGAGAACTTAAGTTGGTTACAGGAAGCAGGTGGAAGAAAAAAGCTGTAATTGGGGAAAAACATCATAGAAGCATTTAACTGAAAGCCTCCACTTCTCATGTCTCAATTATTCCATTATTACAAACCAGTATTTTGCTGCTCCTCTCAGCGATGCTGGAAACCACAGCCTTCTCTTGAAATTGCCTTATATACTGTTGGATCTCTTGCATGGTAGAGATGCTCCTGCAGCTGCTTTCACTATCTAAAATGATAAATGAACTGCAAATTTCCTACTTTGAAACTGAGCCATGGGAGCGTATTTTTTAGATTGATCTGCTCTGTGTCTGGGCAGAGATTTTCTTTTCAAAGGAAAGCTTTCGAAGGAATTATATCTTAAGAGTTGAGTTTTGTAAATTAGAAATATTGTAGGCATGAAGACATTTTAAACTTCGTATTTTCAGGGTTCAGACAAAAGCAGTGTTATTCTAAGTCTGGAGGTGTCAATATAGCAAAGGTACACCACATCCTGGCTTATTTCTTTATTAAGCTGAGGACAAATCGTAGAATCATGGAGCTGTAGGGGTTGGAAGGGATCTCTAGAGGTCATCTAGTCTGACCCCCAATCACTTGTGTTTCATTAAATTGAATACAGTCCGAATGTCACTGGGCAGAGGGTGCTGAAGTACCTGATGTGGTTGCCTGGGACTAAGTACCCCTCACTGGGCTCTGATTCTGACACAGCTTCAGTGGTGTTGTGGACTGAATGCAAGTTCTCATTCATCCGGTGGCTGCACCAAGTAGTTTGGTAGAAACTTCAGCTTGGCCTCTGAAATAAATATGCAGCACTAATGAGGTTTCCTTAATAAAGAAGTTATGCTTTACAAGCCTACTAGTGACTTAGAAAAAAGGAAAGGAAAGCTGACGACAGAGGAGGCTGAGTTGTACCATTTTGTGCATAACCGCGTGGTCTCAAAGTGTGGGAGTATGGCTGTCAACTAAGAAAGGAAGTAAGCTGCACTTCTATCCTAACCTGAATGCAGTGTTTCAGAGAGTGCAGGTAAAGGGAGGTAAGATGCAGTGAAGGACATACTATTTCTGTTCTTTCCTCTGAAAGGTATGAAGCAGGGTGAAGTAGGTGCTACTTGGATGTTTTCTTCTCTAGGATAATGTAACACTCGCTGCTTCGTTCTTCTCCATTCCTAAAGGCTTGAGGTTGTATTGAATGGAGGCACTGTTCTTTATGAATACAGAAAATACTACAGACTTTTTTTAATCCTTAGAAAAACCTGGAATTAGTTGAGCACTTTCCAAGGTAAGGAGAACAGAACGATTCATTGTGGTCAAGTGATAAACAGCACTCAGATCAGTCTCCAGTCTCCATTTGCCCTCTTCACCTAGTAGCGATCTGCTTGAAGGTGAAGTCATTTCGTAGTCTCCACTTATCATAACTTTCAGCTGGATTACTGACACGTTGGTAAGTCATAAGCACCCACTGCATTGTTTAGATGAGGCTCGCCATTTCTAGTTCATAACTTAATTCAACGTTACTGTTCGTAATTAAAAGAATTCTCTATATCCCATAGCAAGAATTTCAGTTTACTTTGTGCAGCTTTGCATGTAGATATCAGTCAAGCCACATGGCTTATTAATGGTAGGGATAGCTGTTGGATGCTCCATGTACATCTTGAACACGCTCTGCTACTCCTCTGCTGCTCGCCCCCACTTGTATGTGGAGTTCTTGCAGTCTTTTATGTATCCATGTTGGAAACCTGGTCATGACTTTATAAAGCAAACAGTATTGTTGTCTTGTTTCTCCTTTTCATCTCTGACCACACTCGCTGTGGGTGTCTGGAAGGAATTCTGATCTCTCTGGGTTACACTGCTTCCTGTGGTATGGAGAGATCACATCCATGTCTTAGAGCAGGATGGGGAAGTATCCAGGATAACCAAGGCAGCTGTAGATCTGTAACTGATTATTTGTTCTAAGCAGAATAATACAACGTTTGACTTGATAATTAACACTGCTTCAATTCTCTTGTGGTAAGTGACAATTATTACATAAAAATGATCTCTCAATTAAGTCTACTGAACATAATGAGATCACAGATTTGAAGGCAGTGCTGTTTACCCAACACTTATTCTTCTTATCTGAATACTGAATTGCATACTGCTAAGGAATTGGAAGCAATTTGGCACAGTGAGATCCCTACAGTTCCCGGTAGTATCATGCAGGGGTCTTAAAATAAGATGAAATATAAAGACAGCTCATAGAAGTAACAAAAAAGCAACACGTCAAGGCATAGCAAGGAGGAATGTAGGTGATTGAAGTTTCTTTAAGGCTTGGGTTCCAAGTGTGAATGGGAACACGATGGGCTGGGGTAATGTTCGGGTGGAGATCCATGACAGGAATATTTTGCAGGGGTCACTACTGAGACCAGTGATCTTCAACGTCTTCATCAGTGACACTGACAGTTGGAATGAGTGCATCCTCAGCAAGTTTACTGATGATACCAAGCTGTGTGATGTGGTCAAGGTGCCTGAGGAACGAGATGCCATCTGGAGAGACCTAGGCAGGCTTGAGCAGTGGGCCTTGGAGAATGTCATGAGGTTCAACAGAGCTGAATGCAAGGTCTTGCACCTGGGTCATGGCAACTCCCACTATCAATACAAGCTGGGGGATGTAAAGATAAAGCACAGCTGCCCTGCCAAGAAGGACCTGGGAGTACTGGAGCTGGACATGAGCCAGCAATGTGCCCTCACAGCCCAGAAAGTCACCTGTATCCTGGGCTGCATCAAAAGAATTGTGGCCAGCAGGTTGAGGGAGGTGATCCTGCCCCTTACTCCACAGTGGTGAGACCTCACCTAGAGTATTGCATCCAGTTGTGGAGTCCTCGGTACAGGAGAAGCATGGACCTGTTGGAGTGTGTCCAGAGGAGGGCCACAAAAGTGAACCAAGGGATGGAATGCTTTCACTATGAGGACAGCTGAGAGAGCTGGGGCTGCTCAGCCTGGAGAAGAGAAGACTGTGAGGTGACCTGACAGTGGCTTTTCAGTATCTGAAGGAGAGCTATGAGAAAGAAGGGAACAGACTCTTTAGTCTGTAGACTCTATTGTAACAGGACAAGGGGAAATAATTTCAAACTAAAAGAGGGGATATTTACATTGAACATAAGGATGAAGTTTTTTATAATTAAGGTTACTGAAGCACTGGAATAGGTTACCTAGAGAGGTGGTGAAAACCCCGTTCCTGGAGGTACACTCAAGGTCAGGCTGGATGGGGCTCTTAGCATCTTGATGGAGCTGTAGGTGTCTCTGTGCGTTGTAGGGGAAATGACCTTTTAGGATCCTTTCCAACTCAAACTATTATGTGATGATGACAAGCAGGTATTTGTGAGAAGCACAGAAGCAGTCTGAATGTGATGCAGGAATTCTCCATTCCCGAGTAATTGAACTCTGGATAGCATTGTAGTGCCATTCCAGGAAAATAATCATTTAACAGCCCTTGGCTAGAAAACTCAAGTACAGTAGAAGATAAGGATTACCAGAAGGCTCTCCTCCCTACTCTCCCTTTTTGTTTTCCTTCCTTCTGAGGACAACTTTAGTAATCTGTTTGCTCTCCATCCAATTGAATAATTGTCCTCATTGATACCACTGGAACAAAAAGTGGTTACAGGATTGATCCTCAGTAAATCTTAGATGGTGTTCCTTTCATAAAAGAGCAGGAATAATTGTTTTTATTCTTTCATTCCTTTCAGATGCTTACAAGGTTACTTGCCCTTCTGGGCTCTATCAAGTATTGTTTTTCAAGAGGATGTGTTATTAGCAGGAAATCTTCTGGCAATCGCACCTTACTATGGGATCGTTGATAGTTAAAATAATGCTGTAATACAAGCTTAAATGAAGTTCTGACTGCATCATCACTTCATTATAGAATCACAATCATCATGTAATGGCCTGGGTTAAAAAGGACCACAATGATCATCTGGTTTCACCCCCTGCTATGTGCAGGGTTGACAGCCACCAGACCAGGCTGCCCAGAGCCACATCCAGCCTGGCCTTGAGTGCCTCCAGGGATGGGGCATCCATATTTCTTCAGTTTCCCTGCACTGCTTCTCCTGTGGTTTGTTGAATTTGAGGGGATAACTGATAAGGTTGTTTCCTTGTGTATCATCTAATGCAACAGTGCATTACTTCACTGATGAACTTAGTTTGCATACTCCAAAACATGCTTAATAAGCAGCAAGGACTGATGTATAGATGCCTCTGCCCTCCATAGTATCAAGGGACTATTAGCTGCAGCTTGGAGTTTCCCTTATCTCTTAGAAAACACTGCAGGCTCTCTTTCTATCTTTCTCCAGCTGTTCCTAACAGAAAACCAGTTCAGAAGTCAAACTTGTTTAAAAACACATACTATAAGAAAACTTGGCCCGAAGCTGAGGACCACATGCAAAGACATTCTGACATACATATCTTTGGCTGAGAGAACTGGGTTTGTAGAACCTTTAGGACAGCTAAGGAAATCTGCAAGTTCCTAAGGGCAAGATCTGGAGGAGGTAAACATGGACTTAGGGAAGGTGCACAAGGGTGACAGGGTAAGAGACAGAAGCTGCAGCACAGGAAACTAGCTAATAATACCACAAATGTGTTTTACCATAAAGATAATCAACCACTGGAAAGAGTTGTAAGAGTTGCTTTGGGAACTCTGTGAAGAGGAGAGTGGCCATGTCTGGTCTCTTGCAGCTTACTCTGCGTTCCTACCATACCCAGCACCTCCTACACAGCTGCCTCTTGTAGCACACGCATCCCTTCTTTCACTGGTTTTGGTTCTTAACCTGATCTTGTTTCCTGCAGGCCTGGGAGCAAAACAGCTGCTCAGTAGCTGAGCTCGGGTTCATAACCCCCCCCAGTTTCGTTTTTGCGTCAGTAGTAGTGATATCTCCTTCTTGTGGGAGGGATGGAATCAGCGACTTACCTGGAAACAACAAAATGTAGTTCAAAAAGCAAAGTTTGCGGTGGTCTCTGTGCTGTCTGCAAGGCAGTATTTTTTGGCGGGCCAGGCCATCAAGTGCTGCACGGGGAACTGAATTTGATACTGTGTTAAAATTCTGTATGCCAGCGTGAGATTTGGACATCTTTCATTAAATGGGTGTCAAGTAATTAGTGTGCCTGATATACTTTTGGAAAAAAAAAAAGTGTCTTGTTTGTTTGTTGTACCTCTTACAGCGTTACTCTGTCTTCAGGTTAAGCTCTGTTGCCTGCCGCTTGCTTCACTTCCCGCATCTCTTGTTTGAGGTGGATAAAAATGCACTACTGAGCACAGAAAAGTGTTGAAGGTCTTAAACATCTCCTTTTCACATGGCAGCTTCTGGCAGCGGCAGCTGTATTGTAGATCAACACAGCAATATCTGAAAACACCCACATGGATGATCCGGAATAACCGCCCTGATGTCTGATAATGAAACCTCAACTGAAAGCGGGGCTTCCGAATAAGGCTTCCTTCCTTCACATCAGTTTCACTTACAGGCCCTGTAGTTTGAGAGGCTTCCTATGACAGATGTAGACTGCATTAGCCCAGTGCTAAAATGTTCTTTGATCTGTGAAAACATCACCGGATAATTAAATGTGTTAGGACTTGCTGCAGAATAAAACGTATTGATATAATTACAGTAGTAGAATTATGCTTGGATGATCTCCTGTGTCGACAAGCCCTTTTAGATGCAACTAGCTTGGCCCCTTCTTATTTAGTAACTCGTTAGGCCTCTGACTGTGTTAGTGGCATAATTCCATGCTAAAAATCTGTACGCACCTTCAGTGCTGAGCATCACTTCAGAGAACTGAACAGCCTTAAGCTTTATAACACTATGAAGAGTAAAGGATGGTGCCGAAGGCCTCCATATAGGTGATAAATTAAATGGCCCTGATAATTCAGTTCCACAATTGGTTGGGTTTTGGAGGGGGAGAGGAGTGCAATCAGAAGCGTGGCTCATTCATTCCTTTTACATGCTGGGAGCGCCTTGGCCCCGTGGCTCTTTGAGTCACTCTTATCTCCAGTTTGGATCTGCACTATTTTGATGGAGTGGAAGTCTGCATGCAGCCAGCCTTGAATTTGCAGCTTTGTTGTAAACTTGCGAAACTCTGCACTGAACTAATATCTCTGTGCAGTTCCGTGTTTGAGCACAGCTCCTCTGCCACCTCCTTTTTCCTGCTCCTCTCTTAACAGAGTGATACTGCCGGAGGTTTATGGTTCTTTAAGAAAACTGCCACGAGGCAGTTACTTTTCTAATACTTGGATTTTCCCCAGTTTCTACTTCGGTAGAAATCACAGTGCTAACTTTGAACACTTGGTCTATTGTAAATTGAATGAATTCTGGTAGGGAGCCTGTTATTTCTTGGTTCCAGAGAAGCCTGAAGACGTTATACTGGCACCTCATTACTGAATATCCAGTGTACCTTACTTCAAACCATGCAAATAGAGCTCTTGTGTTTTCTTGATGGTCTCAGTCATCATATCAAGGCTGAAACGTTTTTATTATTCACGTTGTCATGTAACAAATGAGCATGGAGTTTCTGGTGCATATCACAAGGTGTTTCGGTGTGCCCGTCTTTCATTTAATTCATTCTCCCCCTGACAGCACTTTAAATGTAAAATCCAGTGCATGTAGGCTTTCAGAGTACTGTCTGAAGGCACTGTGTGTGCTTTCAAAGGAGTCTCTGAAAACCAGGAATGGAGCAAAAAAACCACAGCAGTGTGTTTGGAAGACCACCAGCGGCAGCCCTTTGGGCTCTGGTGGGTGAATAGTGGCAGGTTTCCGTGGGTAGAGTATATCTGTATCCTCTGCAACACCCCATATAGAAGCATTCCCATATAGAATGAGTAAGGTTGGTAAGGACCACTGAGGTCATGATGTAGTCCAACCATTGACCCATCACCACCATGCCCAGCAGGCCATGTTCCTCAGTGCTGCATGTTAGGTGCACGTAGGTACAGCCATCAGTCCTGTAGTTAACGCATGTGTATCTGCTTCTTGCCACAGAAATGTAGGCTGACTGCTTATCAGGTCTGTGCTGCTGTTTAATAAACAGCGCTTATCTCCTCCAAGCACCACCCTGTCCTCTATAAGTCTGCTCAGTGAGTTCAGCCAGAAATAACTTTAATTGGAACATTTAAAACATATGAAGTTTAAAAGTGAAAGTAGCTGATGTTGGTGGTTGTTATTTCTGAAGCGCCTGGTTCTCTTCTCTGCTGTGTGTGTGTGTGAATTGTTCCATATCTTTCCCCAGGAATTTGCATTTTTCATGTTATCTCCATAATTTGCTTATAAACCATTTGTCACTAAGCTCCAGTGGCACTTAGCAAGCTCCAGCGTTCTTCCTTGAATATTTGTAAACAGAGCTTCATTACATCTCTGTGAGAAATAACACGGAATTCCAATTTAAGGAGTAGACAGATGTCAGTTACCAGTCTCTCCAGCACAGCAAAAGAAAGGGCAGAGAAGTCAGGATGTGGTGGTGAGTACAGCAGTGTTAGAGAGCATAATGGCATGGGGAAGGGAAATGCTTAATGTGGGTGCATAGTAGTTGGACAGGTAACAGTGGTAAGGCAGATCATAATGCCACCAAGATATAAGCGTGGATGAAAAGAAACAAATAGTCCAAGTGCCAGGAGCAGAAAATAGAAGCTGTGGGAATGATGGGACAGCACCACCACCAAAAGCACAGATCTTCTGAACAAGAATTTAGAATGGATCTTTCAGGTTGCTGTGGGAGAGTCACAGTTTTTAATGGCAATGCTTAGTGAACTTCAGTAATGTGGTGTTAAAGGAGTGTATGTCTCTGAATTTTGAGGACAAGACCTGACCCAAACATAAACCAAATGAGGAAAAAGCCCAAGAACTGCTTTATTAATAAAAATAATAACATAGAACAACTAAAAAAAGGTAAAACAACAGGAATATTTTCGATGTCAATTCACAGTTTGTATCAGTATCTGTTTTGAAACTGGGATTCTTCATAAATGGTTCTCTAGTTCTTATTTTGTTCTTGATTTTTCACCAGTGCCTGCTTAGTGTCTGCTTAGCATCTCAAAATCCTGCCCAGCTGTCTTGTATGGGAAAATGTAACTGATTTTAAGATTCTAATCAATAGTGAGGACTAGGAAACAGGGCAAACAGTAAACCAGCTTTGGAAGAAGAGAGAAAATGAATGGACTCCTGATAGCAGGTTTTCTTTGTTACCAGTTTGAACATCTCCCACTTCGTTGGATAAAGTCTGTGAATTTGTTCAATTCAGGTTAATGTAGCTGGTGTGGCTAATTTGTGCTTTCTCTCTTTTTCAGTGCTTGCACCTCCTCCACCATTGCCACCACCAGTACAGGGATATGCCTTCAAACCTCCTCCTCGCCCAGATTTTGGGACTTCTGGAAGAACAATCAAACTGCAGGCCAACTTCTTTGAAATGGACATTCCTAAAATAGATATCTACCATTATGAGTTGGATATAAAGCCAGAAAAATGTCCAAGAAGAGTTAACAGGTAATCCAGTACTTCACTTTTTTCCTGAGTTTGCTTACATTCTGGTTTTCATTTGAAAATTGTGGAGCCACATGCCTGTTTTCACTGACAGTTCAGAAGATGAATCTTTTTATTCATTGTTTGCACTGATAGCTTCCAGCTTTTTATATCCATCAACAAGCAGTGTTCCTCAGACTTTTTAATTATAGAATCATAGAATAGCTTGGGGCTCAAGTAGGGGCCTCAAGCATCATCAAGCTCCAACCCCACTGCTGTGTGCAGGGCCACCAGCCTCCCTATTTAATACTACACCAGGCTGCCCAGGGCCCCATCCAACCTGGGCTTCAATACCTCCAGGGACGGGGCATCCACAACCTCTCTGAGCAGCCTGTTCCAGCACCTCACCACTCTTGTAGTAAAGAACTTTTCCCCGATACCCATCCGAAATCTTCCCTCCTTCAACTTAAAACCATTTCTCTTTGTCCTTGTATTATCTACCCTTTGAAAGAGTTGATTCCTCTCCTGTTTGTAGGCTGCCATACTGGAAGGCTGCAATGAGGTCACCCTATACTCCCAACAGTGTTGGTCCTAGCCCAAAGATTCAGTGCTGGTGGTCCCTTATTTTGACTGATCTTGTCAACTTCTGATTAAAGCCACTTGTATTAACTCTAGAGAGGTTAGATCAGTGTAAATCGACTTGATAAGTAATATTCTTGGTATTGCTTGTTTAAATATTGGAGTGTAATTGGCTGGCAAGCCCTTCAGCAGGGAGCTGGTGTTGCCAGCTTGTTTTCCTGCCTTCACCTACTTAAAAGGGGAGGTAAAACCCATTTGTTTGTGCTGCTGGGAGAGGATCGTGGAAGGACTGAATTAGGTAAGAAATTATCCTTCATCAGTAGATTCTATAAAAGGGAAAGTTATGCTCCTGAAACAGATAGGGAGATGAAAGCATGGATCAGCTGGCAAAGGAAATAAGCAATTAAGTCCTGTATTTTGCATGTGTGCCCTATTAGTCACAGTGTGGCAACCTCATTAACTTGAAAAAGAGTGGTGTTGCCAGAAGTGAAACTGAGAACAAGACTTGGCACTAAGTTGAAACCACAAGTGTCATCATTGTAACTACCTACACATCTTGACTGTGGAGTATCGTAATGGTGTGTTTATATATTCAACAGCAAAAACTTTCCATATTAAAAGAGGTCATATGGGTGGATTATGCAGTTATGAACAAAAGTGTAGAATCAAAAAGTCACCTGAAAGCCATGGTTTTCTTGATGTCAGTAAACAGACTGAAGTGCATTATCAACTGTTACGCTAACAAGTCTGCTAGTAATGGTATTTCCATAAAGTAGCATTGCTATACTTTGCTGCTCTGTTTTTTTTTTTTTCTTTTCTAAGGCTATTTAAAACCTTTAAACCAGTTGAGAATTGGGTTTAGTTTTAAAAGCAGATGTTGTATGTGCATCAAGCTAAATTCTCTTCTTGCCTGAAGCAGCCCTGTTGATTTCATCAATGCGTTCTCACTGCATTGTAGTGCTAGAAAAAAAAAGTAATAATAATAGCAGTTCATATTTTCATAGTGGAAGCCACAAGAGCTTTGCTTTCACTATCACTGATTATCCTTGCTTCCTGCTCCAGTGCTGATAGCATGCATGCTGCTGTATGATGCAGATTTCTGTGCTCCTTAGCCCCTCTGGATGGTGCAGTGCTGTGCAGCTGGTATGCATTTGTGGTGTGTGCTCCTGTTCTCAGTGATCTCCTCTTTGTAGTCCGGTGTGTGTGTGCTTCCTTCTCTCATCCCTGCCTTTAGTGGTGGGGAATCGGTTTCCGAGGAATTGTAGAGAACACAATGATAAAGTAATTGTAAAGCAATTTTCCTGGCTGATAAAGCAGGTTATACTCTGTAATGAGTTGTTGCCCTACTGACAGCTTCAGACCCGATCTCCTTTGTTAGGTTAGCTATTCCTTGTGTTGTGGTATCAGAGCAGATATAAATCTGCATGGTTCAGTGCCTTTTGCAGTAAGCAAGGGTATAATGAATGCATTCAACTGTGCACATTTCTCTGTATAGTGTTGGAAGAATACAAATTGGATTCATTTAATGAAGTTTATGTTTCATTTCTTCTTCCTTGAGCACTTGCTTGTGCTTTTGCTACCCTTTAGGTGTACCTGCACTTGTCAGTGCCTGGCGCTTTGCTGTCTGTGGCCCTTCAGTCCTACATGTATACCTGTATCTGTGCACGTGTTTATATATGCATATGTAGGATTCCGTAGGATGCACATACAGTCCAGAGCTAACATTCATTTGTTCATCTAGATTACATTTTCTAGTGTTTTGGTTATAAAACTCAGCTACATACCTACAATCAGTAGCTTTTATCATTATTTTGTGTTTTAACAACTAGAAAAGGTCGAGCTTGTAATTCCATTTACACTATTCCCTCGTTTCATTCTTCAGTTTTATTTTTGGACTGTACAGTTGGATATACCATAAACAAGAGATGGAGCAGGACTGGAATACTGAGCTGGGCTGCTGTGCCAAGCCTATACAGTTAGGCTCAGGTTTTTTCATGTTTTAGGAAGTCATGATCTGCTTTGGTTGATGTTGAGGATGGGCAGTGTGGGGTTGGTTCTGTGCTGTCAGTGTCCTTGGTTTAATTTGTGAGGGTTGCTGGGATTTGTACATGGCTCAAAATGAACTCCACCTGGAATCATCATCATAGAATGGCCTGGATTGAAAAGGACCACAATGATCATCTAGTTTCAACCCCCCCCTGCTATGTGCAGGGTCAACAACCACCAGACCAGGCTGCTCAGAGCCACATCCAGCCTGGACTTGAGTGCCTCCAGGGATGGGGCATCCACAGCCTCCTTGGGCAACCTGTTCCAGTGTGTCACCACCCTCTGGGTGACCTGGAGTCACTTGTGTTCTTGCATGCATGTGTGGTCTCTGTGCAGTAGTCCACAAGGGCTGGAGTTGGAATGCCAGTAAATCACTCTTCTTTTAACTTCAAGTGGAGAAAATAGTTCCACTTTTCATTGAAACGCCTCAAACCACAGCTGAGAAACACCATAATTAAACAGAGTTCCAAGTGTGAAAATCCTAATTAAACAGAAGCGTTCATTTTCGTGCAGAGCAATTTACAATCAAATCAGTAAGATAATGGATTTTCCATTGCTTGAAACAAGGGTAAAAAATATCTCCCTTCTATCCTTGAAATTGGCACTTGTTCAGTCAGACACTGCAGACCTGAGGCAGAAGCTGCTGGGTCAAGTTTCATTCATACTTCTCAGAAGCTCAGATGGGACCATTAAAAGAAACCTATCTAATCTTAAAGCTCTGAGACACAGCAAATAAATTGTCAGCTCAAACAGCCTTCACTCAGTGCAATGCTTGAATGAGCTTGAAGTTTCTTCTCAGAGTTTTATGTTGCTATAGCAACTAATTCAGCTAATTATCTTTCTAAATCATGGTGAGTAGAATAGTCATCTGCAGCTTCACGGAGCTGGTTGGCAGAGGTACAGAAGAAAGAGCATCCTGTAGCTTCCCTTCCTGTGTCAGCTCAGCTTCTTTGGGCTGTTTTGCCCCTGAGCCATATATATGTTAACTATCTTCTAGGCAGCAGACTGCAAACCACTGCTGGATTTGAGATTTCCAGCTGCATGAGACACGTAGCCTGAAGGATGTCTGTTTGGGACATTTGGACTAAAGGCCTTTGGCATCAAAGGGTGCTGTTGCTTCAACAAGCCACTCATCTGGCTGGTGGACTGGTTTGTATGACCAGTGTGTAAGCACTGTGGTTAGACAAGTGCTTTGGGACTAGTTACATCATTCATACAAACAGCACGTATTTCCAGCTGTGCTTTAATGGACAGCGTTTCTAATGGATATGCATTTCTAACACATTTGGATCTCTGTGAATGCTAGTTTTGTTGCTTTTGTGGAAAAAATTGCACTTAAGTAATCTATCTTAGCGCTACACAGAAATTTTATGTATCACTGTCATCACAGGAATGTTGTGCTGGGGGAAGGCTGAGGCTGAAAGCTTGGGTAGTTGTATTTGGAAAGCTGCTCAGTCTGCTGAGCTTTGGCTCCATACAGAAAGTACTGTAGGGTAGGGAAGCAGGAGACCCAGACAATACCATGCACCTTCTGTCGTGACCATGAGATAACACAGTCTTTTGGTTTGTCTCTTGTGTTAAATCACAGCAGACAGGAAGGCATCTGAAAAAGCTAACAACAGCTGCGTTCAGAAAATGGTTTAGTCTGTGAATAGATTGCTCTAATTCAGATCAAACAAATCTCAGCTTTAATGCCTGGCAGGAGACAACCCTTTAATTTTCCTAATGCTTCTACTCATGAATATTAGTATGCATTTGCTATGTAACATCAAAAGTAAAAAAGTTGAATTAATGTACTCTTTTTTGTATTTTTCAGAGAAATAGTGGAGCATATGGTTCAGCACTTTAAAACACAGATTTTTGGGGATCGCAAGCCAGTGTTTGATGGAAGAAAAAACCTTTATACAGCTATGCCACTTCCCATTGGAAGAGATAAAGTAAGTTTTAAAGAGAAAACTTCAGAAGAGTTTCTGATTGGAGATCCCAGTGTAATATTTGCAGAGCCTTTCTAATAACTGATAGAAGTTGGTTTGTATGTTCTTTTTTATGTGTAAATCTGCCGCTGCCTTTAGATTCCACTTTTCTTAGGGTCTTGTGATCTTATTGCCATCACAGAGGTCTGGATGGGGCCCTGGGCAGCCTGGTTTAGTATTAAATGTGGAGGTTGGTGGCCCTGCATGCGGCAGGGGTTGGAGCTTCATGGTCATTGAGGTCCCTTCCAACCTGGGCCATTCTGTGAATCTGTGATTTCATCTGTGTATCTGGATTTCACTTAGGCTTGCTTCTAATAGACTTTCAGCTTCTTCCCTTTTTCCCATCCAATACAGAACTTTAATATCTGTATGCCAAGGCAACCGAAGTTATTACCCTGGAGGAAAAAAATAATACTGAAAAACCTCAACTGGTTTAAATCAAGTGTGGGGAAATTTAGCTTAATGAGGGAATTTCTTTTTACATGGAGCTTAATTGGTTTAAGCATGGTTTAAACCATTCTAAAGCTTGTAGGTATTAACACTTTCCTCCAGAGTAATTAGATTAGGTTTCTTGGGGGCTTTTTGGCTGTTCTGTACATAACAAATATAGCAATTTTGCTACACTTGGGATCATATTGAAAAGATTCATGATCATACAATGATTAATAGATGGTCTTTAATCTAAGAGGGAGAAAAACTTCATTTACTTGCAATATACGTCAGTAGAGGAAGAACTGATGCTAATCAGGAGGCTGAAACCAATTGTCAGCACCTTTTTCCTGTTGCTCTTTAACTTAATTAACATCCTCTGTCTTCATCTCTTGTCAGTGGTAGTTGTTCTTTCTTTTTCTGTCCTTGCTGGTAACCTGCTTCTATTTGAACTTGGACAAACACATTTTTGTCTTTTCTGCTCACCCTTTCCACTGATCATACCTGTGTTAATTCCTCCCTGATCATAGCTAATTTTCATTCTGTCACTCCTTCATTTCTTTAGGCATTTCAGATCAAATATGGACTATGTAACTATTGAAACATTCTCTCAATTTTTACTCATACAGAAAGTGTAGAGGGCGCAGTCAAGGTATGTAGATAGGAGCAGTCTCCTAATGTATCTTTAGGATTTTTTTTCAGCTCTTCAGTAGCATTTCACCCAGGTGAGATATAAAAGGAAGACAACCTGGAAAGCTTAAGCTTTATTAAAACTTATGTATTTGAGCAGTACCAGTGACTAATTTGGTTTTGAAGAGGCTTAAAAGCCAACAGTTAAAAGAAGGACAAGTTCATTACTGTAAATTCTTTGTGACAACTAAGCTAAATGTAGCATGGCCCAGATATTGCTCTGGTAACTGGTAGATTTGCCTAAGATAGCTGAGCCTACCTGTGTATTAGGGTGTTATTACCAAAAAATGAGTGAAGTGCTTCACGTTATGGATCATCTACTTTAAAACATAAGGCTCAAGGTATGAATTGGATGTGGGGTTCAGGGAGTGGGTTGGACATTGGCTTGCAGTCCAGTAATCTTCATAGAGATTCTCCAGTCCTGTGTTATCAGGGATGTGGATACAGCACCACAAATAGATCAGTTCTTTATTTTTTTTCCGTACCATCGTGGTTAAGGAGCTTTATAAGTTGAGACCAGGAGGGCGGAAAAAGCCAAATAAGGAAAAAGAGGCTTTATAGAAAGCTTCCAACCAGCATCAGCTGACAACCTATACCTTCATTTGCATGGCCTTTTTGGCAGAATAAACATTCTGGGCCATCTACAGATCCTGCTGTTCCAGACTCCACTTTCCATTGCTCTCCCACGGCCACATGGCTCCTTCCTCTGTACAGCTCTTGTGGTGAATAATGTTGGTTCTCAGGGAGAGATAGGACTGCAATATTAATTTGGATTGTCCACTATAAACTGGCTTATGGAGAGGCTGCTTGTGTATGTTTTATCTTTGCTTTTTTGACTGAAGAAGCTAACTGCTGCAGGAGGGTAGATGACTGCATATATTATCCTGCTGCTACCATATATTGTTTTCAGTAGCACTCTAATTACAGTTTGTCTGCTAAGTGGATGTCTTTTAAATTGAAGCAGTACACTCCCTAGGACAGGAAAATGCAGTGCTTTTGTTTACATCCAATGCAGGGGACATTCTGATGATGTTATTTCTCATAGTCACTCCCACACAGGTTTTTGTAATATCAGACTTGACCAACTTCCAGTTGGGTTAAGAATTATTCTCAGACCTTATCTTCTAAGAAAGATGAGAAATTGGCGTTAGAATGCCAGCCTGGGAAGCATACCAGTTAGCTGAGATGCACCTGTAGAAAAAGTAGTAGTAGCTGTAGTTAGCTGTTCACAGGCTGTGCATAATATCTGCTGTTTCTTCATCATTGCTCTCTGTCTTTTCCCAGGCTTTGCAGCATTATTCAGAGCAATTTGTTGTCCCCTCTCGCTTTCCTCTCCAAACAGAAAGAATCATCTTGGTTTGTTGTTTGTCATTGTTGCAGGTGGAGTTGGAGGTCACGTTGCCAGGGGAAGGGAAGGACAGAATATTTAAGGTGGCCATAAAATGGATGTCCTGTGTGAGTTTGCAGGCATTACATGATGCTCTTTCTGGCCGGCTGCCAAGTGTCCCCTTTGAAACCATCCAGGCACTGGATGTTGTGATGAGGCACTTGCCTTCCATGAGGTGAGCAGAAGACACTGGTATTGCTGAGGAAATTGGCCTTATCATCTGAAATGCTTGAGCAGCTACTTTGGGTTGGATGTGCTTGTACAGCTCGACCAAATAATAGCTAGCTAGTAGGTCACGGAGCCAGGCGAGGTAACATGGCACTTTTCTGTTTATCAGATGATGGTTTTAAATGAAAAGAGGGGAGATTTAGGTTAAATGTCGAGGAAATTCTTTATTCAGAGGGTGGGGAGGCACTGGAACAGGTTGCCCAGAGTAGGTGTGGGTGTTCCATCCTGGCCATCAGGGCCAGGTTGGATGGGGATATGGGAACTGAGCTTTTGGTTCCTTCCAGCCCACGCCGTTCTGTGATGTGATATCCAGCTCTGAGGCTTCTCATTTGATACAAGTCCCTTTTTGCCCTGAGAATTACTGAAAATCATTCTCCATTTGTGTGGTCTCAGGGCTGGGGTGCCCTGGTACCTCAGCTATACTCCATTTCTCTGTAGCCTTCTGAGAAGGAAGTTCCCTGAGCTGGCAGTAATTGGAGGCTGGGAGATAACACATAAGTAGGGCTCAAAAGTTAGTTATCCTATTCCTGTGTTACTTCAGCACGTGTTAATTGCTGATTTTCTGTATTATCAGGCTAGAGAGACATTAGTGGCACTTAGTACGGCAGTTTTTATAGAGGAGAAATGCTTTAAAACGGCTTTGTCCCAAGCAACATACATGGCATTTGTATGCTTCTTTAGATCTGCTGCCATGAAACAACTTGCTTAAGACCACTGTTCAAATTAAATGCAGTTGGAAAATAAAGAACCAATTTCTTTACTGAACTTTCTCATTTTAAAGGACTGAGAAAGTTATGCAAATATATTTAAATAGCCTTATATTACATTGACTTTATCCTCATATTCAGGAAAAGAATCAATCAGCTTTTACAGTAAATAAAACAGCTGAGACAAATGATTCACACATTTTTATTCAGAGAAACATATTAGCACTGGTTTTGATGTTTGATATTAAATGTGTAGTACTGAATTACCAGTGCAGTCGTTCTGATGCAGTTGAAAGATGCTTCAGCAATGCTTGCTAGGTGAGTCGTTTAGCAAAACAGTGTTTCCATGGATTTCAGGGTAAGCCATGCAGAAATAAGGGGAGAGGTTATTATTTATGGTGTTGTTTATAGCTTGAAACACTGATGTTTCTGTGCTTTTGAATAGGTATCAATAAAGTCATAACTAATATAAATATATTAAACTTTCTGCTTTGATTTATGATGTGGATTTACTTTCTGTTTCAGATATACTCCAGTGGGGCGATCTTTTTTTACAGCATCAGAGGGGTGCTCAAATCCATTAGGTGGTGGCAGAGAGGTTTGGTTTGGATTCCATCAATCAGTCAGACCTTCCTTATGGAAAATGATGTTAAACATTGATGGTGGGTTTTATACAATTCTCTCTTTTTTTTTCTCTCTCTTTCAATGGAGAGGCAAAAATTCAATACATTCAGTTGTATTTATTTCAAAACTTATTTCTCTGTATTTTTGTAATACAATTTTAATGTTTTTGTCTGCAGTATCGGCAACTGCATTTTACAAAGCACAGCCAGTTATTGAGTTTGTATGTGAAGTTTTGGATTTCAAAAGCATTGAAGAACAACAAAAACCTCTGACAGATTCCCAAAGGGTAAAGTTTACCAAAGAAATAAAAGGTAATAAATATAACTGTTTTATTCTGTCTGCAGGTGTATTACCAGCATATATTCAGAAGATTTTCTGTAGCTGTTGACTATCTGGGAAGCAAATTATGACAGTGAACAGTGAACGTACACTTTTTTGAACAAATGTAAAGGCAAGAAACATATATTTCAAGATTTTGACAGTTTCTTTGTCAGTAAGCAAAGTTGGGTCAGGTCAGATAAATACGTGGCTTCTGACTTGATTCACTAGTATGAAAGGTTAATTGAATGGGTTTTGGACTTTGTCATAGTATCATAGAATTGCTCAGGTTGGAAAAGACCTCCGGGATCATCAGGTCCAACCTCAGCCCTAACCATACTACCCTCACTCTAATAACCCACTGCTAAATTGTGTCCCTGAGCAGCATGATCCTTATGGATCCCTTACAACTGGTGGTATTCTGTGATTTATTTTGGAAGCAGGCATGTTTTGAGTTCAGATATGCACATAAGTAAATTATCACTTAGTTGAGAATGTGGTAACTATGCACGTGTGCATTTAGCCCAATCCCTGTATAGGGTATTTTCAGTTACCTGTGTCCTTAATTAGAGTACAGCAGTGAATCCATGAAGATGACATATTTCATTCTCTTCTTAAGTGTTGGGATAAACTCAAACTTCCTAGCAGATGAGTTTTCTGAGATCAATTGCTGGCTTGTGATTTATATAAAAGCTTCTCATCCTTGACAAGCCTTCATTTCATTGTGTGTTATCATCACCTAATCACTTGATCAAGTGTCATGTCAAAGTTACTTGTGCATGTGGACATCTGAGAGCATCTCAGTGCAGCATCCCTTATTATGTCAGTTTCCTTAAAAGCAGTTCATCTTCTTAAATGACAATTGTTTTTTCCATCTTGTATTTAGGAATTAAATACTACTTTATGCTTTATTCTTCAGAAGGTACTTCCATCACTGAATGCAAGTTTCAATTAGAATTGAGAAAACATTTTTTTCATTTCTGTCATGTCAGTAGCGCCAATCCCAGTTTCTTAAGATGGTTCTGTTTCTAATCAAGTGATTTTAAATTGTTTGACAAGACTGGGATTTCACATTTGTTATTTCTAATTACCCTATCTTAATTTTCTTTTAAATTACTAGTGGCAGTATTTCCATATCCAAATTTTCTAATAAATCAGCAATGTAGTTTTACATACTTAAATAATACTTCGTACATGTACTCTTCCAGGAAGTATATTATCATAGAAACATGGAATCTGAGAATTGCTCAGGTTGGAAAAGACCTTAAAGATCATCCACAACCTAACCCTACTACCATAACTCTAACAACCTCTGCTAAATCAAGTCCCTGAGCACCACAGTTTATTCAGTTACCAAACGATGCAGTGAATGAATCAAAACTCATAGGAAGGAATTGAGCTCCTTGTGGTGTTCACTGAACTCTTACCCATAACATTTCTTCTGCAAAGTCAAGGTCCTTCTGTTGTGGTTTAACTTGGCCGGCAGTATTTGGCCAACAAGAAGTCTTCAAGTAGAAATGCTGATTTTGTACTTGTTGGAGAAACAGAAGACACTATTGCTAGCTTTTTTCCATAAGGATTTTGAGTTTTCAAGAAGAAATAATTATAGCAGGTTTGCAGCAAAGCTAATTGTAAACTGAGGTAACATTTTATTGAAAATATGGTGCTTCAGACTTTAAAAATACTTGTGAAAACTTGGTATTTATCGGTGGCTTAGTAGTAGAGGCACTTTAAGCCCTAAAAAATTAGGTGGGAAGATTAGTGTGCTCAGCAAGTTATTAGCACCTTTGACAGATACCATAAATAATGCCGTGTTACTCAGCAGCAATATGAGTTTATACCCATGTGCAGATAGATATGGAATTTTAATTTACAGCCCCCTCTTTTCTATTCCCACACATTCAACATCCTAAATGTAACAGTCGTCCCACACCTGTTTCTGTCTGAAAGAAAGCAACATAAATGAAAGTTCTGTATTCAAGCTCATGCTTGAGGTTAGTGATAGTTCTGAAATATTTCTGTTCATGTAGCTGTGTTGTGCTGATCTGGGGTGGAAAAATTATTCTTTAGGTGGGGAGAGTTCCACTTCTATGGTTAGCTTCTCTCTGAAAGCTGTTGGGTTTCAGATAGGCTCCATTTTTGTGCAGGTGGGGATTGCAGCAGATGTTTGTCTTCACTAACAGTGAGGCCCAGCTGCCTCATTCCCAGGGTTTGTTTCGCTGTCTGGAGGTCTCACAGATACTGTGTGTTTAGACATAATATTTAAACATGGTTTTTATTCCATGCCTTTTTTTTTCTTTCCATCATCCCTGATTTTGGGGGGGAGAGAGAGAGAGAGAATTAATTGAATACGTCCAGCTTTTTCAGCTCTGATGGCTTGAATATTTTGCCTTGTTTCTGAAGTTCTTTGTTTAATTTTGGTTGAATCAGTATTGTTTTTTTGTTTTTTTTTTTTAATTGTAAGCTTTTTTTGTATAGTCTTCAATTTCCTAAGAACACACTAAATAGTCATTAGCTTTACTACACAGTCTGAATGGTCTTGTTGAGTTCTCTGGGCACTGACAGCTTGATTTTGAAGAAGTGGTAACAAATGTTTTTCCACTTCTAGGTCTAAAGGTGGAGATAACACACTGTGGACAAATGAAAAGAAAGTACAGAGTGTGCAATGTCACCAGACGACCAGCAAGTCACCAAACGTAAACTATTTTGCTACTTCTTATGTGTGTGTTTAATTTTATGATTGAAGAGTGTCAATGACTTCGTTAGGGAGCCAGGAAAAAAGCTGTCTTGCAAAATGGTACTTTGGTCAGTAAATTTAAAATACAACTCCAACTATTCCCGGTTTTGTTGTTTCTTTTGTTCTATTTCTATTCTTTAATGCACTTAATGGCATTTCAGCCACTCCTTTCATTTTAGATCTGCACTTTTCTTTCATTTTGCGTTCTGGATTTCTTCAACACTAGAAGAACAGGACACCCTGTTCATAGCATAGTTCCCTAGAACTGTTGAGCAGCCAAGTGGTAGCAGTTGGGATAAGATTCTTAATCTTGCCTATTACCATTCCATTTTTCCCTGGAAAAAATCTTTATTTGGAACCAACGAGGGTTTTGTGCGTAGCCTCATGTAGGCAGGTAGTTTACCCTGTTCTAAGAGAGCAGTATGAGAAACAGCACTGGCAACAGGTTGCATGATAAAATAACTCATCAGTATCTCAGTATGTTATTTAATTGTTTGGAGTTAATTTCCTATTCCTTCAAGTGGTGCATTCTATTAACGAAAAGACCATTTGTGCCAACTTGGTATAAACATATGCATATATGGAAATGTATTCGTAATGTACAGAGAAATGCTTTTCTGAAATGCTTGTTGGGTTTGTGTGCCTCACAATAAGCTCACAATTTTCTGTGCGTGACATAGGATGAAATGAGTTCTGCAGGTATCACAGATAGGTATAAGACATTAGTCTTTGCCTCTAAGGCACTCATTCTTAGAGAATTTAATTGGTAGCTTTAGGTATCAAGTTAGAGAAATGCCTTCTGGGGTATTATTTATAACATGAGGTAGTGGTAATGACTACTCACGATTACAGAAATAAACATGCATCATTTAAACAAGATGGGTTTAACCTCCAGCAAACTTACAGTGTGCTAAGAAGTGAATTGAAAAAGTGTGGCAAAACTTTTTACCTAAATTAATGGCTCATTTTCATGTTTGATTTCCCATAGATTCCCACTTCAGCAGGAGAATGGACAAACAGTTGAATGCACTGTAGCTCAGTATTTTAAGGACAGGCACAAATTAGTTTTACGCTATCCTCACCTTCCATGTTTACAAGTTGGGCAGGAGCAGAAACACACGTACCTTCCTCTTGAGGTCAGTAAGCTTTGAAATAATACTGTAATCTGGGGATGTGGTCAGGATGAAAAAAAGCTAAGCTGGTGACAAACTCTTTGGTGAGTAGTCAACTCGAGAAATTGTGTAAAGCGGTTGAGGTGGGGAGAACTCCAAGTTGTATTGGTTTTGTTCTTTTTGACTTTGTGTTGGGGTTCTTTTAGGTTTGCAACATAGTGGCAGGACAAAGATGCATAAAAAAACTCACCGACAATCAAACTTCCACTATGATTCGAGCAACTGCCAGATCAGCACCTGACCGTCAGGAAGAGATTAGCAAATTGGTAAGTGTTCCCTCAAAAGTGAGGCAAGAGTAGTAGATTTTCTTTTTGTTCCTGTTAGCAGGTTTTGAGGAGTTTGTGCACTACAAACAGGTTGTTGCCCAAATAGTTATCTCAGAAAAGCTGAGATCTGAATGGAAAAAAGTCCTCTTTTTCTGTAAACTGTATCTAATTTCTTTGAATTTCAGATGCGGAGTGCGAGTTTTAACACTGACCCTTATGTTCGTGAATTTGGGATAATGGTGAAGGATGAAATGACAGATGTGACTGGTAGAGTCCTGCAGCCTCCCTCAATCCTCTATGGAGGCAGGGTATGTTGAGGCACAGCAAAATGTGACTGCTTTGATTACTAGCTGTGCTACCTTCGCATTGCTTTGTGTGAATGATGCTGAATGTAGTGAGGTTATAGTCATCATAGGTTTAGTGTTCAACATTTAATATTATTGCTATAAGTCCTTATGTTTTGTGCCTACATCGTTGATAATTCTTTATTCCTCGATTGCCTCTTTATTTCTGTAGCTAAAGCTAAGGTAAAAAGTATTTATATAAACTTCCCTGGGAGATGATGCTTACTTATTTCTACTCTGAAATCTTCTGAAACTTCTGATTTTGAGTGTTCTGGGTGGAGCAGCTCTGTTTAGGATGACTTTTAGGGTGTTATCTCTTAGCATGTTAGTCTCAAAACTGCCTCTTCCTATAGAAGTATTGCTTTGCAGGTTTTTCTTTACAGTGACTTTTCAGATGGCTTCTACCTCACTTAGTCGTCTTACTGTGTTGCCTTGCAAACGAAAAGCTTGTAGCATTTTTATCAGTTACATAGCCTGTCTTATTGATGCAAGATCAAAGCCTCCATGTCTAGGATGACTTAATTCGTGGAGGCTTCTCATCAACTTCTAGATCATGCATTGCCAGCTGAAGATAGTTCTACCAATGTGGAAATCTTGTGGGTCTTTTCTGCAATTGTGCGAGTTGCACCCAACCAGCATTTGCCTCTGCTTACTGATGTGTAAAATATTGACAGCATTTGAATTAAGTGACACTTGGAGAGTTCACTGTGCAGTTATAAAGTCACTGTAGAATTGTGTATTCCTCTTAACATGACATACTGACTGTGAATCTTTGACTTAATCCACGCATAATTTGTTTGCTCTTAATTTATATTACCAAAGAAAATAATCAACAGTAAAAATAAACATTGCCTGCTTCCTACAGTTATTTTTCTTAAGAAGCTTTATTTTTCACCAGACTAACAGACCGCATTGTTTCTAAGATAGGATGGGTGTTTGAGCAGTAGTGAAAGATCTCAGATACTTTAAATAGCTTACTAGTTGGAGGGAAGCATAAATGGCTTTTCTTAGTATGAATCATTTTCTGATTTAATGTTTTTTTTGTTTCTTTTTTTTTTCTTTCCACACCCAGAATAAAGCAATTGCTACACCAGTTCAAGGAGTTTGGGACATGAGGAATAAACAGTTTCACACTGGAATTGAAATAAAAGTTTGGGCAATTGCATGCTTTGCTCCCCAGCGCCAATGCACTGAGGTGCATCTTAAGTAAGTGTATTGCATAAGGTAATGATTTTATTACTTATTATGTATGGAAATAGACTTATGTCAAACAAAATATGTATTCTAATTATGGCAGTATGTCTTTAACACTGCTTTTGACGCTCTTTTGAATTATGCAAATCTGATTTCCACAATAGCATAATGAAATCCTCAAAATTAGAATTGCCAGAACCAACACGCACTGTAAGGCAAAGCTCCTTGGGATTGAGTTTAAGGTGGTCAAAATGATTTATGGAGAGTATTCATCACTGTTTGTCAAGTCTTAAAGCTAACTTGTATGTTTTAACCTACAAGTTAGCATGTTGTATGTCATGGAGTAACCTGTGCACTATTACAGAATCACAGAATCACGCGGGCTGGGAGGGACCTCAAGGATCATACAGTTCCAGCCCCCCTGCCTGGCAGGGCCACCAAACATACACATTTAGATCAGGTATTGGCATCCTTGGACCGTGGGAAGTATCTGTGCCTGTATAGCTGGATGCATGGGCAAGTGCTGTGTTTAGCTGCCCTAGCTGGTGACTCAGCTGTTCTTTGTCAGGTGAATGCAGGTTCATAGTTATTCAACACAGTGGTATTGCCATACTGATGTTCCTTTAGATGATTTGCCAAACAGCTCGGGAATGTTTCCCTAAAACTGGTGAGAAAACGGTGGAAACGTTACCTTTTACATCTTACTATGTGTTTAAATCCTTTAGGACTTTCACAGAACAACTGAGGAAGATTTCCAGAGATGCAGGAATGCCAATCCAAGGGCAGCCATGCTTCTGTAAATATGCCCAGGGAGCTGACAGCGTGGAGCCCATGTTCAGGCATCTCAAGAACACTTACACCGGACTGCAGCTCGTTGTAGTAATTTTACCAGGAAAAACACCAGTCTATGGTCAGTGAGTGCCAAATCATGAGCTTGTATTTTAATCACAGTTTCTGGCATTTTTCTCTGAATTATCTGAATGATAGAAGTCTAATTGACTACAGATTAAATTTACTCCTTTTCTTGTGCTGCATGATGTTTTATATTAATACCTTAATTCATTTCATTATGTTTGGCTCTGTGTTTAACGTGCTTTTCCTGTTGGGCTTATTTGATACACATTATGTGAGCAGAAAAGCTAAAATCAGAGCTTTTGAGAAATTGATTGAACAGTTCTGTGGTTGATTAAAATACACTTACTGCAGTTCTAAATATATTTACTGTAATGCTAAAAGTTCTGAGTGAGTAAAGAAGAAATGAGCTTAAAAACTGCCTAGGTTTTAGGACACCTTTGCTTACTCATGCCATCAGCCTTTTGCAAAAGCTGAATGAAGTAGAAAGCCTCTGCCCATGGAATTTTGTGGGTGAAAACTCAGCAGCTCTTGGAGATGGATTGACCATTGGTGCATTTTACACAGCACAGACACGTAGGTTTTAATTTTTGAGACAAACCACACATCTTGTTTTTAACTAGCTCTTCATATACTGCTCCTATTCATGTCCTGCCTTCTTCCTCTTACAGTTTACCCTGCCTAATTGCAGCACCATAAACCATCCGCTGTTTTCTCCCATAGCTTCAAGGGCTCTGATCTCAATCTGTATCATACAGCTGCAGAATTGTCTTCTCCCATCCCATCCCTTACACTCACCAATTTAATATAGCAGAAAATATGCTCCTAACTCTTACTTTTCCAAAGATTATCTGATACAAAGTTAAAAGAGAGATGAAAAAAGAATCTGCAACTAAAGAATGCTTTTTTCTTTTTTGTTTTCAACCTTCCAAATGAGGTTGCTTGTCTCTAATTTGGTCAGGAGAACTGCAGTGCGAAATGACATCTTGCACTGTTTCTGCTTCAGATTTAGAGGGGATGCTTTCTTCTTTCTAACCACTGAAAGGATGTGGTATGATTCCCATCTATTTTCCTTGTAATCATCTTTAATTATGGTTCTCTGTGTTCTTCCATACTCCTGCATTTCCTATGCACATGGCCCTGTCTCTGCTCCTCGCTCTCCTCAAAAAGTCTTTTTTTTGTGCAAGTCAGGATTAAAGCTAATGAGCTGATAAACTAGAGGGACGTAATGTTCATGGTTGGCTGAATGCTGGCACATTAATACCATTTTTTGAGTTAATAATCCAGAGTTTAATAATGAAAGAACTGCTCATCATCCTAATATTATCCATATTACCTGACTTCATTTGCCGAAGATTTTTCCACAATTATCCACACTATAATTCTGACACAATTAGTGTGATTTATGAAGAAAGTTCAAATAAGCCTCCAGTGCCTTTGGTTACATTTAGGACCCAGGTGCTGTGTTGTCAGTTGATGGAAGCAGGACAGGAGGAGGATGTTTAGAGAGCGGGGTTGGGTCAGGGAAGTAGGTTTGTTCTTTTTTTCCTCTTCATTTAAATGAGTACTGAAACTCTAGATGTCAATAAGTCAGCATCTTGGTGCACTGATTTGTACTACAGAAGTATCTCTGTGTCTTTTCTGTTTTGCAGCGGAGGTGAAGCGTGTTGGTGACACAGTGCTGGGAATGGCTACACAGTGTGTTCAGATGAAGAATGTGCAGAGAACAACACCTCAGACCCTGTCTAACCTCTGCTTAAAAATAAACGTCAAATTAGGAGGTGTAAATAATATTTTACTGCCACAGGGGAGGTAAGCCATCTTTTACGGAGGAGAAGAGTGTTGTATTGTAAAGGGAATATGCATCACAGAATTTTTTTTCCCCTATAGTCAATAGCACTGTGGTTTAAGTGATCTTTAGTCAGGCTGTCTTTTGGCTTCTAAGGCAGTCATGCAAAAACTGGGTTACAAAGAATGTAGTGGAATGCTTGTTCAAGTTGAAATTGGTTCTAAGACAAGTTTGTATTGCAGTCTGCCCACTGAAACCGTATGGCTTTCATTTGAGTGAAAAAAGTCTTTTTGCTTTCAGTTTTCAAACAAATAGAAAACATCTTTCAAAGTATTGTCCTCTCCTTCATAATTTGTGTTCAGGATTGTTCATCTTGGTGTACATCTCAGTTTCAGTAGACATGAAAAGCAGTGGAAATTGGGAGCAGAAAACTAACTGATTTCCAGAATTTACCTTACAATTTCCTGATAGCGTTACAGTGAACAGACAGTGAACATGCACTCTTACTGCAGTTATTTTAATCAAAGTGAAGTGTTACGTTTCTGCTAGAGTGAAAACGCAGCATTTTTTACAATCCTTGCATTTCAAGTTATAGAGAGCCTATGGAGTAACCTGCTGCATCATTCTTAGGATCCCATTTCAGAGAAGTAAACACTCTGTTTTGCACAGATAAGCAAATTTTCACTTCACTATGTTTAAGTTAGTTAGATGGCAACTGCTGAGAAATAATCCAACAAGTACTTGGCAGCAGGGAAAGACATCACCAGAGGGAAGATATATTTCATGTGTCTCGATAAATTCTGTTACACTGAATGTACTCAACTTTACTCAATATACCAGTAAACTGTACGTTCCTGAAAATGGAGTTAAGAGGGAGAGGAGAAACAGCACAACGGCACACCATGCCTGAATGCTTCAGAGGGAGCCCATCTTTGGGGTTTTTTAAATGGAATGCTTGGATCATTTCGTTGGTTGTTGGGTAGAAGAGCCTTTTATTTGTTGAGCCACATGATGGTTGCAAGCACTTGGAATTACCTTCAAATTCCTATTGAGAGCAGGCTAGAAATCAGGCTAGTTGAATCTATCTACATAACCATTCCCTATCCAGCCACATACACACGCAATTCCGGTGCCCTGAAGTCTCTCATTTAACATTGTTTTGTTAAGGAATAAAGTTGAATCTTAACATTCCCAGTGCAATGTTTTGGTGTTCTATTTTGCTGCAAGAGACCAATATCTTAAAGGTTTAATTTGACTTGGAAATATAGCTTAAAAGTTCTCTTTCTAGATCAGTAGCTGTGATAACCACGTTTTTTTACTTACTTACTGATGCTGACTTTCATTTGTAGAAAAAGTTGTAACTTTTTGTGTATGTGTGCAGTTCTTCACTTTTCTGATATGGTATTGGATACTTAAGGAGCAACTTGTCAACCTTACTTGTGTTCTAATTAAGGGAAGATGTGATTCTTCAAGTTTAAAAAGAAAAAACAAAACTTTTTTTTCCTCCTTTTTAATGAGAAGTTATTTAAGAAATATGCCTGAACATTTTGTATGTAGCACGAGAAGTTTGGTGACGTGTGAGTACTGTCACAGTGCAGGCAATGGTCTGATCCATTGTAAGTTCTGGACTAATGAATGCATGGCAAGAGTAGAATGTGCTGCTTAGTTGACTTCTGATGCACTTTATGAAGTGTAAAAGTTGCTGCTTTTACAAATTAGCTTTGTTTTCATACAGACCACCAGTATTCCAACAGCCTGTCATATTCCTTGGTGCAGATGTAACCCATCCTCCAGCTGGAGATGGAAAAAAGCCCTCCATTGCTGCAGTGAGTAGATTGTGTGGTTAACTCCTGCTTTCTCCACTGTTCAGTTATGAAGCATTTTATTACTCGCAGTTCTTACGTGGTCCATTTCTTCTGATTGCCCATTTATAGCATTCTAAATTATTTTTCTGCAGAATCTAATGAACTTTGGAGAGCTTGCTCTGCTGCTAATTATGTAAATGTGTGTATTGTGTTGTAAAATGCCTGAGATGCTAATACACTGAGGAGCTTTTCTATTAGCTGGTATTTATCGACCTGTAAGAAGCTGGTGCATGTTGAAATCTGCTTTTTCAGCAGTTAAAAATATTAAGAATTTAGGTAAACAGGAATGTGTCTGCTTCAGTTGTGGTTTTGGGGGGGATTTGAGCTTCCAGATCCATAGAATTGTAGAATGGCTTGGGTTGGAAAGGTCATCAAGCTCCAACCCCCCTGCCACAAGCAAGGCCACCAAACCCAGATCTGCTACTGGGCAGAAACTGTGCAGTAATTATGTTAAATATAGGGTGCTCTGCCTTATTTAATAACAAAGGTCTTAGTGCTACTACTGAATAAATAGACAAAGCAATTGCTTTCATGTTTGCTGTGATATTAAGATCTTCATTTTTATTTTTCCAACAGGTTGTAGGAAGCATGGATGCTCATCCCAACCGCTACTGTGCCACTGTTCGGGTGCAGCAGCACCGCCAAGAAATCATCCAAGATTTGGCTGCCATGGTCAGGGAGCTGCTAATTCAGTTCTACAAATCAACCAGATTTAAACCGACTCGTATCATTTTCTACAGAGATGGCGTTTCTGAGGGGCAGTTTCAGCAGGTTACGTTTTGTTTTGCGATTTGGATTCTGTTTTTCTGGTAGGAGATGTGGTTTTATGTAGAAATGAAACATCTAACAATTTATTGCATTCCGAGCAAGATAAGTGGGGAAAATGTTTTCATATAATTAGCAGAAATCCTAAAGAATTGCTTTTTGTTCACTGCACTCAGCTTTTTTTCACTTCTTGTTGATCCCTGTAGCACTGTAAGTGACTTCAGAGAGCTGAAAAAAAGCATGCATTTGAACAGTTCTGGATATGATCCCTTTTACTAGCTTGAAAAATAATTAGTCTGTTGAATATTCAACAGCCTAATTACATGTTAATTTGTATTTGGCAGTTAAAAAGATTTTGACATATAGCTTATTAGTCTGAGCTGATGAGCTAATTTCTTCTCATTAAGTGAAGAATCTGGGGTTTGATCGTGTGTGCTGTGACATCTCATAACTGAGTGACAGTGCAAGAGGGAGCATGATATGAGGTTAATCTGAAAGCTGGTTTTGTATTTATCACACATCTTTATGTTTATGATTCAGGTTCTCCATCATGAATTGCTGGCTATCAGGGAAGCATGTATTAAACTAGAGAAGGATTACCAGCCCGGAATTACATTTATAGTTGTGCAGAAAAGGCATCACACCAGACTCTTCTGTACAGATAAAAACGAGCGGGTACGTTCACGTTGTGACCGGCAGATAACTAGATTGCAGCCAAATTGCTTATGTGCTATATGGAAGTCTTCTGAGGGCCATGTAGTCCAGTCCCCTGCAATGAACAGAGACGCACAACTCAGTCAGGTTGCTCAGGGACTCATCCAGACTTGCCTTGAATGTCTCCATGGATGGGGTATCCACCACAACTCTACAACCTGTTCCAGTGCCTCACCACCCCCACTGTAAAAGACTTCTTCCTTATATCCAACCTAAATCTACCCTCTTTAAGATTGAAGCCATTTCCCTTTGTTCTGTCAACACAGGCCCTGCTAAAGAGTCTGCCCTTTCTTTCCTGTAGCTCCCCTACAGGAAAAAGCTCCCCTATATGAAATGTTAGCCGTGATTAAAGAACTGTGTAACTAGTGGTAAAATATTTCTGCCTGGTAAGGAAAATGTTCTTTTTCTTTACCATATAATAAACCAGCAAGAAGCTTTTATGAAGCAGCAACAGGATATGTTATTCAACAAGTCTGCTTGTAATTTCTTGATGTTACTCAAATTCTTCATTCTTTTCAGTTTTTTAGTTTCTTGAGACACTTAAATGTAGGGATTGCTAGGGTAGCAGTACAAAGCTTGTAAGTTAGGGACGTGAAATAGATCAGGCACTCTTTTTTTGTAAGCAGAGAGATCTGTTCACTATTTCCAGCAGTGCTTAAGGCATGCTTCATCCAGTTCTAAAGTAGAGAGTGTTTGTGGGTTTTAATTCCTGTTGGATGTACAGTGACTTTTGGGTAGCTGGCTGAGATAGAGACACCTGCACGGTAGAAACTGTTAGGTGAGATGAACTCTTTCCTTAATGCTATGTATAAGGCAGACAGATGTGTCTTGGACACCAGTGATTTGATTTGGGAGTATTGAGTCAGCGTGTGATTTTGTATCTGTGAACATCTCAAATGGATTTATGAATGCATTGCAGTCACCATTGTGTTTCTCGCGAAGTACATGTGGAAGTATTTTACCCTTTCCGGTGGGGAGGAGATTCCCCAGGGCAAGGATGGTGTCATTGCTGGAAATGAAGAGTTCCCAACTCTGTTCAAACCTCTGTTCAAATGCAGCATTTTTCTTCAGTTCTTTTTCCTTGCCTCTGGGAATCTCTATGTGAGCATTCGAAGCCCGCTGCAATTAAAGGCATTAATTGCTGTTAATGCTGACATAAAGGTGATTTTGTATATTGAGAATGCGGTTAAAATTGTTTTAATGTAAAAGGTATTTCTGAGTCCTACTTCCAACCACAGATTGTCCTCTGTAGGTATAAACTAGACAGGTTAAGGGGGAATATTCTGTCACAGAATGGGAAGGCAAGAAGTGTTTGTCAGATCAGTTGTGGGAAGCTCTTCCTGCATGAATCAGAAAAACTCATTACTATAGATAACCTCAAGGAAGATTTTGCAGCTCATCTCTTTTATTTCTTTTTTTCCTATCAGTTGTAGAGACGCTTCAAATTTTAGTTTTAGTTGTCTCTTCTGGACTTCCTGCTTTTTACAGATTCTTTTAAAATGTTTCTTGCCCTTACTAAACAGCTGAAATAGAAGAAAGTTTATGTGCATTAATAAATCTGCATGTACCATTCACGCAGGTTGGAAAAAGTGGGAACATTCCAGCTGGTACCACAGTGGACACAAAAATCACCCATCCATCAGAGTTTGACTTCTACCTGTGTAGTCACGCTGGTATTCAGGTACAGCATTTTGCATGGGGTGGTAACTTTCAAAGATAGCATTGGCTGTTGTTGTTCCTGGTGGTATTTGCACAGGAAACAAATTGTGCAACCTCTGTGTTTCTGCTTTGTCCTGTACTGCTAACATCTAAAAGAAATGAACCTGAACAGATAGGAAGCACACACAGTGCTTTTGGTTTATTGTGTTGAATTGCTCCCACGTAACTTCCATGGGGAAGTAGGCAGTTCTGTGGCAGTTCTCCTTACATTTCCACCTCTGAGGGTGTTGTTTTTGACATGCTGACATTGTGTGTGTGTGTGATCTGCCTTCAGGGAACAAGCAGACCCTCACATTACCACGTCCTCTGGGATGACAATCGTTTCTCTTCAGATGAGCTGCAGATTCTTACCTACCAGCTGTGTCATACGTACGTACGCTGTACTCGTTCTGTTTCCATCCCTGCACCAGCATATTACGCGCACCTGGTTGCCTTCAGAGCCAGGTATCATCTGGTGGATAAAGAACATGACAGGTGAGTTGCATGGCTTTGATTACTATAGAATTGGACAGGAAGCAATAAGGCAATGGGATCTTGGGATCAGCATCATCCTTGGTTAGCAGTTGGAGGGCAGATTGATTGTTTTTTTTCTCCAGTGAAATCCGTGGCAGGAGTAGCAGGGGAAGAAAGAGGTGTTGTGTTCACGTATCCTTCTTTGCTGTTTTTCCATTTCAGAATTTCAATAATGTTTTAAGGGGAATTAACTTAGTACAAGAAAGGCAGAGTGCTGTTGAAGAGGGTCCAGTGGAGAGCCACAAAGATGATCAGGGGACTGGAGCACCTCCCCTATGAAGACAGGCTGAGGGAGCTGGGCTTGTTCAGCCTGGAGAGAAGAAGGCTGCAGGGTGACCTCATTGCAGCATTTCAATACCTAAAGGGAGCCTATAGAGGGGAGGGGAATCAACTCTTTGAAAGGGTAGATAACTGCAGGACAAGGGGAAATGGTTTTAGGCTGAGGGAGGGGAAGATTTAGGTTGGATGTCAGGTGGAAGTTCTTCACGGAGAGATTGGTGAGGTGCTGAAACAGGCTGCCCAGAGAGGTTGTGGATGTCCTGTTGCTGGAGGTGTTCAAGGCCAGGTTGGATGGGGCCCTGGGCAGCCTGGTCTAGTATTAAATAGGGAGGTAGGCGGCCCTGCATGTGACAGGAGGGTTGGAGATTCATGATCCTTGAGGCCCCTTGCAACCCTGTCCATTCTGTGAGTCTGTGAACTTTTGACCAGTCTATTCAGAAGAAAGGAATGGTAGAAAACCTTACATGTAAGGAGAGGGAGAATAAATATGGTTTCTTTCCCCCCCCCCTCCTTCTCTTTCAGTGCTGAAGGCAGTCACACTTCGGGTCAGAGTAATGGCAGAGATCATCAAGCACTTGCAAAAGCAGTTCAGGTTCACCAGGACACATTGCGCACGATGTACTTTGCTTGACATGTTTTAATGTTTAGCGACTCAGTACAGTACCGAGTTGGATTCACATGAGACCAGCTGCACTTAGACCAACAGTTGCCCAATCTCCAGTGACAGCCAGCAATGAGTGATGTATCTTCTTTTTTTTTTTCCCCCCTTTTTGCAAGAAAGCCTTCCGTCCAGAATTTCAGACTTTGTTATGAACTGCATTCTTCTACAAAGCCCCACAATTGTTGGAAATGTGGTTTGCCAAAATCTCTTAAGATGCCTGTTATAAAACAGACCCATATTTTATAATTAAATCAAGAGCTGTGATCTCAGGGCTTAGGGGAAAAAAACAAAACACAAAACTCTTCATTGTTTGCTATTCATTTAATTGCTTTTAATAATTTGGAGAGATCTAATTCGTACTAAAGTTAATGGGCTAAAATGCTGCGAATTAGCTTTTAATACTAAGGAAAGCAAAGCATTTTTTGACTATTTATGAAGCCTTGGTTTTATTCTAGATGCATTTCCAAAAGTTTTAATTCCAAAAGAAAAGAGTGACAAAATTCTGCTTTCCAGCTTTCTTACAAAGATTTTTCTCTGCGTGTCTAAGGGCAAATGTATTTTCTGAATCTTGTTCTTGAATGTTTTTTATTGTGCTGCATTTAAAAATGTTTTTCATAGACTAAAGAAGAATTCTAAAGCATAATGAATGAACTTGTACCTGAACTTTTAATAGGTGCAGTCAGATTGGCAAAAGAAAAGGTGCCATTTTTAAGAAAAGAAAAAGAATTTAAAGATTTTTTTTTTTTTTTAAATCATACTGACAGCTAACTTTAGAATTTATCGTACAGGACTGTGACACTCTCCAAAGTCTCTAAGGAATACGGGTCTGTGGTGATAAATACAGTACAATCCTCTTTCACTGTTATGTTTGAATTAATGTAAATTTTATGTTTCACAGTATTAATGTGATAGACTAGATGCTATTATTTATTTTTATTTACTAAGGAGTGTTCATTATACTTCTGTTAACATATCAAGAATGCTTTGGATTTAGAAATTAAAACCTTATCGTGAGGACATTACTATTCAAAAGCAAAAATATGCAATTGACTTCGATGCGAGAGCTCAGAGCTGCGTACAGAGGACACTGTGTAGCCTGTCCTTTGGAGAAAGGCTTCTCAAAGTGTACACACAGCGTAGCAGGTTTTACCTGTGCAGTCACAGGTGCACATGAGACCAACATTCTGCATCCATCCGAGCACAAGCAATTGTATTTTATTTTTGTGTTGATTGGTGAAGCTGGAGCTGAAGAGAGGGAAGTGGTTTGATGTTTGTCGTGTGGACAGAAGTCAGAATCTATGCAGTAAGGGTAAATCTTAGGAAACTGAAGTTTACTTAGGAAGGGAGGTGAAACCTTCATTATGCATAAAAGTAAACGTGAGAGTTTGGCCGTTCTCTTAGGAGAAGCATTAATTAACTGATAATTATTAGACAAACACTTCTGTTAGTTTGCACACTGGGTTCATTAAAAACCATAGTACATATGAAAACCATTGCACTAATGATGATGCCACAAGCAGGTGTAGAAGAAAAAGGAAAAAGCCCAGGAAATGTGTTTATGCTGACTTGTTTTAGTTTACTTAGGAAAACTTAAAATCCACCCTCTCAGCATGTATTTAAAAGGTGTCGTTCTCTTCCATTTTGCTTTTTCTTTTCCCTTTTCTCTTAGCAGATGCTCAGTCACTGTTGTGAGTCCACATACCTGTCGCGGGTTAAGCAAGATCTACCTGTGCCTGTGACAGGGGGGCAGCTGGCCCGCAGGGCCGCTGGCCCAAAAAAAAGGGAAGGGGAAAAGGGAATGGGAAAAGAAAACAGCGGCAGTGATCTAAGGAGGCACACTTATTTACTAAATGCTATATCAGAATACAGGATAATACAATATAATACAACATAATTGTAATTAAGCAAAATAGGAGAGAGAGAGAGTGAGACCCAAAAACCGAAAGGCCTACTGTAAGCTCTAGGCGAAACGGCTGGAATGCACCCCATGCTCCGCGGATCCAAAAGAGCGATTCCAGCCCGGGAGTGAGATTATATACTGTCCTTGTCTCGTGACTGATCCCTGACTGTGATGTCCTCTGGGATACGTAGTCTTCTTCTGTGAGCTGAACATTCGGTGAATTATCCACACTTTACATGATGTTATGATGTGGAATACTGATAGCAAAATTACAAAAATATTAAACCATGACATTCCACCCCTTATTCTACATCATTACATTATGCTTATACACACATACACATTCATATGTATGGTTGTGAGTAATCAGCATCCTTATTTTCTTAACAATTTATGTTTATTCCATACAAATACCTAGGTTGAGAACAAAACTCTATAACCTAACTTACTATTATTTATTAATTTTGAGGAAAATGGCAAAAAAAAAAAAAGACAGAAAAAAGGAAAACATATCAGCGGTGGAGGAGAAAGGCAGCGCTAGTAGGGCGTCCCCCACATCAAGGTGCACTCATCCCTTCTCAACCACCACAGCAGATCTCCTTTTGACTTATACTTCTTTCCATGTGTGCTCTACACATGCATGGCCAGTGCACGATATAGAGCCCAGATGGAGAACTTGCTTACAGAATGCCTAATTAAGGTATATTGAAAGTGTTTCCTAAACATTAATCCACTCTATCTCAAGTCTTGTACCTAATTGGACATTTGTCAAAAAAAAAAATAATAATAATAATTCTGAGAGTCTACCTATATATATACAAGCAATCATTGGCTGCACTCCCCCAACATCAAATTTCCTTGTGGTACACATTGGGCATTCCCATTTTTGTCCATCACCCACCAAGTGCACCCAGGTCCCTGGGCAAAAACAGTACCCCGGAGAGGTTTGCCCTTTCCAGATGCTGGAAGGACCCAAACTGCTTTTCCCAACACGCTCTTTATGTGTACTACAGGAACCTTATCTCCCTCTATGGTACGTAGAGAGCTGGATTGGTTAGGACCATCACGATTACTAGATCCTCGGGTGTTGACCAACCAGGTGGCTTCTGCTAAGTGGTTCTCCCAATTTTTATATGTTCCGCCACCCATTGCTTTCAACATAGTTTTCAACAACCCATTGAATCGTTCAATCTTACCAGAAGCTGGTGCATGGTAGGGAATATGGTAAATCCACTCAATGCCATGATTTTTGGCCCAAGTGGTTACAAGAGAATTTTTGAAATGAGACCCATTATCTGATCCAATTCTCTCCGTAGTGCCATGCCGCCACAGGATTTGCTTCTCCAAACCTAATATGGTGTTTTGGGCGGTAGCATGGGGTACTGCGTATGTTTTGAGCCACCCAGTGGTTGCTTCCACCATGGTAAGTACATAATGCTTACCATTGCAAGATCGTGGCAAGGTGATATAATCAACCTGCCATGCCTCTCCATATTTATACTTTTGCCATCGCCCTTCCCCCCCCAAAAGGTTTCATCCTCTTGGCTTGTTTAATTATGGCGCATGTTTCACAGTCATGAATAACCTGAGCAATAGCGTCCATGGTTAAGTCCACCCCTCGGTCTCTGGCCCACTTATATGTTGCATCTCTTCCTTGATGACCTGAAGTCTCATGGGCCCACCGAGCTAGGAATAATTCACCTTTGTTCTGCCAGTCCAAGTCTATTTGAGCCACCTCAATTTTGGCAGCTCGATCAACCTGATGGTTATTTTTATGTTCTTCAGTAGCCTTACTTTTAGGCACATGTGCATCTACATGGCGCACTTTTACAACAATGTTCCTTATTCGGGCAGCAATGTCTTTCCACAGTTCAGCAGCCCAAATAGGTTTACCCCTTCATTGCCAGTTATTATCTTCCCACTGCTGCAACCACCCCCATAAGGCATTTGCCACCATCCATGAATCAGTATAAAGATGAAGCATTGGCCACCTCTCCCGTTCAGCCACATCTAAAGCCAGCTGAACAGCCTTTACCTCTGCAAATTGACTTGATTCTCCTTTGCCTTCAGTGGCCTCTGCAACTTGTTGTGTGGGGCTCCATACAGCAGCTTTCCATCTGTGATGTTTCCCCACAATACAACATGATCCGTCTGTGAATAGGGCAAATTTTTTTTCATTTTCTGGTAGCTCATTGTATGGTGGTGCCTCTTTAGCACGGGATACCTCTTCTGTAGGTGATGTTTCAATTTTTTTACCCTCAGGCCAGTCCATGATCACTTCTAGGATTCCAGGACAGCTAAGTTTTCCCATTCGAGCTCGTGTAATTAATGAAATCCACTTACTCCAAGTGGCATCAGTAGCATGATGGGTGGAGGGAACCTGTCCTTTAAACATCCAGTTTATTACTGGCAAGCAAGGTGCTAGAAGAAGCTGAACCTCTGTCCCAACTACTTCAGAAGCAGCCCGAACCCCCTCATACACGGCTAAGATCTCCTTCTCAGTTGGAGTGTAGTGCTCCTCAGACCCTTTATATGCTCGACTCCAAAATCCCAGGGGTCGGCCTCGGGTCTCTCCTGAGGCTCTTTGCCACAAACTCCAGGTGGGACCTTTCTCTCCAGCAGCAGTGTAGAGGATGTTTTTCACATCCTGTCCCGTCCATACTGGCCCCAAGGCCACGGCACGGGCTATTTCTTGTTTTATCTGCTCAAAAGCCTGCTGCTGCTCAGGACCCCATGAGAAATTATTCTTCTTCCATGTTGCCTGATAGAGGGGGCTCACTATGTGATTGTAGTTTGGGACATGCATTCTCCAAAAGCCCACTACTCCCAAAAAAGATTGGGTCTCTGTCTTATTGGTGGGCGGAGACATAGCAGTGATTTTGTCGATCACACCTGCTGGGATGTGACGACGCCCATCTTGCCATTTTATACCTAAGAACTGGATTTCTTGGGCAGGCCCCTTCACCTTGCTGTGCTTAATGGCAAAACCAGCTTTCAAAAGAATTTGAATTATCTGTTTTCCTTTCTTGAAAACCTCTGCTGCTGTATGGCCCCACACCACAATATCATCAATATATTGCAAGTGCTCAGGAGCATTATTCTGTTCCAAGACAGCTTGGATCAACCCATGGCAAATGGTTGGGCTGTGCTTCCACCCTTGGGGTAGACGATTCCAGGTATACTGAACACCTCTCCAGGTAAAAGCAAACTGGCCTACATTTTGCAGCCAATGGGATGGAAAAGAAGGCATTAGCAATGTCAATGGTGGCATACCACCTAGCTTCTTTTGACTCCAGTTCATACTGGAGTTCTAGCATGTCTGGTACAGCAGCACTCAATGGGGGTGTGACTTCATTTAGGCCACGGTAAGCCACCGTCAGCCTCCAACATAGTCAATTCGTGGGAACCCCCAGTCACTCCATGGATATGTATTGGTTGTGTCCCTTGATGGCTTGAGGGCATTAGGGTGCATTGTGCACCAGTGTCCACCAAGGCTCTATATTTCTGCGGTTGAGATGTGCCAGGCCATCTAATCCACACAGTCCAGTATACTCTGTTGTCCCTTTCCCCCCCCTGGCTGGGGGCAGGGCCCCTCTATTGGTTACCTCGGTGGCTTGCAGCAACTGGAACTTTCCCCCTTTTGGAAGAGTTCACCTGGGTGGTTGTTTTGCGTTGTAATTCTTTCATTCGTGCCTGAAGTGCAGAAATGGGTGAATTATGCCACTTCCTCATATCTTCCCCATGATTACTCAGGAAGTACAACAAAAGAAAACGCATGGTCTTATTGTTGTCATTTGCTTGAATACGAGGACGTCTCTGTTTTATGGTTGAGATTTTCGATGATATGGGTCGGGAGGAACTTACGATGTTTAGCTTTCTCGATAGGCGATCATCTTCATCAGGCACGTTAGCCAATTTATCCTCCATTTTATCTAACCTTTCCAATATTTTGTCAATGGCTGAATTATCCAGCTTAACTTCTGTAGCGCTTATAAATAATTCAAGTTCCTGAAGTCTATCAATTAGTTCACTCACAAGGGGTTTCCTTTCCCCTTTGCCATTTACTAATGCAAGTGCACTGGCATGCTTTTCTGGAGCAGCCCTTGTAAAATCATGCCACATTTGTCGTGGAACACGGACTGTCTCAGGATCATGTAATTGGTTTGGGTCATTACGGTTGAAGTGGGAGCTGTATAGCATTCCCACCAGGGAACTTTCTCTCAAAAATTGGATACCTTTTTCTATATTAGTCCATTTCTTTCTCTCAGGCTCCAAGTCCCATTTAAAGGGGAATCTATCTTTTACCGCTATCAACATCCATTTCCAGAGGGTGAAGGACTGATTTTGGCATGTGCCAATACCTCTGTCCACACGTGAGTCTCTGGAAATGCCACCCAGTTGGCGAGCTTCATTGCCATCGAGCCACACACTGCTGGCTCCATTGTCCCAACATCGTAGCAACCAAGTGACCATATGTTCTCTTAGTTGGCGTGTGAAATCCTTTCTTAGATCCTGAATTTCACTCAGTTTTAAAGATCGATCAATAGTGGTTGTAATAGTTGGCTCGCCTTTTGCTCTGTCAAGGATCCCAGGTGTTGATGGTGGCAACTGTGTTGATGAGGCTTCCCCATCTAGAAATTCTCGTAAAGAAAGTCTATCTTTTGGCTCCTCTTCTTCTTCTGACTCTGACTTTTCCATTATTTCCTCCAACTTCCTCTGCTCCTCTAACTTCCTCTGCTCCTCTAACTCTCTCTGGTCTTCTGACTCCCCCTGCTCTTCTAACTCCCTTCACTCTTCTAACTCCTTCTGCATTTTCTCCAACTGAGTTGAAACTCGTTTTGTCTTTCGCCCTCTTACAGGGGCAACCAACATTGTATCTGGTGCCCTCGGTAACTGGTCAAATTGTAGAAGATTCAGTTCACCCCGGAGGACGCATAGCTCGGACCGGAGAGTGTTGTGCTCGGTCCGGAGAGTGTTGTGCTCTGACTGGAGGGCGTCGCACTCGGACTGGAAGGTGTCGCGCTCGGATTGGAAGGCATCGTGCTTGGGCTGGAGGGTATTGCGCTCAGACTGGAGGGCGTCGCATTTGGACTGGAGGGCATCGTACTTGGATTGGAAGGCGTCATACTTGGACTGGAGAGTGTCAGGTTTACCTAGGAGTGTCTCTTTCTCATACCAAAGTGCATCTCGTTGATGTAGGAGACCATTTCGCTCAGCCTGGAAGCTCTCTCGCTTATTTCGTACTGTCTCCCTGAGACTCTCCTTTTCAGCTTTGAGACTCTCTCTCTCAGTCTCAAAAACTTCCCTCTCAGGAATGGTATTAAATAAGGCCCGATAAGCATTAGCTAGGCCCCAAGTCATTTGTGCCTCCTGAGATCTGCCTAAGCCCCTACATTCCCGTCTCAACTCTCAGGATTCTCTAAGTGTTCAGGAGTAAAACTCCATGACACTAAAGATGTCTGTCTTTTAAAAGTCTCTCCAAAATCTCTCCACACCCCCTGCCACTCAGTATTCTCTGGTTCTAGGGAGTTCCTCCGGGTGCTGAGTGAGACTAACAAAATGATGAACAGTAAGTTCAGGGAGATTAACACGATTTCCAGTGTAGTCCACTGGGCCGACTGGTCATTAAAGGATGCAAAAGAAAAAGGAGGAAAAACCACCATTTCTGTACTATTAGTTGCATTAGCTGCTCCCTCCGGAGCTGCATACAGATACGAAGTAAGCATTGCTATCCATGCTCTCAATCGATTATACATTTGTACAGCTCCAAAGGAAAAAGTGGCTAGCTTAAACATGATCCAATATGTTTGGAGCATCTCAAAAAAGGAACTAATGAAACGCAGTCCCTTGTATAACAAATTTACTAGAGAGAACTTTTTTTTTTTTTTTCTCCTTTTTCTAATAGAGAGGGAAAAAGTAAAAAGACAAAGCTCAAAAGTGTTTACTAATAATCCAGGGTATTGGCTGTCCGCCCAGATTTTCAGGAATTTAAAGTTTATAAAATATCCTGGAGTAGTGGCAGTCCGCCTGGACTTTCAAGGTCAAGCTCGCAGGTGCAGAATCGCAAACCTAAGATAGCTCCTTAACAGAAGGAAAAAAAGACAACAAAACCGTAGCTCTGTTAAAAACTAAAAGAGTAACAGCCGAAGAAAACAGAAAAACGGCAACTCGAATTGCCTGCATTCTCCACCAAAATCTGTCGCGGGTTAAGCAAGATCTACCTGTGCCTGTGACAGGGGGGCAGCTGGCCCACAGGGCTGCTGGCCCAAAAAAAAGGGAAGGGGAAAAGGGAATGGGAAATGAAAACAGCGACAGCGATCTAAGGAGGCACACTTATTTACTAAAAGCTATATCAGAATACAGGATAGTACAATATAATACAACGTAATTGTAATTAAGCAAAATAGGAGAGAGAGAGAGTGAGACCCAAAACCCGAAAGGCCTACTGTAAGCTCTAGGCGAAACGGCTGGAATGCACCCCACGCTCCGCGGATCCAAAAGAGCGATTCCAGCCCGGGAGTGAGATTATATACTGTCCTTGTCTCGTGACTGATCCCTGACCGTGATGTCCTCTGGGATACGTAGTCTTCTTCTGTGAGCTGAACATTCGGTGAATTATCCATACTTTACATGATGTTATGATGTGGAATACTGATAGCAAAATTACAAAAATATTAAACCATGACAATACCTCTAGCTGCTGAGCTGGGCCAGGAGCTTTAACCAAGGCAGAGGTCTGTGCCACGCAGCAGGGAGCCTGTAGCTGGCTGCTTGCTCAGTAAGCTAGGAAGTGCCCAGCCTTTGCTGCATTAAGAGCTGTAGGTACTTAACTCAGTGCAGATTCCAAGCATCAGCTTGTAGCAGCGTGTTGGTGTTGTTAGATGAAACAGCGATGTCAATCCTATTTGCAGATGAACTGTGTTTGTGTTATTCTCATTTGTTGGCTAGCCTGCCAGGTCAGACCGTTGTCTCATGATGTGAATCTAGCTTTTAAATGATAGACAGTATAACAGAAAGCAAACTCCACATCATGTTGTCTGTTTTCCCATTTTCCAGCAGCCAGGCTGTACATACCTCCCTTATGCATACTGCTCACGTGCAGAAGCTTTTCCATAGTTGACACGTTGCACTTCTGTGTGTTTGCTTAATGCGTTTCAGATTTTAATTTGGCAGAGTTTTATATATGAATTTATTTTTATATGAATTACTCTTAACAAATACAAGAAAGATCAAGCATTTTAAAACTCCAGTTACGTTATTTGCTGCTTGTTACGCGGAGACCTCTTGGATGTGAATTTCGTCCTCCTTTTCTCTCTCTGTGCAGTTTTGGCATAACTAACTTTGTGCGGATGGACAGATGGGGTGAGGAGGACAGACAAGCTGTCTTGACCCCAAATCTTATTTCTGAAGCAGGTCATGGCACTCCCTGCACCCTCTGGTGGATGCATTCTTTGGGCTGGCATAGTAGCTGTGGACTCTTGATCTGAGAGTAGCCATCATCTGTGGATCCTCTTGGAATGAACAGAGATTTCTGTGTTGTTTTCCTTTCCTGAGTGTGAAGAACTTGGGATGGTTACATGCATTTCAGGCTGGAGACATTTCTGTCTTTCACTGATCTTTTCATCTTCTCTTACTGCTGATTCTACAGCTTGATTTCTCCCTCCTTTCCCTTGCTGCCCCTTTCCCCCCAACTGGTGAATAAACAAATAATTTGAAGCCTTTTTCTAAAACAACATTGATGAAGTACAAATGTAGAAAAGTACAGTATGCTGTAAACACAGAAATCATCTTTCTGGCAGCATTCCTAAAGTTCCAAGTATTTCCTATCCAAAAAAAAGAAGAGGTTGGGGGGACTGCTGAACACCTCAAACCTTCCTGCTGGTATTATACATCCCACGTGTTTTGTCAGAACAGCAGTACCCCAGGTAAACACAAAGCTCAAGGTGTCTCTGCCTCACACGGGTTCCTGCTGTCAAAGTTGTAGCTGGAGTTGGCAGTTATAACCACTGAGTCACTGTGCAGCTCAGGCCAGCGGTAACCAAATGTATTTTACCCTTTGGCAGTTGTGTTTTGAGCCCATGCAAAGGAGTCGTGTGACTGCAGTTGCAAAAGAACACTGGGCACGACCTCTTCCTTTGCATTCCTTGTGCTCTCTGTTGTTTTCCTGGCAGTGACCTTCTGCTTGAATTCAGCTGTAGGTGCAAGCTATCGTGGTGCTTTACAGTCTGAAAGTTGATACTGATTGCGTCCTGGTGACAAAAGTATCTCATTCCCATTGCAGGCAGGAGCACTGGTACGGACAAACTGATGCCAGTACTGCAACATTTCTTTTGTTTCAGAGCACCTCACCTTTCAAAGAATATACTTGAGAGATGGACAGGTATTAATGAGTTGCTATGGATTAATCTTCTGGAGTTTGTCCTGAAATGGTAACACTATAGGAACAAAAATACTCCAGTACTGAAGCAGGTTGTGGAATCTCTGTCCTTGGAGAGGCTCAAACTTGGCTAGGTATGGGACTGGGCATCCACAAAGAGCCCTCTCAGAGCGCAAGGTTCTGTGACAATCCCCATATTAACAAAGATAAAATGTAAAGCTGTCTTTTCTCATGTACTGGATGTAACACGGTATTGCTTATTTTTAGAAATTTCTGCTCCAGTGGCTCAATGGAATGGAACATCCACTCTGCATCTTATGCCACCTGGGAAATAGAGTTGAGTCAGTGCTTAGGAGGAAATATCCAATGTGAAACATTGGAAGTAGGTGAATTTGTCTCTGCCTTACGTGATTTTGGCATTTCAGATAGCCCTATGCAACATTAACTCTTCTAGTCTGTATGCACTGATGTAAGGTCACTTCTGTATACTAGAACTCCTTCTTCTGACTTGGTTCAAGTTAGAGTGCTCCGACTATAAAATTTGGATTGCTGAGTTGCAGTCATCTTCCATGTTGCAGAAGTTTTGGTCAATTTCCTCACGTTTAAGTCTGTCACAAGGATTTGAAATAACTTTTGAAGGGTAGTTGTGGGCTTTGAGGTTCCTCGGTGCCCAGGTAGCCTTATGAAAAGATGGAAGTTCCTCGTTAAGATGCTTTTGAAGCTTTATCAGAAGTCACGTGTGCTTGCACAAAGAGACTTTGTGTTGAAAGCAGATTGGGACATGGAGTGCTTTGCACACTGCTGTCAATGCTGTTTCTTTACTGCAGCAATAAATGGTCATGTGCAACTCTCCTCTAAAAACCCCAGTCTTTTTCATATCAGTGAGTACTGGAAACTTCTCCTTGTGCTGGAAGAGCAGTTGTGGATGGGGCCATCTTGGTGTCATCCAGTAAGCATTTCTGGGGGCACAGATATGTTTTACATGGAAAAAAGGAATATAAAAAAGTTCTGTTAGTCACACTTGATACCAGTGTAATAAATTAACTTTTCCTATTTATTTTAATACTCTTTCCCTTCAGTAACCTACCTGTGTGTGTGTTTGTCCTGACCCGTGTGCTTTCTCAATTTCTAATACAGAACAATACATTTTTTTACTTTTATATTACATTTGGCAATGGGCTTCTTGTTGCACTCTTGCAGTCTTTTCTAAGGAAAACTTTAAGTAGGAGGTAAATGCACTGATTGTTTTTAATCTCCCTTTTTACTGTAAGACTTTTTTGGCATCTGCTGTAGCTGTTTAAAAAAAATACTGTAGATAGTGCTCTGTATAGCAGATCTTGAAATGCTGTGGATCTCAGTCCTTGTACTTCCATTGTAGGATTACTGCCATATTTTACAGTATTGAGATAAGAGCTTTGGTTTTTCAGTGTTATACTTGGTTTGCATTCTGGTATGAATCCAAGGGCACAGTTGCTTTCTCACGTGTTTCCTGGCTTCTTTCAGCATTTGATTCCTGCCTTGTGTTGAGAAGAACCAACCCCCATGCTCTATGGCAGAATTAGTAGAGTAATGGGGAATTGGGATGGAAGTTACTACTCTGGGATGCAGAACAGCAAGTTTTGTCCTCAGTGGGTTAGTGACTGGAAAGGTGCATCCCTCCAAAGATGCTCTCAGTCTGACGGAGATGAGGTTTGCAGTGTGCGCATGGTGTGGTACGCAATCAGTTTTATGCGTCAGTTGCTTTTCCTGTGTTGTTTTGTTGCTTGAAGTGTTAATATGAATGTAATGGCTTGGCCAAATCACTACAAAAGGTGTTTTTATAGGACTCTTAGTAAGCAGATGCAGTTTAAGGCTACCTCCTGTGTTCCTCTGCAGATAAATTGATTTGTAAAGTGAACCTACTACTACAGCAGCCAAAATGCTCCCAGATCAACTGTATTCTTACTACTTTGTTCCTTGCTGGAGAGCTGCTGGTGCCATACTGTGATCTTGGATGTCTTCCTGATGTGTCCATGCCAAAGTGGTTGTTGAAGTCTCAGAACTAGCAAGGTAGATCTCATCCAGCACGCTTGCTTCCACGCAGTCCCTTTACCTTCTGCCCATTCACTTGCTGAGTTTGTATTCTGTCATTTCCAGATGAGAAACGTTTTCATACTTTAGCTGTTGGCTGAAAAATATCATCATGTTTTCATTGCAAATGACATGAAGGTGCTTGAAAATATATTTTGAATCTGAGGTAAAATATATATATATATATATATGAGTATTTTTTTTAACACTTTTTGGATAAGTTGACATGAGACTGTAACGTTGAGAATACTTTATTCCCTGCTCAGACCGCATTTGATGAACTTTAGAATGGAGGGGGAAAAAAAAAGTTTGGAGTATTGTTTGTATTGTGACTGCTTGGTGTGTCAGCTTAGTGCAAAGCCTCAGTCATAACTCAGTCCTGAAGTAAGCACACACCAACTAAGGGTGCTTTAAATAACCTGAATAGAAACTGTAGAAAACTGTGTTAATACATATCTGTGTTTACAGTGCATCCAAACAAGCTTCCTCATTTTTTAATTAGCCACTCTGCTGACAGAAATGCTCCCTGTTTGGGCTCAGTGTGCTTGTGGGCTTTGTGCCCTGGAAATCAGCATTTCAGAAAGAAGTTAGCCCAGGATTGCTTGCAGTCTTCAGTGTCTTCATCTTTGGCTTACGATGCTTATTTCTGGCAAGGATGATTGCTGATGTTCTGGTTTGTGGAAGAATTCTTGTTGAGCAGTGGTGAGTGACTGAATAAATAAGTTCATCTAATAACTAAAGGGATGATGTCCTAAACACTCTATCCCATTTGCTGTTATAACTTAACAAGGCTCCCTGCAAAAGCATGAAGTGTTTTGCTCTAGGGGGAATGGCTCCTTTCAGAAAATACTTCGCTATGTCTTGCTTTTAGGAATCTACAGACATTATTGGCATTGCTGTGGCCTCAAAGAGGTTTCTGAGCACTGAACTTCTCTGTGAGAAAAACCTTATAAAACAATGAGAGGAACGTTGCATACATTCCTATGAAGCACACAAACCTGAAAGAGCATCAGGAGGAGCCCAGCATTGGATGTCTAATATTGAGAAATGCCATCTGTGCCATGCAGCTACCCCATCCTCTGTGGAAATAAGGCAAAGTGAAACACTATGCACAGCCCCGACCCCCAGAGGGCAGTGTTGATGGGTAGGCCCCTGGAAGCTAGGCTCTGCTTTCAGCCTTCGGTATTGCAGAGGGTTTAGGATTTGGTTGGAGTGAGGACAGGGACACGTGCTGAATTTGCAGGTGAGAGGTTGGTGGGAGCTGGTCTTGGAGTTTTGCACTTGGCAGCGCTAGAAATGTGAATGGCTGCTGCTCCCTTCCTTCTTTCTAGACATCTTGAGAAGAATAACTAATTAGAATTTGTCCCTGTACTGCTTCAACAGATGCGTCTTAAACTACCTGTGGCAGCTCTCCAGCCTACCCAGTGTTCTGAAGAGCCTCCACTTGGCATCAGAGGGCTGTGTTAAAGGGTGTATTTGTTTGTAAATAGTGGCTTAGTGTGCACAGATTGCCTCCCCCAACCTCTTGGATGTGCTGTTCTCAACTGAAATACCAGCTGGAATAGCTGCTATCTCAGCAGCAGTTACAGATATGACTTAACCTCAGAGTAAATTTATGAATTGGCCTTAAAGCATAAATTTAAACATATAGGATCCTGAAAAATGAGTTGATACATTTCTGCCCATTTTGGTTTTGAGTGTGCTTGGCAAGCATGAGCTGTGAGAATGTCAGCAGCCAAGCTCGGGAGTTTCTAATCCCCTCTCTGGTTCCTTGGATTTCTCATCAGAAAAATGCTTGCGATGTGGATTCTGTTCTTTCTTTATCAGCTTTTCCTGTTCCCACATATACAGACAGGAAGCTTTGTTCGTATCAGGGTATGTAAAGCTGTGTGGTTGTGCTTGTCATGCACACATCTCAAAGCAGATGTGGTTCGTGCTGTATGGGCACGGGCACCTGGCAGCAGGCGGGATCGAGGCCATCAGGTGTGGACACAACAGGCAGAGAAGCATGTGTCCAGATTTCACTAATATTAATTCTGCATCATCTGGAGATGGTCAGAACCCACTGTTAATGTGCTATAAAAAATGAGGTAATGCTGACCCTGGTTCTTTTGTTCCGCATTTTCTCATTAGACATGTAAGGCTGAACCTTAAATTTCTCATCTCATTTACAAGTGACAATGCTGTTATTTTATCTTAAATACCATGTCTTCAATTGCCTGCCTGACTTGAATCTTTAATTGACCTTAAATTACCTCTCAGTGTTTAATCCCCAGAATGTCTCTGAATTAAATGAAGATTGTTATATGTGCCCATTCTTTATTACCTACTGTTTGACAGCAGAAATAGTGTGTGTTTTCTTGATTATGTGGAGGGAGGGGTGAAATAATGTATGAATTTGCTCATGGAAGAAGATGGACTTGAGTAATTACTGGTAGACTGTTTGGGAAAGCAGCACATCATATGGGGGGAAGCAAAAGCAAAATATGAGGAGTAAGGTTCAGAATTATGTATCCATCGAAAACTAAATCACAAATTCGGGAAGTACATCTCGCAGAGATGTGGGCTGTTCTGAAAGGTTCCAGTTTGGTGTGATTTCTTGGTCCAGCTTTGAAAACGACATGTGTATACAGGGGTGTGTTTGTGTGTGTGTGTGTGTCTCCACATGTCGCTGAAAGCTGAGTGTGGCTCTTTGTGTATAAAAATATAGAAGGAGAATTCTGCTGGGAACAATAAGCACATCTTCACTGGCTTCCATAGTGCTTTGTGAGGGTGTGCAACCACAAAATCTCAGACTTGAGGGCTGTTTGTAACTACAGACCCAGTCCCACGTTCCTGTGCAGCAAAGTGGTTAACTGATCATGGGGGGATGAGACAGAGAACAGAATTTATTAAATCCTTTTTCCTTTAATTTGGTACACTGCACATTCAATGAACATCTGCTGAGGTTCAAATCCTTTCTCTTAATATTTTTAAATTTTAGAAAAAAAAAATTAGGAAAAAGAACAGTAATTCAGAAATTTTGTATTGTATGTGCTCCCTAGAAACAAAAATGTTTTTGTAACCATTTCACTATTTGAAAGCAAAAACGGAGATGCTAAGGGCCTCATTTCGAGTGGTACTGAGTGTGTGCTGTGTTGTGTGTTTGTGGTGTATCAGTGATGTAGTGCTGGTTGGGTAAGACTGGCACTTGTCATACAAAAACCAGGTGTAGAAATACCTTCACCTGATTTTTAAATGCATCAGCGGCGTTGTAGGGCTTATTGCTCAGATGAGGTGTTGCTCTGTGTTGCTCAGAACTGCTGAGGCTCTGTGTAGGTGTGGAGAATCGAAATGCGTCGTGTTTATCTTGATGACGTGGCATAACATTTGCATGATGCTGTGTGGCGATGCCACCTTAAGCCTTAAAACAAAGATAAATCTGTCAGATTTTCTCAAAGTATGCAAAAAAATACTGTTTAACGAGAGTAGGATGTTCCTGTAAGGCTGAACTAGTTAAAAAAAAAAAAAAGTTGTCTTCTCTGAGATGGAAAGGGGAACCTGTAGATCTCTATACTGTGAACGACCTCTGTAGGCAGTGGCTGTCGCTGTGGCCCCGCAGAAGCTGATGCGCTGTTCTGGCAGCCTGCCCCAATTCTCAGTTCCCAGCTTTATTTGTGTTGGATGTGTTGTGCTCCCTCCCCCTGTTAGGAGATCTCTGCCTGGAGGAGGATGACGACTCAACACTTATTTGGTGTTGGAAAAAATCTCGTCAAGGTGTGCGCTTGCTTCAGATAGTGCCGTCGTTCCCCCTTCCTGCGCCCGATGTCTTATCCTTAAACCATTTGAAGTGGGGGCAAACGAAGCAGCGGGAACCCAGCTTTCTTTGTTCATTTGGATCTACCTCATGTAAACAGTTGGGTGCTATTTACTCCAATTGTCTCAGATGAGATTGGCAAAAAGCGACCAAACTGCATGTGATGGCTGCCCTCGGCAGAGGCGGTCCTCCACAACCCAAACCCTTTGGGTTTCTTCTTCACAGATAACAGTGTTGTATTTGAGTTGTGTCCTTCGTGCCTTTGTGTTTGTTTTTTTTTCTTCCCAGTGCATAACAATCAAAGGTCGTGTCCTTGATTAAGAACAGCCAATGAATTTTAACCACGAAGTTTAAAAAAGCAGCAAAGTAGTTTTAGCAGATGTTATTTTTCAGAGTATCAGATCCAAGTGTACAGTATCACAGCAGAACTAGGCGAAGAGAAAGAGCCAATAAAGAACTCTTTTTGAGATATATATAATCCCAACCCTAGAGATGCACCTCTGTGCATCCATCCATATGCATATATATACATACACAGCACAGCTGTGTGCATCTATATATAAAATGGAAGGATATGTGGGTAAGGGAATAAAATGTCATTGACTTTTCCACAGTTTTCTATGGAACAGTTTACAGCTCTGTATAGGTTTTTCTACTGTGTGAACCTTTTTTACATTAAAAAAAATAATAATTCCTTTTTGGAAAATTTAAGTTGTGATATATACTATCTTTTTTTGAAGTTGGGAAAAAAATCAATCAACTTTTTACCAATACCTAATATGGGGGGGGGGGGGGGGGGGGGGCAGGGAAGGAATCTCTTCTGTACAATTGTATTTAGTTTAAATAGTAAAGAAAAATGATATGTGGGATTGTAAAAGTGCTGACATTCCGTGGTGGCAGGACTTCCAAGTGTTTCCTAAGGCTTTCTGCTGCAGAGAGACTCAAACAAAAGGAAAATGCCTCTGTTAAATGTTTTTATAAAACTGCTCCATCAGGTCTATACCTAAACTATATTTTCTAAAGCCTAATCATCCTTTAATATGCTGCATATAAATTATCAGCATGGTTGCACTTTCTCAATAATAATGTATGCCCTACAATTGGCTCATGATAAGGACTTTAGTTTTTTAACAGAACAGATAGTACTTTGGGCAGAAGGTAATATTTATATAGGTACCTCAAGAAAAAAAAAAGAGCCTGAATATGCTGCATTTTGTTCCTTTAACATTTTTCATGTAGCATTTGTTTGCTTTTGTTTTTGTAGTAGACGACCAGCTACCTGTTTGCTTTGGGGAACCCCAGTAGCATTTTCTGTTCTGCTCGTAGGATGTCGTGTCCTGCCTTGGTTGCATGCAGTAGCTCGGGACAGGGTTTGCCCTGCATTGCAACGGGAGGGGGGACCACGAGGACATTGCTTTACGTAGGCTTCAGGAAAAGGATACTATATTCCTAAAACAGACAATAGATGTTCTGAATGGTGAATCTGTTGTACCACTTTCTTGACTCTTTCGAATGCAGAGAGGAGGCAGCTGATTAATGAGGGAAGCCCAACAGCCTGAGCTTACCCTGCTGGTCCATGTTCTGAGGTGGCTCGGCTGTGCTTCCCAACCTCTGGCTTTGTGGAGAGTTGCTTCCTGTGGTGTGCCCCGCTCCCTGAAGCCACTTGCTGATGTGGGTGCATCTTCTGCTGCTTTGTTTCCGAGTCAGTGAAAACCTAAAAACGTGCAGAGGTGGGGAATTTTTGTTGAGATCTGTTGAAGGAAGCTTCAGAGGCTGTGAAGTTGAGCATTTATTGTCGTGTTCTTAAGCTTAGGTGGGTCCTTTTCCAAGTTTGTTTTACAGCTTGCAAGGTAAAATAGTTTGCACTACTTTTGCAATAAACTCATGAAAAACCTAACAGTTTCTGTTTTGGTTTCTTACTGTATATATACAACTAATACTAAAGATTTAGCATAGTGTTTCTCACCTCAAAACATTAAGACTCGTAACAAGCTCAGAATGCTGTAATTCCTGACAAAATAATGATGTGAATGATATTTTATAAAGTTATTTTGTATGGTGTCAATTTTGTTTTGCCTCATAGTATGTCAATAAAATAAATTTTCTCATCTTTACAACATTGTTTGATGTCCTTTTATTGAACTTCATCCAAAGCCATCAATGGCTTCCATCTGTGGCTCAGAAGCAGTTCCAAGTCCCAGTGACAGATTGAAGGCTGTACCAGAGTAGAGATCCTCATACTACACCACACTGTGCCTTTTCAAATTGTAACCCCAGATGTGAGGCTGCAGTTGGTTGCGGCAAACTGGCAGCTATGAAGTCCCCATTGAGGTCTCTGGTTGAATTAATACAGAAGGGTGTTCAAGTTCTTGTGGCCTTGCTGATTGTCCAGAGTTTGTTCATCAGCCCACAGGAAACTTCTAAGAGGGATGAAATACAGTGATTTATACTTGGTAACCACAGTCCTTTTGGCATTTTCGCAAGCTGAGGAAGATGGGAGCTTCATTGCCTTTGAGCAGCCTGGGCGTGCTAGGGAGAATCTCCCATGTTTGTGTTGCAGGAAGGAAAACAAAAATATGGATATAATAGCGCTCATTCTGGAAAGCTTCCATCCCCTGGCATGTGTTCTGCTGTCCAAAATCTCTGAACACTTCAAAGAGGCCAAGATACCCTGAGAAGTACTGTCGGCTTCCTGCCTTGCAGCTGCCTGCCCTGCAGGGCAGAAACATTCAACAACTGCAAACTTCCAAAACCAATTCTTGGAAAAACAAGAAGAAAAGCAAAGCATCTCCTAATGAAAGCCTGCTTAGGATGGCTCATCTTTTTGAGCTTCAGCCATTTTATAACAACCTTTCTCATACCAGGCAGGGATAGATATGGCTCTGGAGACCTTAGTCACGGCCTTGTAGCACCTAAAGGAATAGCATAGCATTGTCATGGAGGAGTGTGTTCCTTCTGTGGAGGCTGAAAGAGACTGCATCAACCCAAGTCGTGGTAACAGAAGTGCTTCAGTTTTGTTGCATGTTCCTGGAATGGAACAAACACTGGGTATACCACAAGGCCATGGTTCATTGCCAGCTACTCCCAAGCAGCTTGGACCACCGCAGGCTTGGGCTGCAGTTCTGAGGCAACAAGTCCACATTCCTATCAGCTAAAAATGAGGATAGCTTTCCGGACAATGAAGTGCAAACCACCTTTGGCCAGGGACACCTCTGCCCATCTGCAACCATAGCCCAGGTATGTGGCTAATAGCCTTCAGCAGCAAAATATGCTGGTACTGGCACTGGAGGAGCCTCTTAATTCTGTGGCGGAATTTCCCACTTCAGGTCTCACAAAAGTGACCCTCCTGCAAATGGCCACCATCTAACGACCCCAGAGAGCTGTTTTCCTTCAGTCCCAAAGTACCATTGCTCTCGATGTGCCAGTAGGTGTGTGATTGCAGTGTTGGCTTATAACCTGGAGGTGGTGGCTGACCATGCTGAAGCTCCTCGTCAGGCTCAGGCTGGCAGTTCTGGGCAAGTGACTGGTATCTTCCTTTAGAACCTCTGCACAGCACTATGACTGGTTCATGAGAGGCATGGATTACGGGGTCGGCTCCAAAGAACCTGTGATGGAAAATGCTGCTCTAAAACTAAGCTGAACAGTAAACATAAGCATATTTGCCCTAAAGCTGATCAGTCCCGCTGGCTTTCCTTCAAGATATGTGTGCTCAGTACAGTGATATCTTTGTTGGGGGTTGTTTTGGATTTCTGATTCTTAGGTCATGACTCACCTAACTGTGGATCAGGTAGTGCAGCAGTGACTTAACCAAGAGGTGTCTGCTCCACAATTAGGCTGTTCTGTGACTTTTCAACACAACAATGGTGAACAGCATTTTTGAGTCCATCTCTGTTTTACCTTGCTGCCCCATACCCTGTTTATGCTATAGGTTTACCATACAACTTTCTTCTAGGGTGAAAGAAGCATCTTCTGTTCCCCCAAAGCTGGCAAGTGTTAGATAGACCAAGTGCTGAGAAAAACACTGTTCATAATTTACATATCTTACTCCAGGCAACATCTCCCACCCCAAACACACAGTGCTCAACTGTCAGTTTCCCACAGCTCTCCATACACTTTTAATAATTAAAGAAACAAAAACCTCAACCCTTTCAACAACAGCACAGTTCTGCATACCTACTTGGGAATCTCTCAAGAGGTAAAACATCACATAGCACTCACTGCAGCCTTCCTGACGCAATACAGTTTTGTTCTATGGTAAACTGAAGCTGGAAAAAAACTGCAGGAAGTTTCTGCACCTCTGTCACTTTTTCCTAAAAATATTTATTGTAAAAAGTCGCATATAAAGTTGTACACAGGACAGTTATTTTTATAGTAAAAAACAAAGGAAATTCAGCAATGCAGCTCTGTCACTCAAGTGGTAAAGGGTTGCTCACTCTCAACAATCCACATTTAACAGACTTCAGTCAACTCATGCTTTGTTAGAGCACCACAGACAAACCGCAGGCATGAAGAACTGACTACAGAGAAAAGTTCTCATACATATTTATGTTATTATCTATCACATCTACTTCTTATCACCATGGCTGCTGAAACACATACGCTGTTGGAATGGCTCTCATCCTCTACTCAGTTTCTGTGCAGATGTGGCAGTTTAGGCTCCATTACAGCAAGAGCTTTATTATTTTTTCTTTTTAAAGCTAAATCAAAACCAAAACAGAACACATATTAAAATTGGGTTTGGTCCACTGCTAATGCCCTGCCACTGTTCCAGAAAGCTGCGGAAGGGTTCAATCACTTACTGGCTCCCCAGGCAGAAGAGGACCAGGGGTAGCAGATCTTGTGTAAAAACCCTCCCCTCACCTGAGAAACAAACTGGGGAAGAGCCCCCTTTTAAAGAGTGAAAGAGCTTTTGGACTGAGAGCTGCCTGTAAAGAATTGTACGTTTGGATAACGATTGTCTGAAGAAGTCATTTTCAAACATCTCAGCAAGTTCTGCTGTCACATTTACATTAGTGCTTCTCTTGCCACCATGTTTCTGAGGGAAGAATTCAATTCTTCAGGAAGTACACAGTTCAATTTTTAAACTTCTTAGAGCAAAAGCAGATGGCTCAGTCTATAAATATATCCAGCATCTGGATTCTCAGTCACAAAAATAAGATCCTTTATACAACAGAAAACGGATCAACTATGAAGTAGCTCTCCACTAGCCTTAAGATCCAACAGCTTCATCCACAGCTTCGTCATCGTCATCATCATCATCGTCCTCTTCATCACATTTCCCCAGTTCTCCATCTTGCTTCTCTTTTTCAAGCATTTTTAGGTATTTGCTAGCTAGAATTTTCTTTGGCAAGATATCTGGAAGAGAGAATGGCTTCTTTTAGTCAGTATAAGTACTTACATTGCCTCTTTCATTATGCTGCATTCATACAGAATCACAGAATCACGCAGGTTGGAAAGCACTGAATACCACTAAACAAAACAATACCAACTACACATTTTAGTTAATGACCAATTGAGTTAGCCTGACATACAATGTATCGTAAGTGGAAATGGATACTTCCTTTTTTCTTTTTCTAATTACAAGTAACATTATTTGTTTGACGTTAAATGGAATGCCCAATTACTCAACAGCCTCTGACAGATTCAATAGACAGCTGCCTCACTTGTGTCCTGCAGAAAGCTGATTTCTGTATTCAGGTAAGATGCTCATTCAGGGCAGTAACGATGGCCTTGAGACAAGGCAAAACAAGGAGCCCTGAGAAAAACCAGGCTACAAATATCTCATCCTCCCCCTGTATTCTCTGTCCATGCCCTTTCAGAGTGAAACATTACCAATAAGTTCCAACTACAAGAGAGAAGTGTGCATGCACAGTACAGATGTACAGATGTGTGTAAATACATACATTAAAAGGGAGAGGAACCATATGATGCATCCTTTTAAGAAACAGGACTTACAGATTTAAATGCATGATTTTTGAGCCATGTAATTTGTCTTTTTTAGGTTGCTTTACAGGCTGAAAGCTTTTAAATGGGATTGTTGGCATGTCAGAAGTGCTTACGGCAATATGCTGAGCACTAATTACCCGGGTATAATTTTGCAACACCAGAGAAATAAATCCTTGTCCACAAATAAGTGTTTTCAGTAATGTAGCTTATGAGTTAGATTTGAATCACAGAATGGCATGGGTTGGAAGAGACCTTAAAAGCCTAACTAGATCCAACCCTCTGCCATGGGTATGGTTGCCACCCACCAGCTCAGGCTGCCCAGGGCCCCACCCAACCTGGCCTTGAACCCCTTCAGGGATGAGGCACCTGGGCAGCCTGTTCCAGTACCTCACGGAAAAAAAAAAAAATCCCTCCTAATACCTAATCTGAATCTCATCTATTGTTAGTTTAAAATCATTCCCCCTTGTTCTATCACTACGAGACCATGCAAAAAGTCAGTCTCCCTCCTGCCTGTAAGCTCCCTTCAAGTATTGGAAGGCTGCAATGAGGTCTCTCTGGAGCGTTCTCTTTTCTAAGCTAAACAAGCCCAACTCCCTCAACCTTTCTTGGTAAGAGAGGTGCTCCAGCCCTTTGACATCTCTGTGGCCCTCCTCTGTACCTGATCCAACAACTTCATGTCTTTTTACATGGATATATAAGGGTGCCTAGCAGAGATGACAGCAGAAGCAGAAGAGTGGCTAAAGCATGGCAGCTTGACACCCACTCGTTGTACAAAATCTTCTGTGCTGTCACTTAAACATGTGTGTGAATCTTGACGAGTTTGTTCCTTTTTATTTACGTGGCCATGAGTTTTCCTAGGTGGTAACGAAGAAAAGCTTGGCAACACCAGGATGTTAAATGAATCACACAATGATCTGGACTGGAGGGGATGTTTCAGATCACCTAGTTCCAAATCCCCTGCTTTAGGCAGGGACAGCTCCCACTAGACCAGGTTGCTCAAAGTCCCATCCAGCCTTGAATGCTCCCAGGGATGGGGCATTCAGAACCTCACTGGGCAATCTGTTCCAGTGTGTCACCACCCTGAACCTGGATTTAGCACGCTAACTAAGAAGACATTAGCGTGCTGGATAAAGGGGAGCACTGCTGAACTTTTCAGGGCAACAGTTCAGCCTGACCATTCCCAACCCTGCCATTAAGCCTTTAGTTATATGGTTGGGGCTTTTTTTTTGGTCTATACATAATAGGAGAATAAAAACCAGCAGGAGAACAGTGCCCTCACAAAACAACTCAATGCAATCAAAACTCCATCTTCAAATTTACACACAGGATTACCGACGGTCTGCAGATACCTGCAAGGAACTGAAAGGTTTCACACTCTTCTGCAGTGTGAGACAGGTCGCTGTACGTGAGGGCGTTCTTCTCCTTGCCTCTGCCGTGTTTGTAGGAGTACGACGCCAAATACTGAACGAAAAGCTCCTAAAACGTAAAGCAAATAATACAGATTCGGATATGCAGGTGGCAGCCGAAGCCCCAATTAAAGGCGCGAGTGCCACATTTAACAGCACGTATACAAGGCGCTGGACGTGGTAGCGCTAAGCGAAGAGGCGGAACCGAAAGCCCGCCCGGCCCAGAGGGGAGGGAAGGCGGGAGACGCTACCGTGGCCTTAGCGGTGAGAAAAAGCGCGTCCTGGTTGATGCTGGACACCTCCGGCGAGCTCTTCATGATGACGCGGATGCGCGACAGCGGCAGTGACACCAGCCGGTTCTCCCCGCCGCTCAACCTGGCCGCCATTTTGCCCCCCCGGCGCGGCCCCAGCCTTTCACCCCTCATCCCGGCGAGAAATGGGCGGCCGTCGCAGCACGGCCCCCTGGGAGCTGTAGTTCGAGGCCGCCAGAAGGCCTCCGCGCGCCGCCGGCGGGAGGAAGCAGCGGGACTACAACTCCCGTGAGGCCGCGCGCCGGCCGAGCGGCGGGAGGACTACGAGCCCCGTGGTGCACCGCGCTCGTCCGCTGCCCGCTCTGTGCCGCGCGGTGGCGGTTCCTCGCCCCGGGCCCGACGTGACGCGGGGCATCTGCTCCGCGCCGGTCTCGTGCGAGCTGCGAGAGCCGGGAACTCGTTTTTTATGGCAAATAGGCTCTTCCTAAATATAATCCAAGTAGAGGCCAGCGGCTACAGAGTCATGAGTGTAATTGCAGGTTGCTGAACACCTAGTTGGCTCCTGCTGTCCAGTAGCTGTCTGGTATCCTGGCACTTGGAGGCGTGTTGGGTGTGGAGAGCATAAGTAAACTATGAACAAATGATGACGGCGGTGGCTTTATTAATGCATTCCCCACATATGTAGCACCGCGCTCTGTTCTGCTGAAGGCAGTCGGCCAGGTGGGTGGGGAATGGCTGTGGTTGGTCTGCGTGTGCCTCAGCACCGTCTCCCGCAGTGCTCTGGGGAAGCCGCAGCCCGTGGCTTGGATGGGTGCACGACTTGCTGGGTAAAACGTGGCTGCGTGGCTGGGCTAAGAGTGGTGGTGAATGGGGTTAAATCCAGCTGGCGACCGGTCACAAGTGGTGTGCCCCAGGGGTCTGCGCTGGGACCAGCCCTATTTAATAACCTTCTTGATAACCTAGATGAGGGGACTGAGTGCATCCTCAGTAAGTCTGCAGATGACACCACGTTAGGAGGAAGTAGCGATCTGCCTGAAGGTAGGAAGGTCCTTCAATGGGATCACAGAATCACAGAATGGCTTGGGTTGGAAGGGACCCCAAGGGTCATCAATTCTCTATCCCCTCTGCCACAGGCAGGGGCACCAACCTCCAGATCTGGTACTAGACCAGGCTGCGCAGGGCCCATTCAACCTGGTCTTGAACACTTCCAGGGATGGAGCATCCACAGCCTCTCTGGGCAGCCTGTTCCAGCACCTCACCACTCTCTCTGTAAAGAACTTCCCCCCAACATCCAACCTAAATCTCCCCTCCCTCAACTTAAAACCATTTCCCCTTGTCCTGCAGTTATCTACCCTTTCAAAGAGTTGATTCCCCTCCCCTCTGTAGGCTCCCTTTAGGTATTGAAATGCTGCAATGAGGTCACCCTGCAGCCTTCTTCAGGCTGAACAAGCCCAGCTCCCTCAGCCCGTCTTCATAGAGGAGGTGCTCCAGTCCCCTGATCGTCTTTGTGGCCCTCCTCTGGACTCTCTCCAACAGCTCCCTGTCTTTTTTTGGAATAGGGGCTCCACACTTGGAGGCAGTACTCCAGATGGGGCCTCACAAGAGCAGAGTAGAGGGGAACAATCACTTCCTTGTCCCTGCTGGCCACCCCTCTTCTGATGGAGCACAGGATACCATTTGCCTTCCAAGCTACAAGGGCACACTGCTGGCTCATATTCAGTTTTTCATCTATCAAGACCCCTAGGTCCTTCTCTGCTAGGATATGGATAGGCTGGATTGATCAGCTCAGGCCAGCGGTGTGAGCTTTAACAAGACTAAGTGCCCAGTCCTGCACATTGGTCATAACTACCCCATGCAATTCTTCTCTTCTCCCAGATGGCTAGTGATAGAATGAACGACAATGGCTTTAAGTTGTGCTGGATAGGTTCAAGTTAGATATTAGGTGGAATTTCTTCTCTAACAGCTGTCGAGGAATAGAACAGACTGCCCAGGAAAGTGGTAAAGTCATTGTCTATGAGGGTGCTCAAGAAACATGGAGATGTAGCACTTAGGGCCATAATTAGTGATGTTAGGCATGGTTGTGATGGGTTGGCGGTTGGACTTATGAGGAAGGTTTTCATGCAGAGGGTGGTGATGGCACTGGAACAGGTTGCCCAAGGAAGTTGTGGATGCTCCATCCCTGGAAGCATTCAAAGCCAGGCTGGATGTGGCTCTGGGCAGCCTGGTCTGGTGGTTGGCAGCCCTGCACATGACAGAGGGGTTGAAATGCAGTGATCATTACGGTCCTTTTCAACCCAGGCCATTCTATGAGTCTATGATTCTATGACTTGATCTTAGTGGTCTTTTCTGACCTTAATGATTCTATGAGTCTATGATTTGATTCCAGAGCCAGGAGGTGGTGTGTGCCTGTCTGCTAAGAGCTGCTCCCACCAGGAGTCCACACAGGACCTTGCTGTGCACTTTGCAAACAGTATATTTTTCATTTATATTGGAGAAATCTACCAATACTGCTAATTGATCACTATTTGGCATTAGAGGGGAGAATGGATGCTTTTGTAATAATGTACAGTTGGAATTCAAGGCAGAAAGCGATCTTCCTGGAACAGAAAATACAAGGAATTGGTTAACATGATATTACAAGCTGATACAGAATTTGCAAGTATATATGGATAAGGCTTTAATACAGATGATACTGATTATTAAGGGAATATGGCACCTTCAACAGTTGTCAGCACCTTAGTACAGGGATAGTACAGCAATATATGTTCATTGGCTTTGGGTCCAGCATTACCATGTTTGGAGACAACTTTTACTGTTAAGTAACAACAATCAAAACATCTTGGGCTTCACAATTCATTTGAGATTACAACACTGGTGAAATCACTCTGTAGATTATATCCAAACTGAAGTGTTATGTACAATGATGCTGTATTCATATCTATCAGGCTCGGTTTTGTTTGATCCTTGTAGTCTTGTGACACCTTGTGGAAACAGTTGACATTACTATGACAGTGAGATGTAAGCAACTTCTTTCAGAGCTTCTCCACCACTTGGAATTAACTCATCCTGGTCCTGAAGGATCTCAGTAGACTGAGTAGCTTAATGGCAATGTCAAAGCTCTACACTGTTGTGTTTACAGAGCCACAATCCAATTATCTCCTAGAGACAATAAAATATTAACTACTCCAAATTACATTTAGCAATAACTATCTTATTTAACTGATACAAGCTGTCATCACTTTGTGTGTGTGTGTGTGTGTATGTGTCTCATAAGGAAGAAGTGAAATAACAAAACATTGCTGAGCTGAACTAGAACAATAGAGTATTTTGAGTTGGAAGGGACAAGGATATTGAATCCAACTATGTCAAAAAGTGTTTCCAAAACCCCCTCTGGCCAATGTTACAGAGAAGAGTCATAACTAATGGTTGTATTAATGAGACCAAATCTTTAGTATGCTTTTGTACCACTGATATCATAACCAAATGCAGTATGGGCATTTGCCACCCAATTAGTATTCACATCAATACTGGAGAAATGAATGTAACTATCATTTCTCTGTAAGAAATGCTTCTAGTGACATTCTTGGCAAAATTCTGTGAATGAAAAAGTGATTTTCTTTATTTGAAAATGCCCCCTTGTACATCCGTCATACCTAAATTTGGCCAGTTTGAACACACCTGTCTTGCCTCCCCATAGGTGTGTGCTTCACATACTGCCTGAAATCCACAGAACTGCTCAATTTGAACATGTGTACTATCTCTAAATTCATGTTGAATTTACTTACACCAGTTATAAGAAGACATCTAAATGAAACTGCTTGTCCACAACCTTCAAATAACTGCTAATACTATTGAAATTATTGTGTTGTCTTTAAGTTATATGCCTCTTTCTATTCCAATAAGCATCTGCACTGGAAGATCACAGAGGCTGAAAACCCTCCCATGCCCAAGGATTTGGAAACTGAGGCTGAGGGCTTCTTTCACCTGCCCTGTTTTGGCTAGTAGGGGAGTCTTGCAAGAATAGACAACAGAATTTTCCTGTTTTGTGACTTCCAGATTAAAAAAAAAAAAAAAAAAGGTATTGATTGATGATGATCTGTCTTGATAAACGGATAAATACTTGGGCCAAACTGCTCCACGGGGAATAGAGTGGCAGCAGATTTGTCTTCTATGGGGAGAAACAGTAGCGTGTTGAACAAGCTGGTGGCAGCTACAAATGTGTGTCTGCTCTCCTTTGTGACTGTGGATTCAGAACAAACTATTGAAGTGAGGAAAAGATTATAAGAGATACTTATTCCCAGTGTACAGTAAGAAGATATATCTATATATTTATATCTATATACACTAGGTGAAAGTTACAGAAGCAGAGTGTGGTTGCTGAGTGTTGACTTCTGTCTCTCCTTATAGCCAGTAAATCACTGGTGTGCAAATAAGTTTGTAGTATGTCCCTTGCATTTTCATCTGGAACTCATCTGTAAAGCTAATAAATACCGTGCACCATACATAGAGACATCCAGCTGACAGCTCCATTCCTTCTTCACTGACACTTGTGTCCCATCAGGGAGAAATATATCCTTATCAAGTTAATAAAATAATTGATTCCTAAAAGTGGTTAAGAGCATTCATTTATCTACATTTGTATTTAATATCTGTGTGTTGGAGGTAAGTCTGTGATCCAAGTGACCCTTCCCAGACTCTGTATCTTTCCCCAGCAATGCACTTACAACAAAGATAGAATCATAGAATTGCTCAGGTTGGAAAAGACCTTACAGATCATCAAGTCCAACCACAACCTAACCATACTGCCCTAACACCCTCCACTAAATCATGTCCCTGAGCACTACGTCCAAATGGTTTTTAAACACATACAAGGCAACTCAACCACCTCAATGGGAGCCCATTCCAGTGTTTAACAACCCTTTCTGTAAAGAAGTTTTTCCTGATATCCAACCTAAACTTACCCTTATCTTCTTTACTACGGGAGTGGTGAGGTGCTGCAACAGGCTGCCCAGAGGGGTTGTGCCCCGTCCCTGGAGGTGTTCAAGGCCAGGTTGGATGGGGCCCTAGGCAGCCTGGTCTTCCCATTAAATGGGGAGGTTGGTGGCCCTGCATGTGGCAGGGGGTTGGAGCTTCACGATCCTTGAGGTCCCTTCCAACCCTGGCCATTCTGTGATTCTGTGGCACAACCTGAGGCCATTCCCCTCATCCTGTCACCTGTCATCAGTGAGAAGAGACCAACCCCTCTCTCTCTGTAAGCACCTTTCAGATATTGGCAGAGAGCAATAAGGTCTTCCCTCAGCCTCCTTTTCCCCAGGCTAAACAGCCCCAGTTCCTTCAGTCTCTCCTTGAAGGCCATATTCTCCAAGCCCTTCACAAGCCTTGTTGACTTTCTTTGGACCTGCTCCAGCACCTCCATGTCCTTCTTGTACTGAGGTGCCCAAAACTAATTGTGAATTTTGAGGGATCTCTCGCTATTAATTATCAGCTCAAAGCTCTTAATATTTATATCCCTGGAATGTTCGTGTAGAAACTAATTTTAAAATTGTGCTTTTTAGGAAACTTAAAGACTCTTTCTAAATAAACAGGTAATGCAAGCCATTTTCTTCAGTCTTCTTGCGGAGTCTGCCCCACTCCCACTAATTGTCTGTCAACAAATGAGACTGCAGTCTTCTTTGGACTGCCTACATAACAGTAAATTTACTAACATTAGACCCGCTTAAAATCTAGTACCATCACAAGAGGCGCAAAGCGCGCCCACCACAGCGCTCCCTCCCCGCGCATGCGCCGCCCCGCGGGCGCCCATTGCCGTCAGTTCCGCCGCCGCCCGCCCCGCGCGTCCGGCAGCAGCAGGAGGGGGCGGCTCCTGTCCGGCTGTGAGTGCGCCTCTCCGCTCCCCTCAGCGCGGGACCCTGCGGCGGCTGTGCCTCTTTCCTCTCCCCCCCTTTCCAACCTCTGGGACACCCCTCTTCACCTCACTCTGCTGCTCAGTCCCCTTTCCTTACGGGGTGCGGGGTGGGAAGCGGCGGATCGCCCAGCAAACGCCTTCTTTCTGATGTTAGAAAGGGTTCGAGCCTCTTTCCTTCGTGCCAGCCGAAGGCTGTGCTGCTTGTTCTGGTGGTGGGTGCAGCTCTGTAGCAGGCAGATCCCCGCGGTTGGGGGGCACGGAGCAATACAGGGCTCGGGCACAGCCACAGAAATGCAGTTTGGGGAAGGAATCGCAGATATTGAAATCCAGATTATTTTTTTTTTGGTCCTTCTGCTGAGCTTTGAGGAAATAACCACTTTATTCTCAGTAATGAATACTTTGGACCTGATTTTCCTGATCCTTAGGAAAGCATGGATGTGTGAAGTTTGGCTGTTCTCGTTGTCTGGTTGTCCACATCCCACCGCACACTGTGGAAGGCTGTGTACCTCCCCAGGGTGCGTCCTGGAGCCCGACTGCAGAGCCTGAGGCTCAGGGAAGTCTGTGCTGAGGAATTCAGCATTTCCTCCATGGCCCCATGAGCAGAGCATTGTCCCATGTGCTTCATTGGCTTTCATCCTGCAGCTGTATGAAATGATCTGGCTGGAAAAAAAAAAAAAAAAAAAGACAAAAGCACAGGTGTTTTTTGGCTGCAGTTTAAAGTAGCGCATAATATACAGTGCTTGGGATTGGGCTGGATGGGACTCTCAGCACCTTGATGTAGCTGTCAGTGTCCTTGTTCATTGCAAGGGAGTTGGACGAGGTGACCTTTAAGGGTCTCCTTTCAGTTTTCAGACAATTATGTGATCTTTGTGATAAAGCCCTGCCTTTATTCAGCAGCTTCTGAGTGTTAATACACATTTATCTCTTGCTAGCCTGCAGCTGGTGCAAAATGAGCGTTCCTGACTACATGCAGTGCGCTGAGGATCATCAGACTCTCCTGGTTGTGGTCCAGCCCATCGGCATTGTACCAGAAGAGAGCTTTTTTAGGATCTACAAGCGGATTTCAGCCGTGAGCCAAGTCAATGTGCGCGACTCCCAGCGTGTGCTGTACATCCGCTACAGGCACCATTATCCCCCTGAGAACAACGAATGGGGGGATTTTCAGACGCACCGCAAAGTTGTGGGGCTGATAACTATCACAGACTGTTCTTCTGCCAAGGACTGGCCTCAGACGTTTGAAAAGTTCCACCTTCAGAAGGAAATGTATGGCTCTACGCTCTATGATTCCCGGCTGTTTGTCTTCGGACTTCAAGGAGAGATTGCAGAGCAGCCCCGCACAGATGTGGCGTTTTACCCCAGTTATGATGAATGTGAAACCGTGGAGAAGAGAATAGAAGATTTCATCGAATCCCTCTTCATTGTGTTGGAGTCTAAGCGGCTTGACAGAGCCACTGATAAGTCTGGAGACAAGATCCCGCTGCTCTGTGTTCCTTTTGAGAAGAAGGATTTTGTAGGGCTGGACACTGACAGTAGGTAAGCAGCTAGAACGAGCCTGCTAGAAAAGACAAAGTGCTGCAGTAAATGTTGTGCTTGTATCTTCTTGTATGAATCTTCTGCTGTTTTATAGAATGTAGTTTTTGTGGTCTGACTTCATTTGATGTTTTCAGTATGTATATGCATTTAAATAATTATGAGGCTAAGTAGTAGGAAGATGTCACAGGAGTCGTTTGACAGATTCTGTTATAATGAGAGTTTTTAAGGAAGGATTCAAAGGGTTTGTAGATAAACAGTGTTATTAACAAAATTCAATTTACATCAATTTTATATCTTTTTATCTTGGTTTCTTAAGTTCAACATTTTTCCTTGTCTTTAATTTTTATTTTATTATTTGATAGTTTTGATCCATCATGTTTTGCTATAATTCTTCACACAGCTGTGAGGAGAACTTTGATTTTGTCCGTGTTACAGTTTTTTTTCCTCCTCCCATCTCATCTTCCCTTAATCATGTGGCTCACTCAACTTTCAGATCTGTGTGTTACATCGTTCTGGTGTTAGGAATTAATATTTGTGGCCTTTTGCCTGTAGGTAGGTGCAAAGTTTATTTGGCTCCATTACTTGAAGTTAAATCCAAAGGCTGGAATCAACCATCTTTGTTCCTTGGATCTGAGAGAAGAGAGAAGAGTGCAAGTCCTATCAGGATACATGACGTGCATGAAAATAATACCTTTCACGTGTTGAAGGTCCAGCAGCACCCTTCTCCTCTGCTCCAGGGCCTCTGGAGCAAGTTCACACAGTTGAACTTGCTCTAACTCATTAGCCCATGTTGTCCCCTACTACTGGGACAGTAGTACCCCTGCTACTCTATGGGTCTTCTGATTAGTTAGTATCATTGAACGGTTTGGGTTGGAAGGGACCTTTAGGATCATCTGCTTCCAGCCCCCCTGCTATAGGCAGGGACACCTCCTTCTAGACCAGGTTGCTCAAAGCCCCACCCAGCCTGGCTTTGAATGCTTCCAGGGAGGTGGCATTCTCTACTTCTCTGGGCAACCTGTTCCAGTTTCTTACCTTGACAGTAAAGAATTTCCTCCTAATATGCAAAACCTAACTTTTATTGGTAGTGTTAGTTGTTGTTACTGTTTTTTGTACTCTCTATGGGCAGCAATATTTTGTAGACTAGGTGACCCCTTTTAGAATCTTGTCTTTCATTAGGATGCATTTTGAGTGAACGTGATAACTTAATCACCAAGATTTTGTGCCAGTTTGCCAAAAGTCTTTGCTAGAGTCTCAGAATTTGTTGTGTCATTTGATTATATCTTTGAAATAGTTTTTCATTCAATCTGAATCAGTGGATATACTTTAATTAGTGCTTGATGTACTTCACTGTTTAGCAAAAATAAGTATTCTAAACTTTTTCTTTGGTTTGAAAGAATATTTTTTAGCTTGTGTTTTACTGTGGAGCTGCTACGTCTGTTTTAAGAGCTGAAAAAGAGTTGTCCTTCACTTAGAGAGAAGTATATGTGTGTAGTAACTGTGAGCTTCTCTGTGCAGGCACCTTTCACACAGCACAATGTATTCTGGCTTCAGTGTTCTATCTAGCAGAAATTCAGTGAAGTGGGTTGAACTATATTCATGTTTAATAAACCAAATTAAACCTTCTAGCCGAAGTCTTTAGATGTGAAATGCTAGGATATTTATTATTTTATTTCTTTGCTTGAAATGAAGTGTTGTAACACATTCTGTTTAGCAGTAACAGGTTCCCTGATTAAGGGGGATATACTGAAGTAAGTGGAAATACTGAGATGGAGGGTTACAGTGGACCTTCTTGAGTGCAGGTTGTCTTTGCAAGATGCTACATTGTATAAGTCTGTCCAGTGAGGAATGAAAGTTGTCTAAATGCATGGGCTGTATGTGAAAATAATAGGCAAGCAAATGAAACAGCTTCTTTTGGGAAGGCAGTTATGTATATTGAGAGAAAACATGTTAAAAAGTTACGTGTGATCACATGAAGACTCATTAAAACTACCCAATCTCTTAAAACAGGCTTTTCTTGTGCAATTTACTGTGAATTATTAAGGTTAATATTTATGGTCCAAACTCGATAGATAGGATCAAGGTTCAGTTGGTAAGACTAACATTAATACCAAGCATTAATATTTGCCACTCAATTTCATAATCAATGTAACATGATCAGTGTCTTTTAGATGCAGTTCATTCATCAGGAACATGTTTTTTACATCGGTTTCTGTTCTAGGATCTTTCTTTTTTAATGCTGATAAGGGATCTCTTTAATGCTACTGAGTGGTGAGAAGGTAGGGCTCTGTTACTGGATGTCTGCTTCTCTATACTGTGTAGATGGGATTTGTTTACTGACTTGTCAGACTTTGTGATATCTCAGGATGTGTATGTGGCTGTTTATTTTATTTCTGTTCTGTCTTTCTAATTTTTGTTTTGTTCCTTTCTTTTCCTCCTTCTCTCATACTGCCCTGTGAGTTTGTTGTTGGGTCTAAAAAGGTAGGCTGTGACTGCGTACATTTCAAAGTAGTTAGCTTTCTTCCATACACTGCCTCTCCACTCTGCCTTCATTGCATAGTTTAGTGTTGCTTTTCCTCTTTGTTTTTCAGTACACACACAGACAATTGCTGCCTGGAGCCTTATGGCTGTTGTTGACCCTTTTTGGCGCATTTGGCAATTATATTCGGTAGCAGTGCTGATTTTGTTTTGTAGGGCACACGTAGTACGCTTAGGCGGCTGCTAGCCTCTGGAATTTGCTTTGTCTTTTAAACTCCAAAACCATGAAGCTGTTGCTGCCTGTGTTTGGTTTCCAAATTCAGACCTTCTGGCAGTTGATGAAATGCTGCTGTGTTTGAAGTCAGATTAATGTTATGATTGGTGATGTCTGTAGTTCTGCATGCTAATTGGAATTGGTGGGATTGGATGGAAGTTTTCATTGTAGCATTCTGCATGAATTTTGCAAATTCATTTTGCATGTTTCTTGTTTTTACATTTAGCCATTCTGAAATGTTCAGGATTCAGGAAATCCTTCAAACTCATTACTGGATAGTTTGTAGTGAAAATAATTTCTGTCTTGAAATGTAATACTGTTAGACCAGTTTTTGTATAAAAATTATCCTGGCATCCTAGAATGGGGATGAAGGGGGAAAACATACATCCTATATAGCAAATGCAGTAGAATTGGAAATGAGTAGTGCTGTCTGGCTCTCAGGCCAGGTTAATTCTCCTCTGCTTTCAGGCAGTAGTTGTGGGTGCTGCTGGTGATGATCACTGTTATTTTGAAGAATGAAGTGTATGTTAAGTACAAATGAACACAAGCAAACTACTTCAGAGAATAAGACTGAAAATTCCTTTTGTAGTCAGCTGTATTTGCAGGTGCTGGAGGTGGGTTTGGAGTGCTGCACTTGGGTCGGGACAATCCCAGGTATTGATACAAACTGGGGGAAGATCTCCTTGAGAGCAGCCCCACAGAGAAGGACTGGTAGGTGAGAAGCTGGACATGAGCCAGCAGTTCGCTTACAGCCCGGAAGGCCAACTGTGTTCTGGTCTGCATTAAAAAAAGGGGTGGCCAGCAGGGAGAGGGAGGTGATTGTCCCCCTCTACTGGGCTCTTGTGAGGCCCCATCTGCAGTACTGCGTCCAGGCCTGGGGCACCCAGTACAGGAAGGATGTGGAGCTCTGGAGTGGGTCCAGAGAAGGGCAACTAAGATGATCAGAGAGCTGGAGCACCTCTCCTATGAGGAAAGGTTGAGGGAACTGGGATTGTTTAGCTTGGAGAAGGCTCCGGGGAGACCTCATTGTGACCTTCCAGTACTTGAAGGGAGCGTATAAACAGGCGGGAGAATGGCTGTTTACAAGGGTGGACAGTGATAGGACAAAGGGGAATGCTTTTAAACTGAGACAGGGGAGGTTATGGTTAGATATTACAAGGAAGTTTTTCACTCAGAGGGTGGTGACACACTGGAACAGGTTGCCCAAGGAGGCTGAGGATGCCCCATCCCTGGAGGCATTCAAGGCCAGGCTGGATGTGGCTCTGGGCAGCCTGGTCTGGTGGTTGGTGACCCTGCACATAGCAGGGGATTGAAACTGGATTATCATTGTGGTCTTTTTCAACCCAGATAGAATTCTGTGATTCTATGATTAAAGGCATCATGAAGCAATGGGTAGTTTTTTCAATCCATATGGGTTGCAAATTTAATGGGAAAAAATATACAGGCATATTTATCTCAGCATGAAATTCCAAAATTGTAACATTCAGCTGGCTCTACTTCACAGCTTTACGTGAAGGATCAAGCAACAAAGCTGAAAGCAAGCAGTGTACAGATATCTTCTCACTCTAGTTTCATTTTGATTAAAACATTGGTTAATTATTTTGGTTCTTCACAGCTTAGCTGTGTTTGATGACAGGAAGTTCACACACAGATATGTCTACTTTCTGTCCATCCAGTCCTTCCCATACCCCACTGGTCAGAGCTGTTTCTCTTTTGTCCATAAGATCAGGAGAGATTCTTGTGTCTCATAATGAAATCATAAAAAGCCTTTCCTGAACTGTCCTCTAAGAAAGTCATGCCCAGTGATATAGGACCACACATGGAAAATTATAGAATCCGAGAATCATAGGATGGCCTGGGTTGAAAAGGACCACAACGATCATCCAGTTTCAACCCCCCTGCTGTGTGCAGGGTCACCAACCACCAGACCAGGCTGCCCAGAGCCACATCCAGCCTGGCCTTGAAGCTCAGTTCCCTCAACCTTTCCTCATGGGAGAGGTGCTCCAGCCCTCTGGTCATCTTAATCCTGGTCACCTGATGTTGTATACATGAGGTTTTTTTCTGAGGCAAGCATCACAAATACCAAATTAATTCAGTTTTTCTGTCTGTGAATAATGGGTTTAGCTTTATTGAAATCTTCCCCTTTTATATTTTTTGGATACACTTGCACTAACTGATAAATAGTGGGAATTCCTTGTGTGACATTGTGAGAGCTAAATCAAGACACAGTTTCTACATCTGTACAATGCAGACTTCCTCTGTAATTCACAAGAAGGTGTTCTCCAGGAGGATGATGAATGATTGAAAGGATCATTAGAAGTAAATCCTTTCTTGGCATAATATTTAAGAGCTTAAATGTGTGTTGAGTGAACTTTTTGTTTATAAACAGGAATTATTCCTAGAAATGTTTTGAGTAAGCAGTGCTTGTTGATGTCCAAATTATACTGCAATGCATGGATAAAGTTTTGGCAAAATGTGGTATTGGTTAGGGAGAGCTGCTGGTGGTGCAGTGTTGTAAAAATGATTTGGGTGTTAAATTCTGACTCAGCTGCCTGGCACTGTCCCTTTTGCTTTTGCTGTATGACTCATAAGCTTAACATATAATCTGGAAAATCTGGAGGAAAAAGCTTTAAAACCATGGTTTTGAGAGAATAAGAAAGATAGTTTGTCTACAGATTACTTGAAAATGTAGGGTGAAAAATGTTGAGGTGTTCATATATTTGAAAGGAATTACGTTCTGGGAGGGAAATTAAGAAAAGCACCACCTCTTGTCCCCTTTAATTACATCATCATGACAGTTCCCCATATACTCAAGTTTTATTTCAGGGTATAAAAGTTCAGCATCTCATAAAATGCGTGTTACCTGTTGTTAGAATTGCTCAATTAGGTAACGATAAAAGTATAGCCAGAGCTGATACAAGTTAAAGGCACAAAGCCGTGACAGTCAGTCTGATGTGGTCCTTTGTGTTTTTGGAAGCCCATGTTATCCAGGTTGTTTGGAGGAACTTCTGTCATATAACAAAGTGCAACATCTTTAGCAATTCCTTCAATTAAAGCTTCCTTCTCAGATGGCTTCCTTTGTTTCAATCTACTGTCTAAACATAAAAAGACTTATTTTTCTCGATGAACATTTTGGAACATGAAATTATATGTCATATGTATGCATGTATTTTTATATTCATATACTTGGAAGACATTATTAGACTGTAGAGATACACTATTGGAGAGATGTAGATAAACAAGTACATTAACTTGGCTGATGTTTCTAGGCAATGTGAGGTATCACAGAATGGCCCAGGTTGGAATGGACTTCAAGCATCATGAATCTCCAACTCCCTTGCATGTGCAGGGCCACCAATCTCTCCATCCCTGGAGGTGTTCAAGGCCAGGTTGCATGGGGTCTTGGGCAGCCTGCTCTAGTACTAAATGGGGAGGTTGGTGGCCCTGCATGTAGCAGGGGGGTTGGAGATTCATGATCCTTGAGGTCCCTTCCAACGCGGGCCATACTGTGATTCTGTGAATGTCGACTGATCTCTCCTGTCTTAAATCATGAGGTGCTTTTGAAACATAGTATGTCCCACATTGTGTCTGTTACATTTGTTGGGCTGCAACTTCTTTAATAATAATAATAAAGTAGTGAGGTTTATGTCTTTGTTTTCATTGATTTGTGTCCCGATTTCCTCCCTAGTTCTACAAAGCCTAAAAATATTTTCAGTAAGGCTGCATTGGTGTTGTGTAGTTATTTTGTTAGGGAAAGGAAGGAAATGATATTGCTGGTGCTGGGTCAGATTTTATTTGAACAAATGAAAAAGGAGCAGGAGGTGAAACCCTGTCAGTCCTTGCCTCAAGTGGCAGTGGTTATACTGAGTCTGTTAAATGTGGAAGAGGATGAAAATGGAACGGAACTTTCCAGAAGACCTGATCATTTTGCTAATCATGGCTTTAACGCGTTCTTTGTTCGTGAAGCATAACATTTCTAAAAAGATGGTGTTTCCTTAATGAGGCTGTTCAAGTGCTCTGAAGGGCATTCTTTTATATCCAGCGACATGTGTATAAGTGCAATATAGCCAGAATATGCAATGCATTTTTCTTTTCAGCATCTCCTCCAAATGCTGGTTCTTTTACTTTTGCATATTGTGTTGCTTAGAATTCACCCTGGATGCTTGCTCAGAGAAGCAGAATACAGTAATGCCAATGTATTATTAAAGAGGAAAGAAAATTGACTTTAAGTGTTCATTACCTCACATAGTTGTTTCTTGGAAATAACTTCATATTGCATCCTTTATTTTGCAGACACTATAAGAAACGCTGTCAGGGCCGGATGCGGAAGCACGTTGGTGACCTGTGTTTGCAGGCTGGGATGTTACAGGATTCCCTGGTGCACTATCACATGGCTGTGGAACTCCTGCGCTCTGTAAATGACTTCCTGTGGCTCGGAGGTGTGTTTAATTGATTACATAACTTTTTAGGAAAATGTGGATTTTTTTTTGTTTTGTTTTTGTTTTTTTTTCAGTGAAGCATAGAGATGATTTCAAAATCTTTCCTGCAGGTATCTATGGTCAACTGTTATTAGATCTTGTTTTGCCTTTACATCTATGAAAGCCACATGTGTTCAACTTAACATCTTCTTTCTATTTTTACCTTTTCTGTTGCAGCCTTTCAGTACCTAAAGGGAGCCTACAAACAGGAGGGTAGTCAGCACTTTGAAAAAGTAGTTAACAGCAGGACAAGGGAAAATGGTTTAAGTTGGGGAAGGAAAGATTTAGGTTGAATGTCAGGGGGAAGCTCTTTACAGAGAGAGTGGTGAGATGCTGGAACAGGCTGCCCAGAGAGGTTGTGAATGCCCTGTCCCTGGAGGTGTTCAAGGCCAGACTGGATGGGGCCCTGGGCAGCCTGGTCTAATATTGAATGGGGAGGTTGGTGGCCCCGCATGTGGCAGGGTGTTGGAGCTTCATGATCCTTGAGGTCCCTTCCAACCCTGACCATTCTGTGAGTCTATGAAAGTCTGTTTGGCTTCTCAAGTGCTTTTATTAAATAATATCATCCCCAGTACTGATTCCAGAAGGAGGACACCATTAATAACTGGTGACTATTTGGACTTTGCACTGCTGGTCAGTTCTTTGAATTTAGCATTTTCTACCTGCTTTATAGTCCACCTATCCAAATCAGTCTTATTGTTTTGGCTATAAAGATTGCTTTGTCTCAAGGCATTGTAATCTTGAGGATATACAACATCTGCTTCCTTTCCTGTGCCTGCTGAGCTAATTGTCTCATCATAGGAGGCAGAGAAATTGCTGAGATCTTACTTATCCTTGATAAATAGATGATTGCTGTTCCAAGTCACCATCTTGTTCTTCGTGTGCTTGGAAATGGCTTCCAGAAGGATTTTTTTTTAGCCTTGCTGGAAAGCTGAGTGCATTGGTCATCCTAATTGCTTTGTAGACTCCTGGTAGCTTCTTCCCGGTGTTGCAGGTGATGTTTCCCTTTGTCCAGTTATTCTAAAGCTCCCTCTTTTCAAGGTGTAAGAAAGTGGTTTCACAATGATATCAGCCAGCTGCCTGCATCCTCAGGAGCATCCTAACTGGTTTTGTGGATTTGTGTCTAATTGGGTTAAGTACTTTGGATGCCTTTACTCCTCTGCTGTGGATAGCTCTTGTTCCTGTAGATGATGCTAGTAGTCATGGGGACTTAAGGAGCCTGAGGGTAAATGTTACCAGCGAGAACAGAGATAAAAAGGACATGACTATCTAAGCCTTTTCCACTGCCTACATCTCCAACTGAAGCATACCTCATATTCATGTAAATAGATGCTTCCACATGATACTTTACTTGTTGAAAGTATCTTCACTAATCTGCTGGTTTTTGTTTTGTTTTTTTTAGCTGCTCTTGAGGGGCTATGTTCAGCATCAGTCATCTATCATTACCCTGGTGGGACTGGAGGTAAAGTTGGATCTCGTAGGGCACAAGGAGGCTCTCTTTCTGCTGAGGCAGGCAACAGGCACAGACCAGGTAAGCAAGGAATTTGACACTTATTCCAAGCACTGGGACTCAGAGCACCATTCCAGTTGTTTGTACTCAGGCCTCCACACACGAATATACACTCCCCTTATCTATCATCTTTTCCATATTTGTTCCGCCTTCATTCCTCCTTTTCCCTGCGGTTGGTTAATCTCCTATGTATCCCATAAGAAAGTCTTGCACAATCGCAGGGTGCTCTTCGCTTGCATCCTAGAATCTATAAATCCATAGGATGGTAGACAGTAACATCCCTCAGTCTGTTAAGGTGATTTGGAGAGCAGCCTCTGAAACCCATCTAGAGAGTTAACACTCTACTGGGCTCAACTCTCATTGTTTCTCAATGCTCTATTGTGATTGTGTAGATGAGCTTCTAATTGCATAACCTAACACTTGCTACATGGTATTGAGGGTTCTGAAAGCTTCTGTGGCTTCCTGGAGAGGATGGCTAGGATAATAAAAGAAAAAAATGTAATAATTATTGTGAAATCTGTGTATTCAGAATGTCTGAGCTATAAGTTACTGAAGGCAAGGTGAAACATGATAATAAAAAGCTTTGTTTTTACATGCTTGGTGAGAGAGAGTATGGTGAGACAGGCTTTGGTCTCACCCAGCAGAGCTGTTTGTATATATTTTTTATATATTTGTATGTATTTACAGTCTTCCACAGTACTGAAACAAACAGACTCTGGGTTTAAGTGCTGCTCTAAGTACCCATGTGTGCTGTGCAGTCAGAATGAATTCCTTTTAAACAACAGCTCCACACATCTTCATTCATCTGTTATCTATAGTACGTACTGTATGTACTGACACCAGATGATGAGCTAGGTAATAAAAATTACTGTATTTAGGGAGAGAATGCCAACTTAAGAGATCATGTCTAGGGGTTGAAATCTATCAATTTGGTCCCATAGTGCATTTTATATTGCCCATCACAGTAAAACTTCACACAGTTCTTAATTTTTCTCCATCTTTCAACAAATCTATAACTGTGTGCATTGCAGTCTGTTCATTTCTAACTGGTCCTCCTTGTTAACTCAAGAAGGTAAGAAATCAGATGTGAAATTCTGAATTCTGCCTAGTCATACGGCATATGTTCTTTTGTCTTTTCCCTTTACTGTTCTCTGTAAGTTTCTTTTCAGTACTTTAAAATCTCTGAACCACACCCTTGTTTATAATTTATGTTGTTAGAGGGACCAGGCTGGATGCAGAAGGCATTTCCAAATTTTAGGCAAATCAAAAAATGACGTATGAGGAATAAGCATTCAACTTATGCCAACTTGTAAGGAATATAGGTATGTTAGTTATCTTTATTGCTTAGTGATGTGCCTGGAATTGCACCTCTTCTTGTGCCTATACTTCAGCCTTGCCAGCACGGGGTTTCTTGGCACTATCTTGTGCCCAGACTTGGTCAAGAGAAGTATTTTTTTTGTACTTCAACAACTTGGCATTTTTCCATTGAAAACACCAACTTTTGGCCTGGCTGCTCAAACAAACCGTTGTGATTATCTGCTTTAAAATGTGTCAAAAACATATCTGGAGAGAGAAGCATTAATGTAGTCACCCCTTCTATAATGCAGACTAAACCCTCAGGAGGGAGGTGTTAGTGTGGTTTTTTTTTTTCCTACTAAGGAGAATTGAAATACTTTTAATACATACCTGGGAAGTGTTGTAGCCATCAGAATATTGTCTGGTTGGGGTTGATTTGCCCTTCAGCTTTTTTTTGAAGCTCTTTTGATAGGAATAGTTTGCTCAGAAGAGAATGAATATCATAGAGTTCGAAGTACTTGCTTGAAGGAGGGAGAGAACCATGGAGTGTTGGTCATTATGTTTCCTTGGTCATTATTTGAGCCTGTGCACTGCAGTACCCTGCTGGCCATGAAAAAGGAATTTTGGCATTTTAAGCAAGTGTGACTTTACACATCACGTAAGGTGACATCAGGTTACTTCATCTTTAGCTTAATAGATGTTTTCCGTGTTTTGTTAGCAGTACTGTGCTCTTATTAAGGTGTAAGGTCTCACCTCCCTACTTCTCCAAGCAAAGTTAGGAAACATGAGTGGAGTTTTGGAGTATCCTGTTCATCTGTCTCTAAGTCTCTACTTTGTTAGTTTGGAGATTAAATTAATTGAAGGGAGGTCCTGCCTTTCTCATAAAGCATTGTTTTAGACTACTTAATCCTCAGTCTTAACTTTATTGCTGAATCAAAGCTTAGGTTAGCAAGGAGTTCCATGTCTGTTAATCCAGGTTTTGTGCACGTCTTATCAACTTTGAGAATAGTCTGGCTTGTTGGCTTTATTCCATTAAATTTGATGGTGTGAAATTAATGACAGTCAGAGAAACATAGAATGGCCTGAAAAGGACCACAATGATCATCCAGTTTCAACCCTCCTGCTATGTGCAGGGTCACCAACCACCAGACCAGGCTGCCCAGAGCCACATCCAGCCAGGCCTTGAATGCCTCCAGGGATGGGGCATCCATAACCTCCTTGGGCAACCTGTTCCAGTGTGTCACTACTCTCTGTGGTGGTAATCAGAGGGGCATGTACTGGATACAGATCTTCAAAAATGTTCTTCAGGAGTTCAGTGTGCATTTAATGGAGGTTTAAGCACAGTACGACCTGAAATCAGATTAGAAGTGGACTGCGACAAAAAATTGCCATCTAAAGCAAGATGTGAGAAAAGGAAGTTGGCTTTCAAGTGTGCAGTGAAAATGATTCAGTTTTTCTTGACTTGTTTTGGAATTTATTGCAAGTTGATGGTATTTCTACTTTTGTTTTTTTATTTAAAAAAAAAAAAAAAAGATTTACCATGTGGTGACTACTTGATATATAATTGGTAGTCCTTCAAAATAGCAGTGATGATTCTAATAGGCTTTATTATTTCATTCAAGCCTGCTGATCATTATGAAACACTGTAAGAGCTTATTTTGTTGGCTGTATTCAAGGCTGAAAAAGAATCATTTTTGTTCCTCCTTTTAGGGGCACAAGAAGTTCTCATTGATCCAGGTACATTATTTTCATGCATGTTTCCAAATTATTTTCTTGTTATTACTTGCATTTGTTATGCCTTTATGTAGTTACTGCCACTTGCCAAAACCAGTACAGATTCCTGATGCTTCAGGTTTTAGCTATAAATCTTAAATCATCATGAAGAATGATTTTGCTGTTAGCTTCTGTAAAGCACCTGAAGGTGTTCATCTACAGATGCCTGTGTGTAATTATTTTAATGTTGACAAGCATAGGAGAAAGTACTTCAGTGTTCGAGCATATAAAGTAACATATATCTGAACATACAGAATGAGTGGAAGGTATCTTTGTGGTATTTTTCTCTGCAGTTACCCACCTGAATAAATCAATTCCTGTATAAACTGAGGCATGTAATCCTGCTGGTCAAATCCCATGTAAAGAGATACAGAGCGTTTCTAAACCTTTGATATATGTTTTCAATGTTTTAAACTCTGTGATAAAATTGAGTTATAGAAATATAAATTTTCATACACTTCGTAATACCCAGGTTTCTTTGGCCTCTAGTTCAGATTCTTATCCCCTGTAAATATAAAGACTCTCTCCATCTCCTTTCTTCTTTCTTACATAAGAAGAGCAAATTCTTACTATTTTGCTTGAGCCCCAGGAAATTATTTTTATCAATGTGGAAGGCTCAGATTTGGAGGCCTTTACCTATGCTGTAACACTGCATAGGTTGTCTGAGATTGGACATGGGGATAAATTTGTTTTAGATGATTGGAGGAGTTCACCTTCAGATAATTACGTTAGAAAAAAACCTGCACATTTTTTTGGGGTGTGCTTTAGAAATACAGTTTGTAATTAAAGCAAAGAAAAGCTCAGTGACTAAAATTTGCGTGAACAGATGTGGCCATAATCTAATTCTAGCAATCCAATATTTTACTTGTAGTCTGAATTCTCAAGTAACTATAAAAGGTTGAGGGTTTTTTCCCTTGTTTTGTGTCCTGTTTTTTGATGTATGATTGATTTTTATTTAATTATTATTATTATCATTCTTTTTTTTTTTTTTGCATTTTAATGTGGTGTGGGAAAACAGTGAAACAGAGCCAGTATTAGCTAGGTAAGGCAGATGCTTTGTGTATGCTCTGCTTAAACCTGCAGCATAGCCCAGTTTTTTTTTTTTTTCTGAGATATTTAATACTTACACAAAGTCCTTCTGCTCATTTCTTATCCTGTTCTGTTCTAGGTGCACTGACTTCAAATGGGATAAATGCAGATACCAGTGCTGAGATAGGACGTGCCAAGAATTGCCTTAGTCCTGAAGACATCATTGATAAATATAAAGAAGCCATTTCTTACTATGGCAAGGTATTCCTGCTCAGCTTTGAAATGTCACTGAAAGTCTTGTAAATAACAAATTGCTGTGCTTATAGTTTCAGAGGATCTGAAACTATTACAATTTTAAAAACATGATAATGGAACAAATGGGAATAATTTATGCTGCTGCACTGAGTGCAGTTGGGACATCTGTGGCTTTTGGTCCTTTGTTTGGACCTGAAACAGCAACGTGATGAGGGAACTATTTACAATGCCTACTTATACCTGGAGCTTTTGGATTGTCTTAAAATTTTAAAGCACTCTTAAAAACAAGTACTGCACATTTAGAAGGTTTGTTAATTACTACTTGAAGCCTTTATTACATACATGAGCAGATTGATGCTTTCGTGCACTGCGTGAGCTGGATGCTTGTTTGCTGTGACTGCTGGAGAGATTTTTGGGGAATTCAGAGGTTTCTGAAGGGGTTGCTGAGGCTGGATATGGTTTTATAAGAGGGTTCAGGGAGGGTGGCTTTTAGTGCAGGTGGAAAGATGGGGTCATGGAGGAAATGCAAAGGATAAACAGAAATGAGGATTTATAAGGATTAAATAGTTTTCATCTCTACAGGAAGTTTTTGTAGATTTTTATGCAGATGTTCAGAGCATGATAGTAAGGTAGTTTCGTGTTTGCTTTGATAATACGGTGGAAAAATAATTTCTTGCTATGACAAGAGTGGCTTAATATCCTTGTCAAAACTGAAGCTAAATTTTATTGTGTTACCATGCAGTTATTTATCCTTTAATCCCTTTTTTTTTCTTTCCAATTGTATGGGAGCTGCTGAATCACAGCCTGAACCTTTGATTAGTTATCTGAGGCAAGCAGTATGTCAGCCCTGGGAGCACAGGTGAAAGCAGTTCACCTGTGCTGCAGGAAGGGGTGGAGCCAGGCTCCACCTCTCCAGCCCCATTTAAGTGCTGACTGCCAGGGAGGAAGGATCTCTGCTGAGAGATCCACTCCTTTGGAGACCTTTACTGCGAGCCCTCTGCACGGGTAAGCGTTCCACCTATTTCTCTTTGTCTTTGTTACCCTTGTGCCTAACTCTTTATTGGGTTATTTTTGATTATACATCTATTTGACTGTACTTTTCAATTATATTATTTTTTCCTTGATTGTACACCAATATTCTTTGATATTTGAAAGTATCTTTAAATGAAGCCACGTGAACACGAGATGTCATTTCCACGCTTGTACTGAAGGGAAATTATCTAAATGAAACAATGTGTTTTGTGTCTGTGAGTTAATTTGTGCTTAGAGGTACTGGAGTGTGGCAGTTTTGGGGGCAGTTTCAGGTAAATTTGAATGTCAGTATAACAGTAATTCTTAAGCATACCTTAGGCTTTTCATGTTATCATAAGGGTAGGTTGCTCATCTAGAGAGGATGTGATTTCTTCAGAATGATAATTTGATCAGGGCATACGTATTTTGACTATAATAATATCTGTTATGCTTTTAGCAAATAATAACTTTGCATCTCTACAACTGCACTTGCAAATAACAAATAATTTGGTCCTATGGCTGTTCAACACAAGTATATTTAGCTTTTGTCTGTCTGAGGGCTACATATAGAATAACTTGCTGCAGTGCTGAGGGAGCAGCACATTCCTCACATCTCATGTTATCACCGAGCATAAGAAACCTTCACAGCATCTTCTGAAATAGATTCACTCTACAATACTTTGTTTTGCTGATATCTTAAATGCACAAGAAAGTAATATATAACTGCTTTGGTGGTGACTCTTGCATTTCATTCTGAGCTGTATTTCCCCCACTAAATTCCAAACATGATAAACATATAAGAAAACCCAGAATGGTTTGTGACTGATGGTACTGTTATAACTAAAGATAAAATTGGAGCAGTAAAAGTACAGTTCTGTTGGTACCGTTTCCTGTGCCATGTAATGTATTTTGTGTTAAGTAGAGAAGGCAAAATAAATTTCCATTTACCTTGATAGAAGAATCTCAGGTGGTGAAGAAGAACTTAAAACTGAACTGTCAAACAGTAACTTTCAGCTTACATAGGTATTGTATTGTGCAGGTAGAAATCATCACTTTGTTACAAACCTGCACATTAATTCCCCACATATCCAAGGTTACCCAAAATTATGATTGGTCAATGAAATGACCATTATTCCCAGTTTTTCTGCTCATCTGAACTCTGAGATGTGAAACTGTGCAGCATCTTAAGATAAATGTGAATGAAGAGGCTGAAAATGGTTGTTTTAGATGACATCTTAATTTTCACTTGGTCATATGTTGGTAATTTAGTGGTGTAGTCATTAGCTTTAGGGAATGGCAGGCTTTGGTAAGATGTGACAGCTGATCTGTGTGTTGAGAAGTACTTATCAAATCTAGCAGGTACCATACTGTAAGCTTTTTCTTTTCAAGTACAAGAATGCAGGTGTCATCGAACTGGAAGCCTGTGTGAAGGCAGTGAGAGTCCTTGCAATACAGAAAAGGAGCATGGAAGCCTCTGAGTTCCTTCAGAATGCAGTTTATATCAATCTTCGCCAGGTAAGTGCAGGAAGTCTAGTTAATTTTCTGTTCCTGCTTGAAATTACCCTCAAATGTGAAACTCACTTTTAGAAGACTCCTGTTTCTTTTCTGTATCACAGATCTGAAAACTGTCTACTACTTGCTTCTCATTCCCTTGCTTCTCATCAGGGCTTGACTTCCTATGGTTTTCACATCTGTGTGTCTGGTTTAAATAGGTGTTCAGAACTCATTAACAAATATGAGGACTTTGAGATTAGAGACTCTACTGATTCTCTCTCATGAAGACAAAATGTTCCATTGTTATTCCATTGAGTTGTGCTAGGGAAAAACAGCTGGCTTAGGACAGCTCTCCTGTGATGGGTTTTTTATTGCTTGAGTGTATCTTGTTCAGTGAAAGAGAAAATCAGGAATGGTCTGTAGCAGTGTCAGTTCAGAGTATGTTAATATCACTATTCAACTGCATTTTTGTTATGGCCAAAATGCCAAATTAGAAAGGAATTTAGAGGGAAAAAAAAAATTGCAACTTTGAGACCAGGAGGCAACATGTGAAGGAGAAAAGTGCGTGTAGACCTTTCTGTTTCAGGGAAGAGTCGAACATTGTCACGTGTAATCAAAAGCAGTGTTTGGCTGGTTTCTGTACTTTGTAAGTACTTGCTTTAGAGGACTAGTTCAGCTTCTTAATGCTTGATAATGTTCAAATAATAGATTTTCATAATGAAAACTGAATAATGTGTTCTTGCAGCTACGAGTTTGGCTCTGTGTGCAGTTCCTGCAAAAATTATGACAGAATCACCAAAGTTGGAAAAGACCTTCAAGATCACCCAGTCCAACCATATTATTCTGAGCCTCTGTACTTAGAGCTGAGTTCTGGTGATCTCATTCATACACAGCTAAGCAGATGTCTGTACCACCACAAAACAAGCTGGTACCACTGTCTCATGCCAGTGTCACTGCTTACCAAAAATGGGTGTCCTTGAAACAACTTGTTATAAGCTGTTAGGTGTCTCACTGTTTTTCCTTTTCTGCTCATTCTGGCTTGGTGAAACTAGCAGTTAAATTCCTCAGCATTGAGCTAAAGCCCAGATCAGGATGGCAAATTAATGAGAGAAGCAGAATAATTGATGTAATTTGAAGATAATACTTTTGGTGGAATTCTAACTGCATCTTTCAGAAACTCACCAGGAGATAATCTCCTTTGATCATTAAAACTAAAAATGCTCTCTTTTTTTTCTAACCCAAGTAGAGAATTTCATTTGTTAATAAACTCATATAAATAATGGGTTTTGTTACAGAGTGCCTAAACTGCTGCAGTTTTTTCAGTGCTAAGGACCTTCTTAATTATCCATTCTCTTTCCCTGACAGCTCTTTATCCAGTAGCCTTTAACATAGGCTGCCAGTATTTTTGTGAAGCCATGTGCCTGCATTTTTCCCTGGTTGCTCTTGCATTGTCATTCTCTTGGCCTACAATCTTAGGTGGTGTTGCTGTAATGTTGTGTTTAGTATGGAAGTAGTTACCATCATTGGGAGAATCCCTTGTTCTCCTTCCCCATTCCATTATGTTGTAAATTTTAGAGGAAAAAAAAAGAAAAAAAAAAGCAGAATTTAGTAAATGACAAAGTATATAATGCATTCAGTTATATAGAAGCACAAAGTTTGGCAGCCGGTCAGATTGCAGCACCTGTCCTGATCAAAACTTACTCCAGTGTTACAAATAGAAACGACTGTGAGTTTGAGTAGGTCCTTGGGAAAAGCAAGTAGAGAAAAAACGTGATGAGAAGGCATCCTTGTTTCTGCCATCTGCTGCATAGGAGACAACAAATAAATTTGGGCAGTCTGGAAACCCCACTGCTTCTCTTACCAGCCAGCTGCTTTGTTTTCTTCTTCTTTATTTCTTCCATAAAGTTACTTTGATGTACGGCATCAGCTATTGACCCTGCAGACGTATCTTTGTAAAGCAGAAAAACAAACAGGGAACTGTGTTTTCCTCTTTCAGGTAGGTAGAACATCAGCACAACCAATATCAGATAGCAGAAAAATGCAGAATAAAGTGTGTGTCTCTGATGGAGAGGAAAACTGATTTCTTTCCATATGAATTTGATCTCCTTGGTCTTGTAAAATTATGTAATGAGTCTTCTGATTTTAAGAGGGCTCCAGGGTAATAAGACTCATCTTTGCATCCAATTACGAAGAGCGAATTGTAACTGCCAATTACAAAGGATGTGAGATTATAAAAGTTTACTTTAATGTAGTTAGGAATAATCAAAAATCATGTAACTTCTCTCTTGAAAGCTTACAGAATCACAGAATGGACAGGGTTGGAAGGGACCTCAAGGATCATGAATCTCCAACCCCCCTGCCACATGCAGGGCCACCAGCCTCCCCATTTAATGGGAAGACCAGGCTGCCCAGGGCCCCATCCAGTCTGGCCTTGAACAACATCTCTGGGCAGCCTGTTCCAGCACCTCACCACTCTCTCAGTAAAGAATTTCCCCATGACATCCAACCTAAATCTTCCCTCCTTCAACTTATAACCATTTCCCCTTGTCCTGCTGTTAGCTACCCTTTCAAAGAGTTGAGAGCTTACCTTGAAACAAGCCTGATAAAAAACTTTCTCATTTGTTTGGATTGTAAATCACAGCCTTTACAGTTGTGGTTGCTGATTTGGTTTGTTGTAACAATCAAATGAAAATTAATTAGCTAGAAAAGATGCTGTGCTTTAGGTGTTGGCTATTTTGCATCCATGTGTTAAACTTGTACAAATTTACAAGGCTTGGAAAGGTGTTGGTGATGCTGCACTGATAGTGTGCTGAATGCACACAGCCCTTCCTGAAATAATTAGTTGGTGTATCAGTGTGGGATTGTTTTCTTGTTTCTTTTAAGCCCTTGAGTGGTGACACTGACCTATTTGTGCTGAGGGAAAACATAGTGTCTCTGTTGTGACAATGAAGCATAGCTTTCTGCAACTGCAAAAAATAAATGTGAGTAGCTTTGAGAGACAAGTGGTGTCAGTGTTGAAAACTTACACAAATAAAGTAAAAATAAAAACTTTAAGAGAATCTGTTGCCTCTCAGCTGTTTCCAATTAGTGTGCTCTCATCCATCGGTAAAGCTATGATGGCCTTCTATCAGGGAGTGTAAAGACATGACAAAGAATTATGGCTTTTAAGCTAGAAACCAGTAGGCTTAGCTGAGATATCAGTAATTTTTCACTGTGGGGGTGGTGAGGTGCTGCCCAGCTCTGCATGCCCCAACCCTGCAAATGCTCAGGGCATTGGATAGGGCTTTTGGATACCTGATCTAGTGGAAGATGTCCATGCCCATGGCATGGGGCTGGAGTGGGTGGTCTTTAAGGTCATTTCCAGCCTGAGCTATTCTGTGATTCTCTTCCCATCTTAGCAATTTAGTTTTCCAGACGCGTGTGAATACTGACAGTATTTTGTATTTGAGAAATAGTTTTGATAACTTATTTAAGCTTTTCTGACTCTAATACTTGATCAAAATGCCTTTTACATTTCTGCTGTCATTTGTTGTATTTCACTAGGTTTTTAAAAATGACATAAATAGGGGGGAAAAGAAGTTGGAACGGCTTCTCTGCCTGAGTGGGTGAAATAATGTAAAACCTCATGTTCTTTCTGGATGCCAGCTTCTCGAGATTCTGATAAACTGTTCTTAAATTGATCTGTATTTTATTTTTGTGCCTTCTTTTCTTTCCAGCTGCATTTTTCAGCTCAGTACAATTGCCTTTTTACAGCTCCTGTTACAGGATTGGTCTGTTCTATGGTTGTGCTGTGGTTTTGCATTGTGCAGTCCTGTGTTGTAGGGAAGAAGCAACTTCAGCTTCAGAAGTTGTCTGAAGCTTGCCAGAATGATTTGCTAGTCTGTCTGTGCCTCTGGATCTTTTGAACTACCAGGATTTGAGCTGTCAGATAAGTCATGATGCTCTCTGAAAACTCCCAACATTCTTTGAGCATTCTTTGTGACGCATCCCTTATCCCCAAATTAGCAGTGACTTACAAAAACAGTTTTCTCACGATTTTGTAATGATGTCAGTATTTATGTGATTAAAAAATATTTTGAAGCTTTATAATTATTTCTGTAAAAGTCATTGGTGTACCTATAATCTTCTAACATTCAGAGTCTGAAAGTGTCTGCACTTACTGGAAGAGGCTGCCCAGGGAAGTGGTGGAGTCACTGTCCGTGGAGACTTGATAGAAGCATGTAGATGTGGCAGCAGTGGGCATGGCTTAGTGAGCGTGGTGATGATAGATTGATGGCTGGACTGGGTGAACCTTGTGGTCTTTCCTAACCTGTATGATTCTATATCATTAAACAAAGAATTCATTTTGGTGTTTTCTGTTTTGAAGAATGATGTGCAGAAATTCTGGTTTGTGTTATTCTTCTATGAAATTTGTCATCGTAAATGCCTGTAAAGCTGTTAACATACATTGCAGAGTAGCTCTTAGTAATATTTGGTACTACTTTTGTTTGTGCACGTTTGGTATCGTGCACTAGGTGTCACCATTGATCCATTTTGAGAACTCTCTTTGCTTATTACTGGATCACAGAATCATAGAATCGGCTGGGTTGAAAAGGACCACAGTGATTATCGAGTTTCAACCCCCCTGCTATGTGCCGGGTCACCAACCACCAGACCAGGCTGCCGAGACCCACATCCAGCCTGGCCTTGAATGCTTCCAGGGATGGGGCATCCACAACCTCCTAGGGCAATCTAACTCTCATTCATAGTGGGGAAGGAGCAATTGCATGGGCCCTTTGCAAATAAATTGGCAAGCTACAGTAGTGCATATTGGTAGTGGCTTACCAAGTTTGTAATTGAAACCTAATGGGCCTTAACCTTTCACGAAATTCTGTCCCATTTGTTGACAGTTTGCATAGGTATGCTATCATGGTAGGAATATTTTGTGATTTATGAGATCAGAGACTCAAAAACTGAGGATTTAGGTTTGTTCCTGAAGTGGTTCAGGTATTTAACTTGATAAATCAGTAGTTTTTGGAAGCGGTGTATTTTTGTGTTCTGAATATCATGCTAAGTATCACCCATAAAATATGAAACTCTTAAGCTATTTTTAGCTTTTCTGATTAACTTACACTTCATAGTACTGATAACTAAGTTGTTCAGAAAATGCATCCTTGCTGTTTAGCTGATGAACTTCTGAAGCAAGCTGAAGATTTCCTGGCAGTAGGGGTTGGCATGACTGGCTGTGCAAGCATGCTGGCCTTCTGTGGTGAAGATGCCTATTACTTTTTTTTTTTTTTGTGTTACTCAGTAACATCCTTGAAAACTGTCTTGAATTAAAAACAGTTCCATTTTCTCTTTCTTTTCAATTTCAGCTCTCAGAAGAAGAGAAAATCCAGCGTTACAGCATTCTTTCGGAGCTGTATGAACGAATTGGTTTTCACCGCAAGTCTGCTTTTTTCAAGCGTATCGCAGCAATGCAGTGTGCTGCACCCAGCATACCTGAGCCTGGATGGAGGGCCTGCTACAAATTGCTTTTGGAAACTCTCCCTGGCTATAGTTTATCATTGGATCCTAAAGATTTCAGCAAAGGTAAATGTCTCTGGGGGAACATGCGTTTGCTTACAGTGTCACTCAAGTGGCTTTATATTACTAACTTCCTTGAGAAATGTCAAATAAAACCCAAATCCTTTACTTATCCGAAATGAATTGTGGCAAACAGAGTAGCTCTTCGAAACAGCACCTTTTCTTTTTGCTGGTGTGGCTTTTGATAGGTTGGAATTTCTGAGAGCTGCTGCTGAATGTATTGTTGTGTTCCTCTGTTTGGAGCAAATGTCTTTTATTAATGAGAGCTTCTCTTCTACTGTTTCAAAATGTCTTTGTGATTTTATGCTTGTCAGTACAGGAAAGGTCATTTTATTTCAGACTATTTTTTAATTATGTGCTTTCAGCTTTGTATTTCAGAAACTGTATTTATTTTGGTATGGCTTATAATCAAAGAATGAAAGATTCTTTTATATTTTTATATATATACACACTAATACAAATATAGATATAATTATGTGTGTGTGTGGTTGCATTTGTATCTGTAGGGTCAAATATGTCGTGTTTCTCCACAGATTAAATCAATGTGATATTATTTGTAAGATTAGCTTTTAAATATTTAAACAATTTTAAGTTCTGTTTATCTTTTCAATTGCTTTTTTTTTCTTTGCGTCTCTTAAAAATAAAGAAAAACCGCAATAACAATCCAGCAAAGCAGAACCAGCTCATAACAAGTGGCTATTCCAATAGCTGCTAAGTACTGTCTTTGCTTTCTGCAAATTTTTTATACTGTCTGCCACCGTTCTTCAGGTAAGCTATATTTGAATATGCATTGGCTGCTCCAAAAGTAGTGCCTCCTATTTATTTCCATGGAAACTGGAGGAAGTTTTTCACACAGCGGGTGGTGACACACTGGAACAGGTTGCCTAATGAGGCTGTGGATGCCCCATCCCTGGAAGCATTCAAGGCCAGGCTGGATGTGGCTCTGGGCAGCCTGGTCTGGTGGTTGGTGACCCTGCACATAGCGGAGGGGTTGAAACTGGATGATCATTGTGGTCCTTTTCAACCCAATGATTCTGTGATTCTATGATTATTTGGTAGAGCAAATTCTCATTTACAAAACACTGCTTTTCAGCTTAGTCACTACCATTTGCTGATTTGTTTGGATGAGTTGGTTGACACTCTTCGTTTTATGGTGTGACAGCTTTGTCTGGTGGCTGTCAGGAACGTCGCTTGTCTTTCACGTCACTTCCTGAAGCCACTGCTGAAATACACCACCCACCATTCAGCACTGATGAATGCAGTGGGTGCCATTTTTTTCACATGGAGGAATTCAGTTCCACACCTTTGCTTCATATGCACTTCTATGTCAGGTGGCATTTTGTCAGACTTCCCTTCTACTGCCATCAGCTGCAAGGCAAGAGATTGTAACAGAATATTGGCATGGCTTGGTCTTTAAACAGATTTAGGAAGTGCTAAGTTTGGATGAAAATTAAGTTTTTTGCATGAAATCTCGTATAAATTTCTGGTTCTAAAAGTTCAAAAATTAACTTCCTTTTCTGAATTCCAATGATAAATACAGACAGTAGACAAGAATATAAAACAAAAATTGCTTTAAATTTAAAAACAGAAGGAAATCCAAAGACCTTGTTTTCTTATCATTTTTGAGTTCAAGCTTTGGGTTTTGTAATATTGGTTCCATTGGGTGATTTTTATGTATCGTTAAGTTACTGCTTAATATATCCAGGAAACCAAATAAAATTGTTTATTTTATGACTTCTGCCTTAAGGATAAATAAATTAAACGACTGTTTTCTTTGTAGGAACTCACAGAGGATGGGCTGCAGTGCAGATGCGTTTGCTTCATGAACTAGTATATGCTTCAAGAAGAATGGGCAATCCTGCCCTATCTGTTAGGCATCTGTCTTTCCTTCTTCAGACCATGCTGGATTTTCTTTCTGATCAAGGTATGATTTAAAAAAAAAAATCTCTGCTTTATTCTGTACTGTTTTTGAAGTGTACTTCATTTGAGAAGTAGCGGAGAGGAGAGAAATTAGAGGATTGTGTGCATTGTGTAGCTTTTTGCTTGCAGTCAATCAAGTATCCAGTATTAATACTTTAAAATATTGCAGTATTCGGACCTTAATATATGTAGCATCTAAATAAAACTCTCTTAAATATTTCCTGTCTGCAAATTGACTGCTTCAATGCTTGATTTTCTCTGTAAATATTAGGTGCGTGGTTGATGAGCATAATTTGTGTTGTGGATTAAAAAAATAAAAAGCATCATTAGAAAATTTGAGCAGCAGTGTGACGGAGACCAGCTCAAGACGCCTGGGACAGACGGGCTTAGGCTCTGGTGGCGCAAACACAGTTCCCTACAGCAGTGAAGAGATTGAGAGTAATTGGGAAAGAAAAGAGTAGTCTGCTGTAGTTCTGCTGTGGGTTTGTGATGAAAATTTGATGGAGTGGGTGAGCAGCTGTAAGAGGCTCTAGAACACAGGTGATCTTCTCTTTATCAGTCAAAGAAAAATACTTTTTAATTACCACTTGGACCTGTCGGATCAATGCATTGTTGCAAGACTGGGGTCATAGCCAGGGATATTGGGCTTCTTAGAGAAACCTGTCTGCTGGGAACTGATTGGATCCATCTGTAAGAGGAGGGGAGGAGCACCTTCACCAGAGAAAGCTTGAAAGTTGCTATGGGAGGGGAACCTTAGTTCACCCAACTCTTAAGAGCTGGAAAGAAGATCCAGAGAATTTTAAGACTGTCAGTCTGACCTTGGTACCTGGTAAGTTTATAGAGCAGATGTCGCATTAGGGAGAATCAAGCGATCACTTGCAGCCAGCATGAGATTATGAAAGGTAGATCCTACCTAACTTGATCTCCATTACAAGGCCCACTGAAAAGATGGGGGAAGGGCTGTGGGTATTATTTACCTCAAGTTTGGTAAAGTATTTGATGCAGTTTTCCATAGTATAATCCCGGAAAAACTGGTCTGCTTATCGCTTGGACAGGTGTATGGTTTGCTGGGTAAAAAACCTGCCTGGCTGGCATTGCTCTAGAAGTCCTGGTGAGCAGAAATTAATTTGGTGGATGCTCACTTGTGGTGTCCTGTGGGTGCTGTTTGACAGCTGGCTGAGCATGAGCCACCAGTGAGCCCAGGTGGCTAAGAAGGCGAAGGACATCCTGGCCTGCATCAGGAATAGGGTGGCAGCAGGACTAGGGAAGGGATTGTTCACTTGTACATGGCACTGATGAGACCACACCTTGAGTGCTGTTCAGTTTTTGGTCCCTTACTACAAGAATAATTCTGAGTAGCTTGTGCATATGCAGAGCAGTGATGCTGCTGAAGTGACTGGACAGCAAGACTTGTAAGGAGAGAATGAGGGAATTTGGTTTGTTTAGTTTGGAGGAGGCTGAAGGGAGACCTTGTGGCTCTCTACAACTACCTGCAGAGTTTCTAAAGAAGTTGTTGGTCTCCTTCCTCAGTTGACAAGCGATTTAAAGCTGAAGGTCTGAAGTTGTGTCAGGGGAGGTTCAGGCTGGACATAAGGAAGAATTTCTTCACGGAGAGTGTGGTCATGCATTTGACAGGGACTGTTCAGGGGAATAGTACTGTCCTCATGTCTGGAGGTATTTAAGAGATATATGGACATGGTGTCTGTGGATAGGCTGTAGTGATGGGACTTGGTATCATTAGATGGATGGTTGGACTTAATCTTCAAGGAAGGTCTCTTCCAACCTAGATGATTCTGCTGGAAAGCATGTTGGAAAGATGTCTCTGATGAAAATTGAATTCAGCATGTTTTTCTCTCTTTATTGCTTTTAATAATGGGCAAATGTCACTCCTTGGTGACTTCTGCAGCAAACATTTTGCTGTGAGCCTACTAATAAATTTCCTTGTCTGTTTAGTGGATCAAATCAGTAACGGAGGAAGGAGAACTGATAAACTGAAATAAATTATCTGTCTGTAAATGTTAGTTGCTGTTAAAAGGTACTTTGATTTTTCTGGGCTCATAGGGGAAGTTTCGCTGTTGTTTTTTTCTTGAGGATGGAAAATTCCATTGAAGACAAAGTTTTGAGCTGTTCCATATACGTCCATCTATAATATTGCTAATCCCAAATCTTTAAAAAGTCCTAAGAACTTTTTTTTTTATATTTGCCACCGAGTTTTGAATTTCCTCAATGTTGGCTTCCTCTCTTTAAAATGATGTATTTTTTCTTAAATAAAACACACTTCCTATTTTAAAGCTTGTGATATATGTCAAATACTACACTTAAATTTCAGGTAGTTGCCAGTTCATCTTTAAAAATAAAACTAATGGAAGTGAAAACTCCAAACTGAAAGGAAGTTGCCAGCTAAATATTTGGCACTGGAACATACTCCAGCCCTTTTCTGTTTTGGTATTTGCTTTGTATGGGCAGAAAAGGAATATTCCCTTACTCTAGCTTGTTAGTCTGATTCTATTCGTTTGTTAGTTCAGCTGAAATTGAGAAAGTGGGACTTCAGGAGATAGAAAAACTTGATTTCATCTTTACTACAAGGAGAATTTAAAGGATGAGGATGAAATTTAGTGGTTACAATGAAAGATCTAATAATTAGAAGCTATTGCTTCTATTCACAGAACACAAATACATTGTCAAAACTAGTTTGTGTTTAAAACACAATTTTCTTGTATTTGAATTAATTGAATGACACTGATAATTATTTTAAAAACAGAACTTTTGTATATAATCATTGGGATTAGAATTTCCAACCATGGAGTCTGGCTAATCTGAATAAAAGCATCATCAAGTAAATGGGAGATGTCAGTCATTATTTTAACAACATGGAATTTGAGAGTCTGATTTAAAACTAAGCTATTTCGGTACGTAAATCTGTAAAATGCAGTCTTCTGGTTAGCAAAAAGAGGTATCAAATTCTGCATTAAAACTCTGTGATCTCAAGCCATTATGTTTTAACAAGCCCTTAAGAATCACTCTTTCTTTAAATAAGAATTAAAATAGGAAATTGCAAAATTGCTCAGAATTCATTCTCTCTTTGTTATAATACTTTTTGAAGTATAATACTATACAGTTCACATTGATTTTAATTTGGATAAGGTCAGATGCTTGAAAAAGTGTTTTTTCTTTTTTTTTTTTAATTGATAGTATCAATAGTACTTAAGGATTGTAATTCTATTGCCAACAAATGATTCTGAGGTGACCTATCTAATGATGGCTTGCCTAACACACGGTTATTTTAAACAGCTGTTATTGGTGTATGACCTACCATACAGAATCCATTTACAGAAAACATGTATCTCTCATGCAGATTTGCGTTCTTTCAGGTTTTCAGTGGTTTTTCAACTCCATTATACCTGCTTCTTTGCTAACTTTTTTGGTGGCAAGGTTGTAAGTGCACAGAAATGATCTTTTATCACTGTTCATGGTGTGGGATGAAGTGCTTTATTCCTTCCTTGGTGAATTATTATTCTTTAAATTATTATTCTTTAAATATTATCAAAGTTACTCATTTGGGAAATAATGTACACCTTTTGGTACTTCTTGTTATACCTCTACCATTAAAATCTTCAGATTCTCTAATTGTTTTTGTGTTTTTCAGACTTCTAATGAGATGACAAGCTTCACATTTGAGATCTCTGCTGATCTATCTGTTGTGTACTTCCTTTATTGAGTGCAGTAGTTTAATTATTTTGCCTTTTGAACGTGACCTAAGCCCTCTTCGTACCCTTTCAGTATTCTTCAAGCCAACTTCATTGTCAGCACAGATATTACTGCAGTATTAGTATGGCCTTCAGTGTCTTAACATTTCTATTCTTCTGCTCCTATCCTTCTCTGAATTAGGATGATTGTTTTTTTTTAGTAACAGAAGCACATTGGCTAGCTACTTAAAGAATGACAGCATGGCCTCTCACATATGTATGTTGACTTCTCAACACCAGAAGCAAAACAGTGGGCATCAGTCTTTCTGTGATGACCTTTGGTTTTAGTCTTCTCAGATGCTACAGTGACCATAAATATAAAGGCTGAGTTCCACAGCTGCCACTACGGAATGCCTTTTGGTCTGGAAGATAAGGTACACTGGTTGGTTCAGTTTTGTTGATCTAGTTAACAAAACTTTCTTTGCTCCCTGAGTGAAAGATTTGGAACAATTTTGGTTTATTTATCTCTCTACACATAGCATGATAAAACTTGTTTTAGCTCTATCAAACTACAAAAGATATCATTGCAAATACCATTTAGATACAGACATGTCCTCTGCAGAGCTGTTATTCTAGCCACTATCATGGATTCACATGTAAGTGTAGGAAATCTTTAGTGAAAATCTTAAGACACTTCTCTTCAACCCAAGGACAGATAAGTCCTGCATGTGATGAACTGCTGAGAGGATCACTTTGCCTCTCTGACAGGATATTTTCTCTTCAGAACCAAACCTTATTAACAGAGTTCATCAGTATTCATTAAGAGGAGTTTGTGTGTGGATTTTCAGTTACAGTGTGTATGATTTCCATCTTCATAAAATCGCTGCAGAAGAAATAGCATGGATTGGTGTTTTATTTCTTGATAAGGGATGTTTTTATGGTTTATGTCAGAGAGTACCTGCATGCCATGAGTGCCCAGTGTCTGTAGTTCTATCTAAGAGAAAAAAAAAAAAGGCCGTGTTCCTTTGGGAGGTCCTGTATTGATTTTTCAAAAATATCATTAGTTGTCTAGATTTCATAGACATGATTCTGAGTCCCATGGTGCCAGGATTCTTTCCCTGTTGCAGTACTGACTGTTACTTGGCAGTTCAGAAGCACATGACGTGTTAATCTGTGACATGCAAACCTTCAGGGTTTGTAAGTTTGGCTGTTTTCTCCTGAAAATAATTTCTCGCTGTCCAGAAAATGCTTATTCTCACACTGTGCTAAGATAATATTCTGTGATAAGAATTTCTGCCAAAACTTAAGCTGAATGCTCTTTCAGTTCCTCTTATCCTTGAGTTGAGATGGACTTACTAGTGTTGGCTGGGCATCACCTAACTTTGATGGGCACCAGCACTTGATGCTTTGACAGCTTTGGGTTGTTGTAATTGGAAGACTATGGACTGCATGATATCATCTACCTGGACTTGTGCAAAACATTTCACACTGTCTTGTATGATATCCTTGCTGCCAAGTTGGAGAAAAATGGATTTGATGGGTGGACCACTCAATAAGGAACTGGCTGAATGGTTGCCCCCAGAGAGTTTCAGTCAGTGGCTTGATGTCCAAGTGGAGACTGGTGATGAGTTGTGTTCCTCAGTGATTGGTGTTTGGACTGGTGTTATTTAACATCTTTGCAGGCGACGTGGACAGTGGGATCGAGTGCACTCTCATCAAGGTTGCAGACAACACGAAGCTCAGTGGTGCAGTAGACACACTAGATGTCATCCAGAGGGGGATAGGCTTGAGAGTTGGGCCCATGCCAACCTCATGGAGTTCAACAAGGCCAAGTATAAGGTCCTGCACCTTAGTTGGGACAATTCCAAGCACAGATACAAGCTGGGCAGAGGATGGCTTGAGAGGAGAAGTATTTGGGGATGCTGGTTGATGAAAGATTCAACAACTTTGCAACAATATGCACTTGCGGTCTAGAAGGCCAACGCTATCCAGAGTTGCAGTGCTGTTTCCTTTGTTACCTGCTTAGAGACTGCAGTAGCAGGAGTTCTGGAGAGCTTCAGCTCAATTTTTTTTTCTTTTTTTAGTTTGAACTACTCACTTGCCATTGCATTCCCCACTTGCCAATTTGCTTGCCTGTTTCTGTAGTTCTTTCCCTTCCTCTCCACTTTTCTTCCCGTTCTTCATATATAGGACACAAACAGCAAGATAAGTGTTAGAAATAAAAACTTAGATAAACAAATAAGGATGCTTGGTTTTAGCATACATAACTCTTTCGAGTTTAATTCTACTATCAGAGAAGCGCAAATTCCACAGAAGTAAAGAAGCTAAGTGGAAGAAATTTTACAGTGGCATATTTGCTGGTAGCACAGAGACCACCTCAGGAAGTCATAGATTCTCAGTAAGGGCATTCTCCTACTTCTCCATTTAAGTAATTCCAAAAATGATGAAAAATGTGTGGCTGGTTAAACAAAATAAACAGCACAATTGGGGGAAATGGGATTTACTCTTTAAAAGTGGGAGTTATGTTCAAACATATACCAAGAAGAACATCAACCCTGACAAGTTATATGGGCAAAAGGGGAGCCTTAAATACAAGAACGATTTTGAAGTTGTTCTGCTGAAACATATATATATTTTTTAATTTGCAATTAATGGATTTTTAAAATTATGCTTATTCACTGTTTAAAACTGCAAATGGCAAATGAATCTCTGCTTTTTTTTTTTCTTTTTTGTTTAAACTTTTATGTGGGATGCAAGTTCTGACTGAATGAGGTGGCTGTCTTCAGTGTAGGTAACTGCATTCTGGTCATCCAAATGATCCAAGCTACCCCAGTGGCTTTTGTGACAAGATGCATCATTCCCTTTACACAGTTAGCTAGCTCAGTACTGCCTGCCTGCCTGCCTCTGACCTCATTGCTGAGGCTTCTGTTTAAGGAATGGAAACAGAATTTCAGTCTTTGAACCCATCTGGAATTCAGTAAGTTATAAGAAACTGTAATAAATAATAGTAGGCACATCTAATAGGATGGAGGTGGAACATCTTTGAAGTGCAACTTCTTTCTTTTCAAGGAATGGTGGAACACTTACATGACTATGATTCAGCTAATACGGTGTTCTTGAATGCCGACAAGAACCCCTTTTTGGGCATTGATTATTTAGTGGTTGTAAGAGAGAGGAAAGAAACAAGTGATTGAGGTTATGGTGTGGAGGAAAGAATGGATTCAAGTGGTGTAGGCTTCTGCTTTTTGACACAGTTGTACACTGTTAGGGAACTAGCAGAAATGGTATCAGTGGTTTTCTGCTGAGCCAGTGTTATTTAGAAGAGTTTCTAGGGTAGTTCTGATTGGGATTATTATGTTTCTTAAGAGTGGAAAATAAGAGGTACTGTATTGGAAACCTCTGAGAACGTCTGCTTATGCTGTAAGTAATTCCAAGAAATCAATTCCCCGAAGTGTGTCTTATGTAGGCACCAACTGTTTTTCTCTACAGCTTCTCTCCTTTTGTGCTGCAGCAGTCTTTCATATAGATGTGTCCTGTCAGTAATTTACAATGTTTTATAGTTGTAAAGAATGTTGTTCCTTAATACTATATTTAATTTACTACAGCATTTCCCCTAGGATCCTTTACAGTACATAAATTAATTTTTAGAAGGATAAAAGTTATTGATTTCAAGGGCTGAAAAGAATGAAATTTTAATCAGACTGAACAGAAATTATGGTGGAAATTAAATTGATGCATGCCTCTGAGTTGAGGTGAGGTTTACTTAACTGACGTTACTGAACTGGTTTTAATGTGCTGCATTGTATTTTGGTTGACAAAGTGCCTGCAAGATGTATTTGTGTAACCAGTAAATCTTTTAAATGTTTGGTCTTAGAAAGTTAAAATTAACTGATTTTAGGATGGAGACTGAAATGTGCAGTATAATTTCAGAGGGAATATTAACAGCAGCATGGTACATTCTTAGCCATTAGATGGAAATATTTTTACAGTTTCAGTGTAATTCCGTATTTTATCTGTGTATATGTGTGTATATATAGAAATGTAATTGAACAGACCTATTGCTTTGTGTTTGATAGCCATGACACAATATTGAATGAAAATGTACATATATAAAAAAAAAAAAAAAGGCTTGAATGTAAATGCTTTCTGACATGTTGTTATAGGAGTTCCCCGAAATAGGAGGAAACTTCTTAGAAGCCACTTACCTTACACATCATGGTACTTTGCATAATCAGATAAATAGGACGTGAATATGCACCATACATGAGCCAACTGGCCACGTTCTTTTTTTTCTCCCCGTGACTCTTCCATCTCTCTTGCAATACTGCAAAGAGTAATGATGCATGCTGCTATTTAAGTTTTCTTGTACAAAGTAAGCATAAAAGTGAATCAGGTGAATAATATTTAGAATTTGTTGTAAGATACGTCGTTTATGTTTGAATTTGCTGGTTTTGGTCTAGTTCTGTTTTGTTCAGTTCTGTGCTGTAAATCTTCAGCATTATTACACTCTCCTGGTGCTGGGAGTTTATCTGGAATACTGCATATTTTAGAATCTTTTTTTTTCTATTCAATACAGAATAGAAACAGGAGGCTAAAACTCTCAGGAGTTATTTTACTCATCTAAAAGCTCACTCTGCAATTGATGTTTTCTAAAGGAGCTGGCTTATTTAATAACTAAACTCTAGAACAGCTTTTTCAAAAAGATGTAATTTATTTTCATGAATTTTATGTCTTTTGGGCTATTCTGAAACTTAAGATTGCTGAGAGGAAAAGTGAAATGCCAATAGAACATAATCGGTTTCAAATAATAATCTGCATATCCTTCTGTGATTGAATATGCTGGTTCAGATGGTAATTCAGTGAATTTATCAATTACAAAGTGGAATAAATACATAAGATTGAGTAAACTAGTAACAAAGTCACCACGAGGAATAAAATTCCTTTCTGTAGCAGAAAATATGAAGACTAACACTTGAAGTGAATGTTATATGAAGTACTATTATAAGGTGAATAAGATTAACAGTGATTTGAATTGTGTAGTATTACGAAAAATAAAGAAACAAAAATCTTTTACAGATTACCTCACTTTAGTCTTCAGTTCAGAGCTGTGTGTTAGACTTGTTGATAAGGCACGGAGAAAATCTCTAGGCTTTACCTTATCAAAAGTCTTAAGAGAAACAGAAAATTGGTCATTAAAACTTGCACGCTTGTTTAAAGTCATTCATAAATATAATGAAGTTTTCAACCTGTACCATAGAATTCACATCTTTATGGGCAGTTTACTTGGCCTGGCCTGATGGCTGCACGTGTGTCTCACCTGTCTCAAAGCGGGATGTGAATCCTAACCCAGTAGCTGGCAAGTCTCATTGAGAGGGCTTTAAACCAAGTCTGAAAGGATGAGGGGTTAAAACGTGGCTTGCTAGAGATGGGCCTGAGGGAACCTCCTGTGGAAGAAAGGTTTGGCAACCTGTGGAAAATACAAAGCAGCTGTTAAGACATGCAGGGAGAAAATTAGAAATGCAAAAGCTCAGCTTGAACGGAACTTGGCCACTGTAGTAAAAGAGAACAAAAAACTTTTTGATAAATATTTTAACGGTAAGAAGAGAGCTAAGGAGAGTCTTCATCCTTTAGTGGATGCGGTGGAGAATGTGACCAGTGAGGATAAGGAAAAGGTTGAGGTTCTGAAAGCCTTCTTTATATTTGGCCACAACAACCCTAAGCAGCGCTACGGGCTTGGGGTAGAGTGGCTGGAAGCCTGTGTAGAGGAGAAGAACCTGGGGGTGTTGGTCAGTGTCTGGTAGAACGTGAGCCAACAGTATGCCCAGGTGGCCAAGAATACCAATGGCATTGTGGATTGTATCAGAAATAGTGTTGCCAGCTGGAGCAGGGGTCATCATCGCACCATACTCAGCACTGGTACATCTCAAGTCTTATGTTCAGTTTTGGGCCTCTCAGTACAAGGAAGACATTGAGGCCCTGGAGCACATTCAGAGAAGGGTAACAAAGCTATGAGGGGTCTGGAGCACAAGTGTTATGAGGAGCAGCTGAGAGAACTGGGATTGTTCAGTCCGGAGGATTCCCAAAGACCTTATTGCTTCCTACAGTTCTCTGAAAAGAGGTTCTGGCAAGGTGGGGGTTGGTCTCTTCTCCCAGGTAACTAGCAAAAGGGTGAGAGAGAATGGCCTCAAGTTGCACCAGGCGAGGTTCAAGCATGATATTAGGAAAAACTTCTCTGAAAGAGTGGTTGGGTGCTGGAATGGGCTGCCCACAGAGGTGGTTAAGTCACCATTCCTGGAGGTGTTCAAGAAACTTGTAGATCTGGTACTAAGGAACACTGTTTAGTGGGCACCACTGGCAGCAGGTAGATAGTTGGACTCGATGGTCTTAGAGGTCTTTTCCAACCTTAATGATTCTGTGATTCTATAAACAATTAAACTGTCCTTCTCTCAGGAAAGGAGAGTCTCTTCATATCACTAATGGAGGTATTGAAACTTTGAATTGTGTTGACTCTGGCTTTGCAGGACAGTATAGTGGGGAAAAAAGGATCTAGATAAATTGGTGTCTTCTTACCTTCTGTCTGTATTTCTTCTACCCAATACACGAATAGAGGAATAAGAATGTTTAAGAATTATGCCATTGTATCTGTTAATATTTACAAAACCTGCTTTTTTCAGAAGCAGCTTTGTAGCAATTGTCCTTAATTTTTATATTGTTATGCAAGTTATCTTTGCTTATTTTGCTACACTTCATGTTAAGGTGGATCTTTTGGTATTTCTTAACATGGAATATAATCAATATTTCTCAGTGGATGACACATCGGTTTTGTACGTGCAAAATATATTTTGATATGTTGTTCAAACTGCAGACATCTGAAGTTACCTCAGTGACAGCAGAGAACTAAATACTGAAATTTTAATGCCATTTTTGTGAACTCTGACTTCAGCTGTGTCAATTTTTCATGAGATTTTATATAAAAACATTTTTACGCTAGGTGTGAATTTCAAACTCACTGTGGCATAATAGGATACGTTTTATATAATGGCTAAGAATCCTGTAATGAAAGACCATTGTACATTTATTCTATCTCTTTCTGTTCTTTTTTCCTCTGTGGTGTTGTTCAAAAGCAGGCAGTGTTACTCTTATGCAGACAACACTTCTGTATTTTGTCTGTGTTGAATATAAGTTTTCCTCTTTTCCTCCACTCCTCCGAACTTATGAGTAAAGGCGATCATTTCTCTTTCAAAGGTGAAGTCTTACACAGCACGTAACCAAATCCCTTTACACTCAGTATCATATAGATGGAGCCACTTTCCTGATGGCTGTGATAATCTATTCATGAAAGTGGGTCTTAGTCACCAAGATCTCTGACTGGCATAGATTAATTTTATTTTCCTGTTCTGTTTGCTCTTTTTCATGTTGAACTGTGAAGTTTACTAATTTCTGCTATATTTAGAGATTTATTTTGCTCGATTTCTCAAACAAATAGGATTTGTATTATATGCTGTCTACCAGTGCCTTTCTGTTTTTTTCTTTAAGAAAAGCCATTCAGTGTGTAGACAAAACATGGTGTGGGCAACAGATCAGAGATATCAAGTTTGTTCCAGTTTTGTGACTCCTGTTTATACACATAAAAGGTAACTATTAGCTAAAATGCTAACAGTGCTTCAAGGGACAAAGGCAAAAAGACCATTAGATCTGCTTATGTTTGGCATGTTGACATCCAGTTGGCCAGTCAACTTGCATGTGATTCCTGTATATCTCATGTCCTATTGAATAGAGGTAGGAAACTGAAATGTAGCTGTTCAGGGCAGTGTGAAACCATAGGTGTGTGCTGAAACACATTACAGTAGAGAATATTGGAATGAAAGCATAGGATTAATTGGCTTGCTTTGAAAGCAGTTTTCACTTCACTTGGAACATTACCTTTCTTGGGATAACAGAGTTGTGTACTGAATATGCAGCTAAGCCATTACTGCCCACCTGCCTCTATCCCCAGCTAGAATTTGAAGGAGTGCTTGAAAGATCATAAAGACCTTTGTGTATAATCTAGTGGTTAACTTAAAGGTAAAAACAGTTTGTAGTGGTTACAATCTGAGTATTCACTTTCTTCTCCAGCTTTTGTGAGATTCTTGAAGTATTTTGTACACTTTCAGAAGTCCTTTTTTTCCTCTGAAGGATCAGCAGGGTGGTGCACGATATCTCCCCAGCAGCAGACACTGACTTTGTCTTCTCTAGCTGGAAGATGTCTCATCAAGCAATTTTCAATTTTGTGAAGGGAAAAAATCTATCTTTATGGGTGCAGAAATTACCATTTCTCTTTCATTTTCTACTGTCAGACTGTCTGTCTTCTGCCTTGTTACTAGCAATTTGTCAGGGAGATGTCTGACACTTCGTTCCTAAGAGAACTGGGTGGGCCAGCTGGCTGCCACTTTGTGGGGCTGACTGCTGCATGAGGTCTCCTCTGACTTCTTCCTGAAATGCCATGTGCTGTTTTCAGTGGGAAAGGAAAAACTCAGCCAGCACAAAGAATCCTGGGTATGAGGTTTTTTTTGTTAAACCTTCCATTCGTAGTTTACCACCAGGGGATATTTTGGAGTCAGAAAGCTTTTAGCTATTTGTTTCCCTACTTTCTTTTGTAATATTTTAGTGAGTTGCATAAGGAACCAGAAATCATTTGTCTTCCAGTTGGCAGATCATACATAAGCAGTTCTCTTTCTTTGTTCTGCCTTGCTTTAGGTTATTTTGCAGGGGATAGATTAACTTCATCAAAACAAGATCAGCCAAGGACCCAACACTATATTTTTAATATTTGATTCAATTTTAGAGGGTAATGACTGTGACTAAGTACAGATGTTCTACATTTCTTCAAGTGTAACAGCATTAAGGCATACAATGAAAACAATTATATTCTACAATTTTTCTGTTATCTACCAAGGCATGAAATGCTGTTTGTATGATATGGTTAAATTGTGATTACCAAAGTGCTTAAAAATATTCATATATAACTGACCTCCTTTCCTGTCCTGTTGAGATTTTTTTGTGAAATACTGTGAAATGTTGCTTCACATTATTGTAAAACAAGCAGAAGGACTTCCTTCACATTCAGTAGCTTTCAGTCACAAATGGTATCTAACTGTGCAACTGAAGCTTCCAGTTTTTTGTGTTCTCATATTAGAAAAAGGCTCAAAACAGGTTCGGGACAAAGCCAATGCTACTTTTGTTGACGTTAAATAATTAAATAAAAAATTACCAAGAATGTTGGCGGACTTGCAAAATCCTTAGTTATCAGCAGCAACAAGGAAATGGTAATGGAAATAATTCTGTAGGAGACAGGGCGATTGTAGGTTATAATAAGCAAACTAAAAGTATGTGCTCAGTAGTGACTTTGGCATTCACAGACTCAAAGGATGGCTTGGGCTAGAAGGGACTTCAAGGATCATCAGGTTTCAGCCCCCCTGCCATGTGCAGGTTTGCCAACTGTTACACTAAGTACTAGGTCAGGTGGTCCAAGGCCCCCTCCAACCTGGCCTTAAACATCTCCAGGTGCAGGACATCCACAACCTCTCTGGGCAACTGTTCCAGCATCTCGCCATTGTCTCAGTGAAAAACTTTCCCCTGACATCTAATCTTCTTTCCTTTAGTTTAAAACCACTCCCACTTGTCCTACCACTATCTCCTTGTGTAAAAAGTTCATTTCCCTCATATTTAGATTCTCTCTTTAAATATTAGGAGGTTGTAATGAGATCTGTCTGGAGCATTCTCTTCTTCAAGCTAAACAAGCCTGACTCCTCCAGCCTTTGTTCATGAAGAAGAGATGCTCCAGCTCTTGTGTAATCTTTGTGGCCTTCCTTTGGATGTTCTCCAAAAGCTCCACATCTTTCCTTAGCCCCAGACTTGGATGCAGTACTCCAACTGGGGCCTCATGAGGTTAAAGTGGAGGGACAGTCATCTCCAATGCCCTGCTGGCCACCCCTCTTCTGATGCAGCCCAGGATACTGTTGGTTTTCCAGGCTGCAAGCACACACTGTTGTCTCAGTTCTTCATCAACCATCTTCCCATCATCCTTGTCACTGATGAAGATCTTAAAGAGTACCAACCTTAAGGCAGACCTCTGTGGGACACCATTTGCCACCAGCCTCCACCGGGATTTAGAGCTGTTGACTACAGCCCTCTGGCTACAACCTCCAATTCAGTGATAAGGATATGGTGAGGGACCATGTCAGAGGCCTTGCAGAAGTTCATCAATTTCCTTCCCTTTGTTCTCAGATGCTGTCACTCCACCACAGAAGAACAATAAATTGGTGAGGCACAACTTTCCCTTGGTGAAGCTGTGCTGTGCTGCTTTATTTTAGTGCAGCTATTTTATAATACTGATCATAAATGAATCTGGAGAGAAACTGGAGGAAAAAAAAGTCATGAGAAATGAGAAATGAGAAAAGTCCAGGTGAAAAAATAAAAGTATTCAGAGGATAATTTACAGGTCAATGGACCGAGTGTCATTTGCTTTCCTGCTGGCATACGCAAGGATGGCAAAAAACTCCAAAGAGTAACCGTTTTCCATCCCTTCCATCCAAAGAGAAAGGTAACTATCAATGGTATCTGTCTCTTTAAGCCACAGATAGTCATCTAAAATATGGATCAGGAAACAGTAGTTTAAAAAGTCTTTCCAGAAAGTTGGTGTAGTTTCTGGTTGTGTCAAAATACAATGACAGTGAGGCAGATACTTGAAAAATAAAAAAAAAAATAAAATCAGAACTGTTTCAAATATAGTAGTCTGTGGTGGGTTATGACAACTACAAGGCTTTGATGCAAATTGGGTTAAAAGAGAAGTTTTTATCATTCCTTCAAACCTCTGAGGTCAGATTGTAGAAGCATCAGTCAAGTGAGAGAGGCTCCAACATCGCCTTTCAGAAGTGGCAGTCAGGAAAGATTGTGTAGCTCTTGTTCTTTTACATCGTGGATGCTTCTTGGTATGTCCTGTTGATGTAGATTGTTTTTGCATCTCAGCTGAGATGCAGTGCAAAGTGAAAAGTAATAATACTGTTGGCTTGTCAACAGCTTGTTATAAACTGCACTTCATGCAGTATCAGCGTAGGAAAATGTCTAGTTTTAGCCTTGCCTGTGCAGAAAGCGTGCCGAGTTTCTACCGTCAAATAAAAAATGTGACTCTGGAATCTATAAACAAATTCCTTTTGTAAGTGTTGCTTTGAATGCAACAATAGACAGTGTTTCACACTAGGAAATAAAACCCAGTTCGTCAGAATGGCAGACCTCTGGTCTCATGCAGAATTAAGTGTGTGCTGTAGTGCTGTCTTTGGTTGCTGTGATGCTTTCCATCCCAGTAGACTCTACAGGTGTTATGTGCTCTTCCTCTTATAAAAATCATAGAATCATCATAGAATCATAGAATGACCTGGGTTGAAAAGGACAACCCCCCTGCTATGTGCAGGGTCACCAACCACCAGACCAGGCTGCCCAGAGCCACATCTAGCCTGGCCTTGAATGCCTCCAAGGTTGAGGCATCCACAACCTCCTTGGGCAGCCTGTTCCAGTGTGTCACCACCCTCTGAGGGAAAAACTTCCTTCTAATATCTAATCTAAATCTCCTCTGTCTCGGTTTAAGACAAAAGGCAAATAACTTCCTGACTGTTAGAGTCTGAAATTTTTATGCAAGTATTCTTGCTTGAACTTTGGCAAATCTTGGCTCTGTGATGCTGGTTGGAGTGTCTGGATATGCCTGAGATGTATTTTCTGGAATTTTTCCTATACCTGATTAAAATGTGCTGAGTGGCTCAAGACAGATCAGTGGAAGCAGTGCAATTTATCTGTTGCGTGGCGTTAGTTTCATAACAAAGGCAATTGTGATCAATATTTATGTGCTTAGAAAGTGTGTATTTGTGACTTTAGAGGCCTATGAATGCCAGATTCATGTGGGCAGCAGTGACTTCAGTGAAAGACATATGTTGTGTACCAGAAAATACCTGTAGCCATCAGTGTGCTGCAATGATAGATTAGTGTTTCATCAGAGGAATCATGCAAGATGCATCCTGTAGAATTGAGTTTCTGAGAAAGAAAACGCATGCATGCGGTGTTAGCAGTAGCATTTCAAGTGCAACATTGCATTATCTGGTCTGACAGATCTGACAGACATTAAAATAAAATTAAATAGTATAGGAAATAGAAAAATAAATGCCTTAGAAGTGTGAAAGGAGATGCTACTGCTTACTTCTCACCAGGCTTTTTGATTCTGCATTAAAAATCCTTGGATGAAGTAATATCCTGAACCTTTAAATTGCTGATTGTGTGCTAGAACTCAACTGTTTCACAGTAGCATCTATTCTACAAACAGATAAACCTACCTGGACCAGGAACAGTTTAACATGAAAGGAGAAAATAACATGCTTCTCCCATTCATATTTTCACAGATGGTGAAAATGGTCTGTTGCCCCATCAGCTTGTGTTGTTTCATTTTTGAAGGTGCTGTTTCTAGTTATGGCAATCTGTTGTTATTATAGGTCATGAGAAATAGCAGGCAGGCAAAATGAAGCGAGTTAAGTGTATTTCTTACCAGCTGCATACTGCTAAGGAACTGTCACCAGGTTTATATTGTGAAAGATGGTAATTTTGTAGTTTCTGACAATTCATATTGGACAGGAACAGCCTAGTAGTCATGTTCTGCTCTGACTTAAATCACAACGCTGTTTTTATTCCAGTGTTATAACTGGATCTGCATCCTTGTACAGGAACAAATGAATGGCTTATAGGTGTTGCATTATTATTAAATGTTTGTAAATTTGTCAGCACACATGTTGAAATGAATAGTTAGGTCTTGCCACATTATGTAGACAAATGCAGTCCTCTTTTATCTTTTAGAGGAAAAGAACGAGAGTGAGTGAATCCCTCCTATGATGTCAGTGATGTATCTGGCTCCTCCTGGAAGGAGTTGCTCTGCTTTTTGCTATAAACCAGGAGAGAAGTGTTAATAACTTGGGAAGAAAATGAGTTGCTGATGGCCAGGAGGCAGCAACAATTGTCTGAAATAACAGACTAGTGAAAATACTCCTTTTACAGCACTTCTGATGGTCATGTAGACCAACTTAAGTGAAAACTTTCACTAGCTGTGCTTTTATTCAACTGTGTTTTGAAAACCTTCAGAGACAGATTCCACAGGCCTTCTGGACAGCCCTTCTGGTGATTAGTTTCCTCCAGATCTTTCTTTTCATCTGACAACTCTACTGCCCACATAGACCATGCCTCAGAGCCCTAACTGTTCTGACCTTTCTGTGCTGCTCCTTCTTCAGTTTTTCCACGCTTGCCTTGAACTGGGAAGCACAAAACTAGACTCCAAACATGGCCTCATCTGTGCTGACAAGAAGGATGTAATAGCTTTCTTTGGTTTCCCAACTAACCCCTTGCTCACGTAGCCCAGTGCATTTTTATAAAGCAGAAAAAAAAAAAAAGAGAAGAGCAGAAGAGAAGGCAACGTGACTCTGAGGAGATAGCTGCACTGACCTCTGATCTGAAAGTCCAGGGATTCATGGAATTATCTATGAATATCCAGTCATTCATTCCTCCCTACTGATGCTCCATATTTTTCTTTGAAAAGATTGTAGAGTGGACGGGATATAGTAACATAGTTGAGCCTTTTATGTTGTAAATATTACTGGTGGTAACATTCAGGCTATGCTTAATTGCCTCTAAATTTGCTTCTGCATCTTGGAATCTTCAGGAAGTCTTTCATTTTGTTCACAAAGGCACATTGTGGTACTTGTAGTGTCACAGAGAAAATGATGCTGTATTTGAAAGAAGCTTGTTGGTAATTTCACACTATCCATTTTCAATTTGTATTGAGCTCAGCAGTTGAAATATTAAACTTCAGAGCAGATTCTTACTAGATCAGATGTAGTTTCTGAATGAATCTGTTTTGGGTCATTCCATGAAAGCTACTACAGCTGGGAAACAGCTAATCACCTGGAAACTGTTAAGAGACAATGTTTTAATGGAGCTAATTATGATAATTTGATAATAACAAAGGAGAAAACAGCAGGTAGTTCTAGAGAAATGAAATTTTATTACTGAAATGTAATATCTAAACAATAATTATATCTAAGCCTTTGGCCAAACTCTTCTTATAAGTGTATGTAATTTTTTTTTTTTTTTTTTCACGGTTTGAATGAAATTCATTGCTAATTTTTCACATCAGTGTAAACAATCAGTATCTTCTTTTTAAAAGCCTTTCTAAGAAATTTTCTAAGAAAACTGGGACTGGAGCACCTCCCCTATGAAGACAGGCTGAAGGAGCTGGGCTTGTTCAGCCTGGAGAAAAGAAGGCTGCAGGGTGACCTCATTGCAGCCTTTCAGTACCTAAAGGGAGCCTACAAACAGGAGGGGAATCAACTCTTTGAAAGGGTTGATAACTGCAGGACAAGGGGAAATGGTTTTAAGTTGAGGGAGGGGAGATTTAGGTTGGATATCAGGGGGAAGTTCTTTACAGAGCGAGTGGTGAGGTGCTGGAACAGGCTGCCCAGAGAGGTTGTGGATGCCCCATCCCTGGAGGTGTTCAAGGCCAGGTTGGATGGGGTCCTTAGCAGCCTGGTCTAGTATTAAATGGGGAGGTTGGTGGCCCTGCATGTGGCAGGGGGGTTGGAGATCCTTGATCCTTGAGGTTCCTTCCAACCCTGGCCATTCTGTGATTCTGTCTGTGAAAACAGTATTTGCTATCACTCCTCTGTTTTGTGTTTTGATTATCTTTGTGTATTTAGATCTCAGAAGCAGTTTCTTGAAGTTATTTAGTTACTATGTAGTTATTTTTATTGAGAACACATGTATAGAAGAATGTTCATTGTACTTTAAACCCTTATAGGTGTAAGAGTATTCACATATCCTCCCACCTAAGCACAAGCTTTGAGGTTTATTTCTGTTTGGTGAGACTCCAGTCTCATCAGAGAATAACAATTTGGTATTCAGGCCATATATAACTCATTTTTTTCTGGTGACACAATTGTATGAATTGTTGGAACTGACAGCTGGAGAAAATTCAGAGCCATGAAGATGAAATTAATAACGTATGTTTGCTTGAATGTTCTTGTATGTTAAGCAAAACCGAAGAAAAAAATTCATACTGGTTGTTAACATTTAGCAGCATAGCATAATTATTTTAAGAAGTAGGTAGTTTTAATGCAAGATAACCTCAAAATTCATTGGTTTCTTTTTTGGCATTGATACTGTTCTATGTGTTGTTTAGGACAAGGCTTGTGCACATAACGTTGATGTTGTAAATAACCTTTGTGTGCATGATGCAGTTTGCTCTGGATATTTAGATTTGCGAGTTCAGTTTTAGAAATTGTTATCTTGCCAATGAAAGAAGAAAACTAATCAAACATAGGTATACAATGATAGTTTTAAAAATTATAAAAAAGTACATAAACCTGTCTTGGTTACTGAAGACCACTTAATTAGTTTTGTTTTATGCACTTGAGGATTTTGGTGCGTAATGTTAAGTATTCTCATACAGTAGTTGGTATTCCAGTAGAGTGACCTTGTAAATGTCCAGAAAGGCAAGTAAAGCTTCAGATCATAATTTCATCTTAAACTTTAGTTGCTTATATGTTGCAAGTGTTTCTTACTCATATTTTCAACCAACTTATTTCTAGAAAAGAAAGATGTAACACAGAGCTTGGAAAGCTACACAGCAAAATGCCCTGGCACAATGGAATTCATCACTCTTCCAGATGGTTTGAAGTTACCTCCTGTTCCATTCACCAAATTGCCCATTGTGAGGTAGGACTCTAAATGCAATCTTTAACTTTTCCACAGTACCTGTCAAATTTTAAAGGATACTGGAAGGATGTAGTCTTCTCAGTTTATGTAAGCTGTTCACAATAACATGAAAAAATGTCAAAATGTCAAATTGTTTTGAGAAGTTCTTGGGCAAAAATAGAGCCTTTGAGCAGAAAATACTTTTTGTGGTCTTTAGATTCAGAAAGAGAAGATTTTTTAAAATAAAACTGTCATTCAGGAGTTTCTGATAAAATCTAAGAAAAGTATTTTATAATTGCAGTTGAGATTTAAGTTAGATCGTCAGGTCACTGCAATGACTAATACATTTTTTAGATTAAAGCCTAGTATAAAGTCTTTGAGATAGACACAGAGATGGAATAACTGCAGTTTGGCATGAAATTAAAAGGCTAAAAGAAAATCTGTGTCAAGAATGGTGTTTGGTAATTGCCATTCAGAAAAAAAAATATATTGGAAGTTATTGAAAAGAGTACTCACAGACATTTCATTTCTCTGTGGGATGCCATCAGACATAAATACAATAAAATGTTCTGGTATCAGAAGAAGATAATAAAATGAACAACCAAAGAGCAAAAATGATATTAACTTTCAGATTACCTTCAGTCTCTAAAATGACATAAATGTTTTATTCTATGAGCATTTTTTGATTCTGTGGCTACTTTTACTATTCTAACGTCTCATGTGTATTCCTGGGGGAAAGAAGCAGATCTTGGAGATCTTCCAGCACTGTGCTGCAGTGCATATGCAGGATTTGGTTAGCAGTGACATCTGGGGTGGCTTTGCAGATATGTGCTTTGTGCTGCCTGATCAGTGGTGTGGCGCACACTTTCAGGTTGGATGGGGCCCTGGGCATCCTGATCTAGTGCTTGATCTGGTGCTAATTTTTGAGATACAAATGTGCGGAAATGGTGCTTTGACCACTGTTGAATAACCTAAGCTTATGATTCAGTCCATTTTAGAGCCTTCCAGTGTATGTAAAACATACTTTTACTGATGATGCAGAGTTTTATTTAAAATTGGCATTTCATTGTCTGCTAGTTATTAATCCATTTCATGTGTCATACTAATTTTGGATACAGATGTCTTAATTAAAATACTGTTCAACACTGCACTACCTTAGTGAGGCCAGAACACAGTAGCATTATTACATTTTTCTCCCCTGTACCCATGAAGCAATTGAGGAGATTTGGCTTGGCAAAGTCTTTATAGTTAATTATTCATGGTACGGAGTATTTAATACCTGTAGCTGCCCCTTAAGTGTTTACTCCTGATACTTAATATAATCTGTTTCACTTTTTTTTTTTTTTTTCTGCTATGTTTTTTAACTTGGTCTATTATTGACAATTATTAAGTATTATTTTTATCTGTTTTCTAGCTTTTGGAACTTTTGATGTTTCAAACACTGTAGTGTAATCTGAAAGGCTCTTGGAGCTTTTAATTGTCTGAAGCTCTAGAAATTGAAAGCACATGGGATTGAAAAGTATTTCAGTATGGTATACTATGAAAAGCCCTAGTATTTTATCAAATACAAAATGGAAGAATTTATTGTCTTTCTATTCTAATAGATGCAGCGTTTACTACAGTTAAGTAAAGTTTAAAAGTATTTTCATTTCCCTTCTAAGTAAGTTTTTTTTTAATCAATACAGCTTTTTTATTTCCCTAATAAAAGATTTTGTTCTTCCAAGTTAGGAATTACTGAACAACTGCAATACCATAATTGCCACTCTGCTGAACTCAGTAGGGCTGGGACCAGGCTAGTAATATACTTAATCAAGCTTTTCACACAAAGGAATTTTAAAAGATAATGTTTCCTAACAAGTAGATGAGGATCTTTCCTTTCACTGCTATGCATTAAGATTTAGAAAAAGGAAAAGTAAGTGTATCCAATGCTATTTATTTATCCATCAATAGTGATGAATGAGCCAAAGCACTTGCTATTCAGGATATAGAATCCCTTTTATTAGCATTCCCTCAATTTTCTTAGCGTTAATTTCCTCAAATATGTATCACATGTTTTGCTTAAACTTGAATTCTAATTTGTACTCAGATCCAATCAGAAGAGGTATTATACTTTGTTCAGAGTACTCGGGAATCTGTCACAGTCTCTCTTTTTGCATTTGACTGTGATGCTGTCACAGTTGTCAACAGATAATGAATGAATGTGATATATTTCTTGTTCCAAAACACTTTTCATATTCTCTTGTAATTTCTTATGAAATGTTCTGTATCACAGAAGAAGTAACTTGTCTTGATAATATTCTTCTTACAGCATCATTATTTTTCAGTAATAGCGCATCATCTTGAATGGTTTGGGCAATTTTTAAAACAAATGGTTTTCTTGTATGTATGCACATTTATTAGTGGGAATATTGGTTTATTTGGTTGATAAAACTGTTCTTCATTGCACTGAGCTTATAGACGTGGAGGACTTGATTTTCATGTTCTCTTTTCATGTGACAGTTTATTATTTTGAAATTTAGTATAATTCTGTAACTGTGGTGAGTGAGTGAATCGATTTCTATCTTGTAAATGTTGCAAAACTGTTTTATCATTTAAGGGAATACCTTTTTGAGGTGAAGATGCTTGATTTTTAAGTTAAGGAAGGCAGGTTTCTTTCTTTCTTCTCCAGTGCTTGTCATGATATTTTATGAACTATATAAAAACATGAGAATTTAATCATGTGCTGTAACATCCACAGCCTCTTTGTAGCATTCCTAAAGAATTTCAGTGAAATAAGTTTTATAGATCGGTAGTAGGGAAAGAGAAGTTGTCAGTTCATCTTTGAACATGTTGGGGTTTTCTGGTATTCTTGCATTTAACTCCTCAGCCTCCTTTTGAAGTCTCTGAGGATTTTGGTTGGGCTCTCATCATCATATGTAGGTGCGTACATAATCAATCTTAAAGTATAGAAATATATTTTTAATTTTTAGTACTGGCAAGGCTTTTGAGCATTTTAATTCATGGTTGTCCACGTCACTGTGGTGGGATGCGTGTGGCAATTAGCAAAAAATGAAGGTTTTTTCTATTGATTTTTTTTCCATTGATTTTTTTTTTTTTTTCTCCTGTCAGCAGTGGAAGACCAATGGTTTCCCTGCTTTGTATCACAGGAATTTTGGTCCAACAGCAAGATGGTTTAATGAATCAGTCCTTTCCTGTCATTTTGTAATTGCTTTATGATCTTTAAACGAGACCTCTCCAATTCCTGTGACATTTCCTTCCTTCCAGATGTAATTTTATGTACTTAAACTGTTTTATTCACTTTGAAGAAGTTATTTGTGTTACATTGTCCAGTGAAATGTTGTCTGGCTTTGGCTTGGCTTTATTAAATATTTGGCTGCTTCCTGGAATTTCAGTGTTCCTATAATTCAGTTCTCGCTTACCTTGGAAACTAACAGCTGGATTTCAAATCCCTTCCTAGTTCTACATTTGATGCTTTCTCTAGAAGATGTTTTTCCTTAGGTATTTGTTTTTAACATGACCTTCTATGAAAATTATTTTTACTTAACAGATCTGTGAAGCTCTTGAACCTTCCCACCAGTCTCCGACCTCACAAAATTAAAAGTCTACTTGGTCAGAATGTGTCAACCAAAAGCCCCTTCATATATTCTCCAATTATTGCTCATAGTCGTGGGGAAGAGCGAACTAAGAAAATAGGTAAGAATATTTTCCAGTATTTCACGTTATTTTGTTAAATTCAAAATTCTATCTTGATCAGGGGTAGCAAATCTGAATTTCTTTTGAATTAATCTGTTTTTGAGCCTGACATTCCAAAGAGTAAAAGTTTGTTCTCCCCAGTGACTTTTGAACCTATGGGACAGTTCAGCCAGGTGAGAAGTGGGAAGAAAGTCACATAGCTGATCAGATAAATTTTCAGAGAAGTGGGTGCTCCTCAGTACCCATAATCTGCATCACCTGGAAATTTGGATGGTCATGGTATCTGATCTACATCAGACATAGATCTGATGATATCTCCTAGAATATTTCTTTGGAAAGTATTTCTTTACATCTTATAATATTTCTTTGTTTCTCTTAATTTGATGATGTTTGTTATATTTTTTTCATTTGAATAAAATCTTATTGCCAGTCTTAACATACAATTGTTTTATGCAGTATTCTTGTTCATTCAGGGATTCAGAGGGGAACCTCCATTTTTTGGTGGCAGTGCAAGTTGGTACCACAGGAGTTTTTTCTCCTTTTAGTTAGTTAGTTAGTTTAGTATAAGAAAATGTCTGAGCTACTTGTGATGCTTTTTAAGGCTTTCGTCTTTTGAAGTACATAGCCAGCACATTTACTTTGAAAACCTCTAATATTCGGTTGAAAAATTTCGCAAAGAAAGGAATGTACAAAACAAAACCATAGTTCCATTATAACAAGAATCTTTGAAGATAACGTGGTTGTTTTTTAACATGTATTTGATCTACTTTAATTAGAAATAACAACAACAATAAATGCTCTGTGTTTTTGTTATGGAAACCAAAGGGGAAACAGAGCTCTTCAGAAAAGTCTTATGTTTTCAGCTTTTAAGCTTTCAACTTGATAAGCTTTTCTAATTGAAAACAATAAATTGGATTATTTTATTCTGTTTAAATTGATTTAATGTGTGCTAGTCATGAGAAATAAACCTCATGGTTTATGACATAAAGGGATTTTTGTTATAAAGTCCTTATAGTCTAAGTAGTACTGCTGGTGGTATAATACAGCTCTATTAGAAAGTCTTGCAAGTAATCTCTCATATCTACATGCAGATGATGTAAATACAGATCTTAACCTTGCACCATATAACTGGATTTTACCTTTCCTTTCGAAAGCTTTTTCTCCAGGGCAGCAATTCTATAGCACTGTCCAACTCTGTTTTATGTAGATCTTGTGGGAAGCAAACTGTAGGTACCTATTGAGGACTCTTGGTGCTGCTGGTTATGGTTTCTGAGTGAATGACTTGACACAATGTGTATTATTTGTTCTCCTGAAAATAACTGTCAATAGTTTTTTTTTGGGAAGGTAGCTTAGGGAGTATTTGACAGTGAGAAATTGGTCAAAGTTGCAAAAATATAAGAAATGAGCATAGGATCTTGTTATCTTTAGGAGAAAATAGATTAAAGCATCACAGTTCTAATGCATTAGTTTGTTTTGACTAAAACTTAGCAAGTAATTACTTTCCAAAGTGTTTTTTTCTTTTTTTTTTTTTTTTCCCAGTGATTTACATTTTCAGAATCACTTTATGTGGTTGCATTGCATGCATTTTTCAAAAAAAGGAATTCTGATCCTCTGGTAGTTCTAATCTGGAAATTACTGTAATTTGCAAGGGCTAAAATGCCCACTTCAGTTCACTGTTAACCATAATGGGGGCTCAGTCCTTAAATAGCTTTGAAACTGTGTGACAGCTCTCGAGAGAAGCTACCAGTTCTTTTGGGGAGTGCAGAAGAGGTTGGACACTAATGAATTAATTAAAAACAAAACAGCACAAAGAACAACTACCAAACGTCCCATACAAATGTGCATTTGAACATGTAGTTTTCATCTACTGTTTTACTTCCCTGGTTTCACAGTAATATAAGCTGTTAATATCTCAGAATGTATGCTGTTAATTTCTAGTAGCGTTAATTGGACTTAAACATTTGCATTAAGCACATCTCCCTTGAGCTCTCTAACACTGCTTGCAAAATGTAATCAGATAGTGATTGTGAATGTGCTGTTCAAGTGCAGATGGTTTTAATTGTGAGTTACAGTCTTAATAATGCTGTTTTTTACAGAACATTTTCTAATATCCTAGAGAAAAGAGCGTTAATAATGTGTTAAAATCATTGTGTAAACTAGTTAAAAGTTAATCTGCGTGCATTATAGATTAGATTATGGTCATGATTTATTTAATGTATTTAATGAGTATTTTAAAACCACTTTTTGTTTATTTGGACTGTAGGTCCTCACCTTGTATGGCAAACGTCACATTCAGTATAAAATCTGAATGTAGAGTGCATGTGTTTATGGTGAGAAATACAGGAGGCAGAAAGGGCTGAAAAGATTATGGAGTTGTGGTGCCAGGTAACCTTTGTGCATGAAGTAGCCCACCAGAAATGTTTTATGTGCCACAGACCTCTCTTAAATTCCTTACCTCTGTAAATGCAACCAAAAACTCCAAAATTTTACACTTAGTGTGGATTGCCCTTAAAGCTTGAACTCCGTAACTTGTGGCAGGATAGGTCAAGAAATAAGCTGCCCTTGCAGTTTCTATCTACTGGTCATGGGTCTTTCCTAAATATATCCAGAAATTAAACTTAATATCTCCTGTTATTTCTTAAGTCTTACCTTTTGTAACCAATAATCAATAAATAATCAGCATCAATATTTTTTCATGTCATCTTACCCTCCCACAGCATTTCCCAAACTTTTTATTGTGTTCTATGGGAAATCAGTAGGAGGAAAATGGAGGTGGCATCTTGCTGGTGAGCAGATGCTTTCTTCTTAATTTAGAATGATCTTTACTTTACTCCATATTGTCAAATATGTATAGATGAAGATTTTTTTGCCATGATTTTTCATATCCTTTTTTCCTTTGATGTTTATTCTCTATCTGGTTGCTTTTTGACTGAGCCTTGATACAAGGTAATGCGTACTTTGGGCCTACCATGCAGTATGGAAGTCCTGAAGCTTCAAATGGTTAAGGAACTATTTAAGTACTCTTTTGAACTGGTGCCGGAGTTAATTTTGCCGAAGTAATGTTGGCACAATGTGATGTTGGGCTCTGGAGCACTACTAGCATTAATATAATGTCTATTAATGAACGCTTCGAGTCCTTTAACGCATTGCTTTGCCTGTGATTTGCAGCTTGTGACCATTGCTACTTGAATAGGACTTGGGCTGTGCAGATCACAGAGAAGTGTTAATTTCAAAAATAAAGATAATATAACACTCTGACAGCTCAGCTGATGCTCATTTTTATAACACTACGATTAGGCAATTCCTGCATTAATTCTGTACTCATTTTGTGTAGACTTCCAGTGGGTCCAGGGAGATGTGTGTGAAGTTCAGTTGATGGTGTACAACCCTATGCCTTTTGAGCTCCGAGTAGAAAACATGGTATGTATCTTCAAAAAAATTTTCTAACTTCTTCAATAGGTTAGAATTTTAGTAATATTTTATATAAATCAAATAGTTTACAATCTGTTTAAGTCAGTATAGCATCAGTTTAACAGTGCAGCAGTGTAAGTTTTCTCACATTATTGCAGTGGTGATGAGGTACTGAATTGAAATGTCTGCTATTCGGAGAGTTAATATGCTTTACTGCTACTGACCCGTGAATCAATTCTGTATCTTTCTGCATTGATTCAAACTTGAGCTAAATAATTTATTTGTGCTGGTTTTCAAGTAATAATCGTATCCTAAAGCCTAATAATTAGTGTATTCTTCTGTTACTTGCTTTTATCCTATCTTTACAAATTCCCACATTGACGACATTTTTTCAAAAAATGAGGAATGAAAATAACTTGTTCCGAGAAGCTTTGATTTGTAATAGATGCTTCAGTGTATGGAAATGCTATTCCTAAGCATATATGTTATTTGCAACCACTGGATGCTAAGTTGATGAGATGGAAGTGGGGAGAAAAAGGCTAAAACACCAGAGAAGTGTCTCAGGTTAGAAGGTCCAAGCCCAAGCTCTCTACTGAAACATAGTAATATATTTAATATTGCTTTCAAAAAGGAGTCCTGACTAATACAACCCACAAAGTAAGTAAAACTACGTCAGTAAATCAGAGTGTATTTATATGCTCAGGATTTTTCTTTTTTTGTTAATTGATAGATGTACTGCGGTGGCTAGTCAAACAATTAGACTTAAATTACAGATAATCTGCCACATATGATATTTTTTCCACAGGAAATGAACACACCCAAGAAAACAGTTTTAAACTGGAAGGGGGTTGACTGGACTAGGTAACAAGAGGAAAGGTTGTAGATAGAGTACTGTGAAATTCATTGGAAGCTAACATACTCAGTTCCTTCAGCAGCATTTTGTCTTACGCTTACAGAGGTATTCTGAAATGTTAGGAATGAATAGAAAAAGTAATGGTAAATGTGTGCATCAGAAAGGACTCCACCTACAAATTATTTTAAGAACATTTTGATTTATCGTCTAATCTGTCTTGTGTAAGTAATGATGAAATTACATATTCTAAATCTTTTTGGATAAATTCTTAATGAGGAAATTTCTTGTAAGTGGCTGCATACACAAAAGAGTTTGGAATACAGTTATTTATACGAGTGTGCACTTCATCCATTCACTGTGAAAATTAATTGTAATAGTATGAATACTACAAGCTAGATAGTTATCTTCTGAATTAATACTGCATTTCAGTTTCATTGGTAAGCACCGGAGGAAGTAGAAATGCAGACTAGATACAAATAATTGAAGTGATTAACATAGTTCTTTAGTCAGTGTTCTAAAAATAGAGTGCTTTGAGAAAATCTGCTGTGCACTAATGTTGTCTAATTGGTAGAAATGAGTTGATTTTGCTTCATTTGTGTGGAATCAGGAATGTAGGCAGCAAATGAGGACAGCAATTACTCCTCTCAACTCAGTGTTTGAGAGACAATGTCTTCAGCACCAAATGTTGAGCTCTCTGCTTAGCAGCAATACATACGGATTGGTGTCAGTGGAGCAGCATAGGACAGGTAAGGAGAACTGCATCTGTTCAGTCTGAAGAAGAGAGGACTAGTGTGTAATTCCTGTTGCTGTCCTTCCCAGTTGGGAAGCTGCGATGAAAACAGAGTGGGACTCTTCCCAGAGGTGCACAGCATAAGTTTCCCATGTTGCAGCAATGGGAAGCTTTCCTAATAGAAAAATTCTGTTTTTCCAATGTCTCAGTGGCCATACAGTGGGTAGAGGTTTCTGAGAGGGAATAAGGGATCACCATCTTCAGAATGTTCAAAACTTGAGTGGATCGGACAGTGAAGAAAACTTGTACTGATATGAAAGTAGTTCCTGTTTGGAGCAGTGATTTGGGCAAGAGGACCTCTGACATTTCTATCCAGCCTGACTTGCTTTGATTCTTCGATGTTGTTTGTGGGTTTACTAGTGTGTGGAAATAGTTATTACTTTATCACAAGAATGAAATCCTTGTGGTTTTATTTTAATAATTCAGAATGTTTAATATTTAAAAATGTTTTATTATTAACATGTACTCATGTCTGCACTCCCTGTGCTGCCTTGTCTGATTTCTTGTAATTTTCATGTTCTTTCACATTACTTAGCCTCAGAATCATTTGTACAGCGAACATATACTTTTCATTTAGTGTCAGTTTTAGCTTGTCTGGCCCACAACCTTTTCCTTCTTTCTGACTCAACACCTTACCTGTGCAGTTATGACTACTCATTCAACCTTGTTTCCAATGACTGATAGTGTTTTGAATTCTCCATTGTGTGATATCCCTTGTTTCCCTTTGTCATGGCTCATTCTTCATCAACATGCAGCTGTCTTGAAATCTATAATCCTATTCTATTTTTTTCCCCTTATTTTCCTTTTCCATTAACTTTTCATTTGTTGTTGTTTGAGCTTACTTATTGCATGTTGAACTCTAGAAGTGTTGTCCAAACTTTCATAATTGCTCTTGTCTTTATGTATCATCCTGCTTGTTATGGCTTAAGTTTGGAAGGTAGTCAACATAGTACTGACATAGAACACTGAGAGCACAAGTTACTTAGGAGAATAGTTTCCCACTGAAAGGTTTCTCTGTTGTTTTTTCTTTTTATTACTTGAAATAGTATTCATAGAATCACAGAATGATTAGAATTGGAAGTGACCTTTAAGATCATCTGGTTCCAACCCTCTGCTATGGGCAGGAGTACCTCCCACTAGACCAGGTTGCTCACAGCCCCTTCCAGCCAGGCCTTCACTGCTTCCAGGGAGGGAGGACCCACAACATTTCTGGGCAATGTGTTTCAGTGTGCCACCACCCTCACAATAAAGAATTTCTTCCTAATATCTTGACTACATCTACCCTCTTAGAGTTAAAGCCAGTTTCCCTTTTCATGTTGCTACATGGCCTAATAAGTCCTTCCTGTAGGCCCCCTTCAGGTGCTGGAATGCCGCTATAAGGTCCGCCTGGAGCTTTCTCTTCTTCAAGCTGAAGAGCCCCAGCTCTCTCAGCCTGTTCTTGTAGGGGAGGTTCTCCAGCCCTCTGATCATCTTCATGGTCCTCCTCTGGACCTGCTCCAACAGCTCCATGTCCTCCTTGTGTTGGGGGCCCCAGAACTGGATGCAGTATTCCAGGTGGAGTTTCATGAGAGCAGAGCAGAGGGGCAGAATCGCCTCCCTCAGCCTGCTGTCCGTGCTTCTCTTGATGCCCCCCAGGATTACTGCTAAGTATTTTTAGTTTATATGAGTGTAGAGGCATGACTGATCAATATTATTCAGGTGAAGAAGCCCCGTAAAGTCAAAATACTGACTTTTTTCTTTTAGTTTCCTCAAAATCTTTTGTCCCCTAGTCCCATGTATTCCTGAGTTGGAAATCTCTTTAGATACCTGTTCTTCGTGTGTGTCCCATTTCTTTGTAACTTATCTCTATTCTGTATCCTGATTTTCTTTTGTCCATATAGTGGGAAGACTCATCCAACAACAGTGATAGAACGCTTATAAAATGGCAAATAAGAGTATTTAATCATGAAATACAGAGGTGATTAGGTCCAGAAAGTGTATATTTTGGTCAGTGAGGTAAAGTAGGGGTGGTCAGAGGAGGCGCTTTCATGGACTTTAGCAAATAGCTTAAATAAACATAAATATGATCCTAACTTGCTTTATTTGCAGTGCATTAGACTGATTTTTTTGCCGTCCTGGTGGTGGAATCCAAGTCAAGAGTAGATATGATGTTCAGCTGTGGACAAGTATACATACAGCTTTATATTTTTCCAGGAATATTGATATCCGTTTAGACTTGTTCAGACACATGAATGAATGTTAGCCTCTGACTTACAGCTATGGAACCTTTTTTCTATCTGGGAAAAAATGACCTTTGGATTTGAAACCGTCGGAAAACCAAAAAATTCCGTGAAATCTCTGGCAGATTTATTTCATGTCTTGGAAATAACGTCGAAGCTTTAAATCCTGGCTAAGTCTGGTGACATCTGCTATTAGAATAGAGTGCATATGAAGATACAGTACAAAGTCTGTTAAGTCTGCAAGATTTTAACTACTTTATTCTCTGTTTCTCAAGCTTCGTTTTAAAGGCAAGTATGCTGTCTTGAGAATTTCTGTGAGAAATTTTGAGGGAATGTTATTTAGTGAACTAAATTATTTATTTTTTGCACTTACTGTAGAAAATGTGGCTTTCTTATAATCACCATGGTGGTAGGTACAGAGCAGTGTAAGTGGTACTAAAAAAATTAATTTAGTGAAACTGAAAAATACTGCCACAACACACAACGTTTCTGGAGTTTGTAGTTTTAAAAGCTCATAACTCAAAAAAAAAAATTTTTCTTATATGATTCTCATTGTGTTTGGAGCACGTTTGTTTCAAGACAATGTAAGTGTAGTATTTTGATTAATGATGATGTAAAAGTAGATTTTTTTTTTGTTGTTAATTGCAAAACTATATTATTAGCCTCGAGCCCCTCCTGTGTTTAAAAATAACACCTAAACTACTGAAAAATCTTCATGTATAATCAGTCCCATAATTTAGCTTATGCTCATTTAAATTTATGGAGTTCACATCTTCTGTTTCTGCCCTCTAGGAGAATATTTACTTACTGTCAGGGTGCTTGTCACTGAAGTTATATTGGGCAAGAAAATACACAAAAAATGTGGAAGGAAAAAGGTGAAAACGGTCATGTTTGATGTATTCTAGGTCTGCTTAAAATAATCGTGCTAGAAATAGTGGGAGAAACACTCCTTTAAATAAATATTTGACAACACTGTGTAAAGTATACTCAATGAGGAAACTAACTTGGGCAGTGGTACTTGGGGAAAAAAAAGTGAGTAAAAAAAAAAAAAAAGTAAAGCTTAAAAAGGCAGTTAAATGCCCATGCTATTTTAACTGCATCCCCAAAAGCTACCATTTACAGACAAGTTGTTTCGCTTTTCTGAAACTAAATGGAGATTTGAAGTTACTGAAAGGCAGACTGTAGCAATAGCTTGAATATATCCACTCTCAGACAGTTTAGGTTGTTATACAAATATAAGACAACCAAAGTCTTTTTTCTCCTGATTTTTACATTCCTTGGAGGGAAGCTTGCATACAGATGATAGTATTTTTCTACTTGGTCAGAAAGTGGTGGTTACTAAATATTATTGCTGAAATATGGTGTAGTATTCTAGGCAAAAGAAATCTTGAGTGTTTTTGCTTTTATATTTTGCCCCTCCTTTTTCCATTTTTCCCTTCTTTCCCCCCTTCCCTTTTTCTGTGCCGGATATGTTTTGTTAAAGGGAATAATGCCAGTTCAACTTCGATTTCATTTATCTAAGCAGCTTTAGGCACCAGAGGGCAATGTCTGGCAAATATTGCTGTATTCTGCCTTCTGGGTAATAGCAATATTGGAAGTGTCTTTCAGACATTCTAGATTACATCACCGTCTTTTCAAACTTATTTTTGTGGTTCAAGTTTGAAAAATAAGTACATTAATTTCACTTTATGCCTGTAAAACCAAGGCTTTATTGAGGTTTACATTGTTTTGTTTGCTTGCTTGTTTTTCATTTTGATGACCTTTTATGCCTTCTTGATACATTTACATAAATATTGTAAGTTTTACTGTATGGTAAAACTCTCATACTGAGAGAAATACATGCTGCATTCTACTTCATGCGGTAAAACACTTGGGGCTCTTTAATTTTTTAGATCAGGAATAATCTGTGCTTAGAGAACATATTTGGCATTTCCATTGGATTCTCTTAAAACATTTTTTGGAGATTTTTTCTTTTTGGTTGTTGTTGTTAAAGAATAGACAGAGGATGCATTTGTAATACACTGTAAACAAAATACATTCTGGTGAGGACTTATTTTGTTTTATCAATTATCTTGAGGTAAGCATGCTGTGTTTATGATCATCATGATCTAGGGGTGTCGTTTTAATGCAGTTTCAGGGAGTAGACAACACTGTACCTGTATGTAGCTCTTCGGTCTTTTGCTCCTCTATTGTTAAAACATTTTATTATTAGTAATTGCTGGAGTGTAGTAACTCATCCTTCTTGTCCATAAGCATGTTCATGTTTTGGCTGAGCCATTTTCATTTCCTAAGTTATATATTATATGAATAGTGTTTAAGGTATTTTCTAATTGAGAATTAGAAACAGAAGATTGCTCGTCTGCCTTTTACAGCAGATGTGAACTTTAGAAGTTCACCGTTCTGAGTCCTGTTGAATTAGAGTTGAAGTAATCATAGGTGTTTTTGAAGGTAAGCAATACCAGTGTGGGTAACATTGGTGCTGCTTAAACTCTTTGTTCAATCCTCAAGTCTCTGTGTGGTTTTCTCTGCCTCAAACCATAAGCTTTTTTTTCATATGTCATTACAAAAATAGTATCTGTTTCTTTTATATACTCTTGAATTCCTGTGAAGCATCTCAACACACTTAAGTTTTAATCTAATTCTACTTACTGCATTAATTGCTAGAGAGGCTAATATTGGATATCAGCGTTCCCTCTCTCTCTATATAAGCAGCTAGTAACTTAGACTCCTGTATTTTACAATACATTTCTTACTTTTAACAGCATGTACTGTGTTCAAGCACCTTAAATTTGTAAAGTGATTAATTTACTGAGGAAATAATGCCATGTTCTAAAGACCATGAAATAAGTGTATTATTGCATTTCTTATTTTGTGCCATGTTTTTACGTTAGGGTGCTTAGAGATTTCTCTGTTATACAGTACAGGAATAAATGCCAATCATATCCTGGGCTCCATCAGAAGAGGGGTGGCCAGCAGGGACAGGGAGGTGATTGTCCCTCTCTACTTTGCCCTCATGAGGTCCCATCTGGAGTACTGTGTCCAGGTCTGGGGCTCCCAATACAGAAAAGATGTGGAGCTGTTGGAGATGGTCCAGATGAGGGCCATGAAGATGATCAGGGGACTGGATCACCTCCCCTATGAAAACAGGCTGAGGGAGCTGGTCTTATTCAGCCTGGAGAAGAGACGCCTGTGAGAAGATCTCGTTGCAGTCTTCCATTATTTAATAGGGGATAAACAGGAGGGTTTTTTACTTGGGCAGATAGAGATAGGACAAGGGAGAATGGTTTTAGGCTCAAGGAGGGAATGTTTAGATTAGATGTCAGGGGAAGTTTTTCATGGGGTGTGGTGAGGTGCTGGAACAGGCTGCCCAGAGAGGCTGTGGATGCTCCATCCCTGGAGGTGTTCAAAACCAGGTTGGATGGGGCCCTGGGCAGTCTGGTTTAGTACCAGATCTGGAGTGTGGTGTCCCTGCCTGTGGCAGAGGGACTGGAAAATTGATGAGCCTTGGGTCCCTTCCAACCCAAGTCATTCTATGATTCTTTGAAATCATAAGGTCTAAATGCAAACATCTTGTCTTGATGGGTGGTCAATGTAGTGAGGTGAATGCCTTATTCAACTCCTAATTTAGACTTTTAGCTTAGTTAGAAAAACTAGGCATACTTTATTATCTGCAAATACTCAGTTTGTTCCTTCCCCATAAATAAATCTTTTCTGGCCTGGAACTTTAATTAAAACTAAGGAGGAACTGCTTTGATGTTTGATTTTCATTGTCCAAAATGTAAGCAAAAATATATGTTATGTCACAAGTCCAATTAAAGTGGTTATAAAAAAATGCCTTGCAGATTATATCACTTGTGTTTTTTTGCTGTGTTTTGGGTATAAATTATTTGTATTTCATATATCATTCTCAGCTCAGACACATGCTGAAGCACACACTTCTCTACTGAATACAAATCTTGCAGTAACTCTAGAAGGCTGCTTTAATCACTGGAACTTTAAACCAAAGCAACTGCTATGTGCAAATTTGAATAAACCATAAAAGTTTGGATGGTATATTGCAAGAGATTAAATCTTAAGTGTATATCATAAATGGATTTATCTGTGTTGTACAACTTTTTTTCAGGGTCTCTTGACAACAGGAGTAGAATTTGAATCTCTTCCTGCAGCCCTTTCTCTACCTGCAGAATCTGGTTTGTATCCAGTAACTCTTGTTGGTGTTCCTCAAACCACTGGACAGATCACTATCAATGGTGAGGGATCTTTTTCATAATTCTGTCCTGTATTTTGTGTGTCTGTGAGTGATGGTATTGCACAATTCAAATTGATGTGCTTTACACATTTGCCACTCAAAATTCAAGCGGAACCACAAATATAACTATTTGATATGCTGGACTTCATTAAAACCATAGTATGATGCTGAAAAATCATTTGGTTGTAATGGTAACGACATATATTTACAGTATCTTCAGTATGAAATGAAAAGGATAATGAACTCAAACTCCATCTTAGCAATGTTTTAATTTGGAAAGCTTCTGTGAAAAATGGCTTGAACTTTTTAATAAGAAGGCAGTAAATAATCTTTCAGCTCTTTTTCTTAATTAACCATTTTCATGTAACACTACAGAAATTTTTGCCAGTTGCTTGTGTAGAAACAATTTAGCTGATGTGTGTAGTCTGATGAAGTCAAGATGTCATTGCATTCGTAAGGCTAAATGGAATTGTCTTCCTAGTAAGTGAAGAGAATTAAAGAACTCTTTTTAGAAACCTGGCAGATGAGACTCCTAGTAAATGCAGTATATGTGAACATGGCAGATGTAGCACGTAGTAGTACTGAGCCATATTAACAACATGCAATTTTAGGTGCATACTCTCAGAATATAAAATAACAGGAAAAGAACTGTTTTAATAAAATTCAACACCAAAAGAAGTTGGGTTTGAACTTGAAGCAGATTTGTTCTCATTGTGTTTTTCTGCCTGCTCATAAAATGATTTTGCTTTCTTTTTTGGTATTTTTTTTTTTTTCCCTTCAGAAACTATTTCAGTAAATACAGAATAGCATCAAAGCATTCAGGAACATTTGTTCTGTAGTTGTCCGCTTTTAGTTTCACATACTAAAAATGCATTGCAAGCAGAGGAGTTGATTTCTGTATTTGGTTGTTACTTGTATGTCAATGGATTATATTTTCCTTCAGATACAGGTTGGTATATATTGCTTGGCAAGGAATTGGTGTTGAGATATTTGACTACTAAGCTGAGCTTTTAGAGTATAAGCTGTGATATCTCATGGCAAGTGTATGCATATATCCATATTCAATTTTTTTAAAAGCATCATTTGCCTTGGGGTTGCATTATCTTCAAGACACTCTAGAGACTGCTGTCAGGTTTTTTTTGGAAGAAGTAGGGGAATCTGAACATTAATTGAAAGGTAACAAGTTATGTGCACTGGTGGATAATGTGATAAGGTATTGTGAAATGTTGGTCTGTATAATATAATTTATTATGTTGAACTTGTAATGGTTTACAGAATTTGCCATAATGCGTGGTAAAAATTATGGACAGTATTTTATTTTTTTGATTAGTTATAAATACAGAGACAGAAAGGTGTGTTTTAGTTATAAATACAGAGACAGACAGGTGTTTTTTTTGTATATTATTTATTTAAAAATATTATCTAGGGCACTTGGAAGCTTTTTTTTTTTTTAATATATATTTTATGTCCTGAGAAGATTCTCCTGAAGAGAAGGTAGTGTTTTAGGTAGCAGAAACACTGGCAAGTTCTGGCAGGTAACATTACTGTATTACATCATTTAGAAAACAAAAGCATTGTGCAACATATTTGTGTGTTTTTGTCTGTTTGTTTGTTTTTGTATATACATATATTTTTTTTTTAACAAAAAATCAGGTTACCATACCTCAGTTTTTGGAGTATTCAGTGATTGCCTTCTGGACAACCTACCAGGAGTCAAGACCAATGGCTGTACTGTTGAAGTCATTCCAGCTTTGCCAAGGCTACAGATCAGTACCTCCCTTCCAAGGTGAGAAGCTGAATAAAATGAGGATTTTATTTGGTAATGTTGAAGTGTTAGCATTCATAAATGTTAATAAAATCTGTAGTAAAGGAGTAACCCATGAAGTATTGTGGGTTAGAAGGGGTCTTCTAGACATCATCTGGTGTATGTCCTGTTTGATGTTGCTCAAAGCAGGATGAGCTTTGACAAGTGATGTCTCTTTGATGTTAGATGAGGTTTCTCAGGACATTTTCTCATTGTCTCTGACCACACTTGGAAAAGTCTGCTTCTAGCCTCCTCTTTTTTCAGAGTAAAACAAACAGCTCTTTGAATCTGTCCTTGTATATGATGTGCTCTGTCATCCTAATTGTCCTGATGTACCTGTTCTGAATTTTCTTCAGCATATCTATGTTTCTGTTTGATGGGTGTATGGGAACTGCTGAATCTTGGCCTTGAACCTCTGATTGACCACCTGAGGCAGACAGTGAGTCAGCCCTGGGAACACAGGTGAAGACAATTCTTCAGTACTGTCGGAAGGGGGTGGAGCCTGGCTCCACTTCTCCTAGACCCATTTAAGAGCTGGCTACTGGGGGGGAGAAGGATCTCTTTTGGAGATTGCTCCTCTTGGAGTCTTCTTAGCATGCCTAGGGTAAGGGTGAGCTTTCCATTCATTCTTCTTTAGTGTGATAACCTGTTTAGCCTAACTTTCCTGTATATTTCTTAATTATAACATTCATATATTCATTGATTATGCAGTAGGGCAGTTCCAAACTAGACAGTATACTGCTGAAACAGTATGTGTAAGAGCTACAAGAAGAATTAACAGAAACAATCTCTTCATATGCTCACCTGACACGACAGTCACATCACAATTGTGTGTAAGCTAAATGTGGTTAATGTGGTTGATTTTTTTTCTCTTTTTTTTTTTTTTCTTTTTTCCTAAGCTTTATTTTATGGTAAAGAAAGTGACTAACTCCACAAATTCAGAGAGAACTGGTAGGACATGGATTCAGTTCAGTTTTTGATGAGAGCACTCACTTATTAAGTAGCATGTTGATCAGTGTGCAAGAATCTTGCCATGCATCTACCGCTTTGCAAATTGGGATTTTTTTTAATTTTAAGGGCTCCTTTTAGCTATGGCCAATGTTTTGTTGCTTATTGATTTCTCTTCTTGTGCTGTTCTTCAGTATAGTATACCTAATAACTCAGAGTACTCAATTTGGCTCTGATTTTTCCATAAATAATTTTACTTATGTGGAATGGCTTGCACTGGTAACATTTTATTGCGAAGACATGGAAGTAATGCTCTGATGAAGACAGCAAAATAGTAAAACAGTGTAGTTGTGTTGCATGCTGGTGAATTGATTATATAATATTTGCTAGGTATGCAGTCTATAAGGTTTTACATAGGGGAACTGGTAGCTCATGGCTTGAAATGATAATTGAGCACATGGTGAAGGAATGTGGCTGGCCTAGAAAGCACAGGCAAATTGTTTGCACCTATGTCCGTTATGCAACCAGGAGGGGTGGCCCTGGGCTTGTGTAAGGGCCAGTTATTGAAGGGAGGCCATCTTCTGGACTGAGGCTGCTTCTTGTGGAGGAATGTTGCATAGTCAGTAAGCCCTTTCATTTAAGAATGTAGTTTGAAATACAGAGGGAATTGCAAATATTCTTAAAGGAGCATAATATCTACTCTTTTTGGATATGTGCTCTACTGAGAATGTGGACCATTAACAAGAGTTTCTTTGTATGTTGGAGTATATTTCCTTTTTCATTAGTGTTAAGTTTGCCCTTAGTTTCTTCAGACGCTCTGGTTTCCGTGTTCAGTCTCAGCTCTTGTGACATCCTAGATATTCGGATGTGCTCCTGGCTGTCTTGCAGTATGCTAAAGAGGTCTCTCTCTGCCACCATTTTGTCCTTCTCTCAGACTTTGTGACAGTAAATTGCATTTTGTAGCTCTTGTAAGCTCTACTTTATCCTTTTGAGAAAGACACTCTTAAGAAATAACAGAATTTACAGTCAGCTGTATAAGATCTAATATAATATTATATATATATTCTTATATATATGCAAGAATTCTTACATATAGCTGGCATATTTTATGTTTACTTTTGCTTTGAGACCTAACCTACCAACATCTGAGCTGTATTACTGAAATGAAGTCTTTTTCTGACTTTTGTCAGAAGCAAAAAAAAAGCATCAGCTTTTGTTGAAGGTAACTTTTCTGAGTTTATCCTCAGTTCACTTATTTTAAGTGTTTGAGATAACCTTGATACTGTACTTTGTAAGTGACTTCAGGGTTTGTTTGAAAGGTCAGTTAAAGACATATAGTTCTCTTTCATCTATTTCAGTGTTGTTTGGACTAAGAGAGATTTTGAGTTGATAGTCATATTGGCAACAATAATTCCAGGCCTTTCTACGCATACCTAACAGTTGTTTTGGAACAGTTATGTCATGAAAGATCAGCTTATTAAGCTCAGCTTAGCGGGAGCTTCAATGAATCTTCCTGTGGATTGAGAATGACTTAATAGCTGTTTTCTTTATTATAGGTATTTATACACGTTTATGAATAAATTTATATGATATAAAAATACTACACTACTGACTGAAACATTATTGATGGCAAAGGTTTTAAAAAGAAGAACTGATGGGGGGAACGCAAATTCATAAATAAAATTATCCAAGATTATTGTGTGGATGAGCTTAAATAAGTGACAGTCAATTCCCCAAGAATTAGAAACTTCTGAAGCTTCAGGCCAGTGTACCAGGCATCATGACTGCTTCCTAATGTACTGAAACACTTCCATGGTATTCTTATGTCTAATTTTGTCCGAGGGCAAAGAGCCAAGAACTTAACTGTTTACATCTTAGCAGTCTAATAAAGGAATCATTATTAGTACATATTATAAAGGAAGGAAGAAAAAAAATTACTGTGTACAGAATAGTGTGTTTAAAATTGTTATATGTGCTCTTACTACCTGTTTTCCTGGTGCTATTCCCACCCTTCCACTGTTCCTGTGTGTCCTAAGGATGGCATTTTCAGCCTGTAGCTGCTTTTATAGTGAGCTGTCTGCATCCAGAAATCTTCACCATGAAGAATGCATACTAATGTTGTTTTTACTTTTTATTTTTTTCTACTTGGAGATAAATGGGGCTATTTTTATGGTTGCTAATACACTTTTTCCACTATGCTCTGCCTTCACATGTTTGTCTGGTCATTAAAGATACATCTACCTTCATATAGGACACTGACAATATATTGGTGGAGTTTGGGAATGTTTAACAGTGTAAAGTAATTTATCCTCCTTTGTAAGTATAAAGGTTTCATGTCACCTGAAGCTTCTGCTGGTTGAATTTATTCTTATTTTTTGCAGTATTGGTGGGCTGATCAGAAAGCGGTACAGACTTCAGGATCCTGCAGATGGCTCTTGCTGGTATCTGCTGTGGGGTTCAATTGCTTCCCCTGACTTCCTTTTCTCTTTTTTTAGTACTCAGACCTGGTGTTCAAATACTTGGAGATCAAGTGTCACTTCTTTTAAGTCTGCTCATTCTGATAACCTGCAATTGTTATTTTTGTGCTCTTCCCTTTCTTGATTTTTGTCAAGTTTTTTTTTTAACAGTCTTTCAGTCAGGAAGACATTATGTTGTTTGTGCACAACACTAACGTTTGTTTTAGTATAAAAAAAATAAAAAATGAATGTGGCTAAAATTAGAATGGAAAATGATGTCAGGTATCTTCAAGACTCAGAGCCATAGTTCTTGAATTTTTGAAGAATGGCTAAGAGAATGTAATAAGTTGGGCAAGTTTTTAAAGCGCTTATTGTAATACTCTTTGCATGTTTGTCATATTTTATAGGTCGGCTCATACACTTCAGCCATCTTCAGGAGATGAAATCTCCACTAGTGTGTCTGTCCAACTTTACAATGGAGAGACTCAACAGTTGATCATTAAGTTGGAAAACATTGGAACAGAACCATTGGAGACATTAGAGGTCACAGCGAAAACAGTCAACACAAAGGGTGCGTATGGTGTTTTAAAATTAGGAATAATCTTTTTCATAAATAAAAGCAGAACTAGTTCTGTTTATAGGATATTTCTTTGAGGTCAGATTAATGCAAATATAATACCTGTTAAGAACTTTAATCATTTTTGTATAAACTTGAAAATTAAGAGAGAACTTAAGAATATGCATGAAGAAAATGAAGGAAAATGGGGAACCATCTGTATGTTAAGGGGTCATCTGTTTCTTCAGAAGTCCAAACTTCATTTTAGTGGAAAGCAAAAGGAAAGAAAACTACACCTATCTAAAACGGAAAAAAAAAATGGTGGGAAAGTAAGATTATTCAGTCTAAATTACTCCTTATATTTATGTACAGTGATTAGCTAATTAAATGAATTACCATTAGAACTAATGTTCTCCTACTTGTAGGAAAGGAAATAAATAAGCTTGCTTCTAGTTTGCTCAGTAAGCTATAGGAAAATGTGGGATGAAGCACTTGAAAAAAAAAAAAAAGCACAGCACAGATAAAACAAGATAAAACACTTTGAATTAAAAGATTGAAGTGAAGATGCAGAAGAAATATGCAGTATGTTTTATTTCTTGCTTTCAGTGCTTTCACTTCTCCCAAAGTACATGCTTATGTTTAACAAATAGTCTGAGAGGCAAGTATCACCTCCTTGTGATGGTCTGTCAGTTCTATTGTCCTGTGAGTCATCATTGAGAAAATGATATTAGTAGATCTGCAGGTGTATGTATAGCAGTGGAATCTATACATACAGTAGAAAGATCTCATTTGATTGTAGACTTTATTCTGTCAGTGCCAGATGATTAAAATGCAATGTGATACCTGGTGTTTTTTGCTCTTTTCAGCATTTAGGCTTGTCTTTTTTTCAAGAGCATATCCTCTTCTCTGCAGCTTAAGAGACAAGGAGTTGCCAATCATCAAAGAATAGGTTATCTGTCAGGGAGTTGTTACCAAGAATAGCTTCAAAAGCTGAAGTAAAATGATTTACTTTTTTTTGTTTAAGTAATTTCAAGGTATTCCTACTGTGCAAAGTCCTTGCTATATGTTTGTAAAGGAAAGACTAAATACAGTATGAGTATTAAGTGGTGAAATGAATGTAGTGAGGTGTATTAAGCGGAAGTGTACATGGGCCTTCTAATCAAATATGTTAATCAGACTCTTTATAACATGATATTGCTAAAAGGGTTCAAAATTTTTGAAAAGTAGAGTTTTGACAACATTAAAACCTTCATGATATCACTGTTAGAATCATCAAGGAATATGAAAAAAGTTGATGCACTCAACTGTGTGTTCAGTAGAACTTAAGTTTCACTTCATCCTTCGCTTTCTTTCCATATAGTAACTTTTAATTATAAAGCCTCTCTGTATCTGACTACCTCACGTGTATTCTTAAGCATGGTGATAATTGCTTTACTAGAAAAAAGAAAATTTTGGATAAGTAACTTTTATAGGAATGCTGACTGAAGTCAACATTTCGGAAAACAAAGTTTTGAGTTTTGAGAGGAGTAAAGTGATACCTATTCTGAGAGTGTGATTGTTCAGAAAATAGTCATGTAACTCTTGTAACAGAATCAGACTTAGGGAATTGTACAAGTCTACTTGGGCAGAAGCATCTGGTAATCATCCAAACTTTTTTGGAAGCAGAGCTTTACATTAGGTTACGCAGGGTACTGTCAAGCAGTCTTCAGTTCCTTGTGTCACAAAAGTAGTTGGAACTGTTAAAGTAGGAAAATGTGTACTTAGTTAACTATGACTTACACCTCCAGGTGTAAGTCATAGGCTCATGTAATAAAATGCTAAAAAACACTGTCCATGGTAGAAGAAATAATGATTCACTTTAACCATGTAATTATTGTTTTATTTCTGTTGTTAGCAGTAGGTCCTGCAAAGGATAGACCTTTGCCTTTTTTGATGGACTGTATTTCAGTTTAGTATTTATTACTGTAAATAGATTCAAATGCATAACGATAGATTGACTCCACAGTGCAAGATGCAGGGTCCCTAATGATCAGTAGGGAACTGAAGGTTTGTCATGTCAGCAGCATAGTCTTGTCAATGATGCTGTCTGAATGGAAGTGAGTACTGCATGAAACTGTATTTAATAGAAACACAAAACTCCTAATTTATTATACATTAAGATATTATGTAGATAGTTAAGAGCACAAGGAATTATCTGTAGTTAAGAGCAGTTAGGTACTATCTATAGTATGTATTAATAAGTGGTCTCTTGGATGTTCTTTACTGTTTCTTACCTGAAGTGTGGCTGTAATACAAGCTACTCAGGGTCTCCTTAAGAGCTGGTTGGCATTTTCATCTGCCATGATGGCTGTTTGCCTGTCATCTTGGGAGCCTAAAAGAAGCGGTTGTCTAACTTCAACCAAACACCCAGAACCTCTGATCTTTCTTGATTTCACCTGATTTTCTTTTGTTCTTTCAGTTATGACATTTCTCATAAATCTTATATAGCTGCTGCATGTGTGCCTGTCTAGCCATTTCATAGATTTATAAGAATCATTTAGCTTGGCAGAGACCCTTAAGATCATCAATACAAGACTACACAGTCTCATCAGTAAATCATGTCCATAAGTGCAAAGGCCATAAATCTCTTGAATGCCTCCTGAGTTGGGGGTACCTCTATCATAGAATCATAGAATTACAAAGTTGGAAACAACCTATAAGATCATCTAGTCCAACCATTGCTACCACAAGCACTAAGCCAGATCTTGTAGCTCCTCATCCAGATGCCTCTTGAACGTTGCCAGGGATGGCGATTCCACCACCTCCCTGGGCAGCCATTCCAGTGCCTGACCACTCTCTGAGAGAAAAAGCTTTTCCTCATGTTGAACTTAAACCTCTCATGCAACTTGTGGCCGTTTCCACGGGTCCTGTTTGTTGCATGGGAGAAGAGGCCAAACCCCTCTTCACCACAGCCTGCCTCCCTTCAGGAAGTTGTAGAGTGTGATGAGGTCTCCCCTGGGCCTCCTCTTCTCCAGACTAAACAACCTCAAAACCTCTTCATAAGACTTGTGCTCCAGACCCCTCATCAGTTCTGTTGCCCTTCTCTGGATGTGTTCCAGGGCCTTAATGTCTTTCTTGTAGTGAGGGACCCAAAACTGGATGCAGTACTTGAGGTGCGGCCTCACCAGAGCTGTGTACAGGAGGATGGTTAACTCCCTGCTCCTGCTGGCTGCACTATTTCTATTTCTTTGTGACTCAGGGCAGCCTGTCCCAGCTGCCAACCCTTCTGTGAAAAAATTCTTCCTCTTATCCAATCTTAACGTTCCCTGGCACAACTTTTGGTTATTTCCTTGTGTCCTGTCACTTGTCACCTGGGAAATAAAACTGATGCCAGCTGGTTACAACCTCCTTTCAGGTAGTTCTTGAGAGTGATGAGGTTTCCTCTCAGCCTTCTCCAGACTGCAACACCCCAGTTCCCACAGCTGTTCCTTTTAACTCTTGTTTTCCTGTCCCTTCACCAGTTTTGTTGCTCTTCTCTGCGTGCTTGAGCAGCTCAGTGTACCCCATGCATCGAGGGGCCGAAAACTGAACACGGTATTTAAAGTGCTGTCTCACCAGTGCCATCTACAAAGGGACAGTCACAGCCCTGTGTTCTGAAACAGATCCTGAAGCAAATCAGAAAAAGGGAGTTGTTGTATTGTCACAATGCATGTCTTTCAATATCAATATCATGTCTTTTAATGTTTCATTATACCAGTCTTGTCTACCAGGCTGTGGTATCTGTAAGTGAGACATCACGCGTATGCTGTGAAGGCCAGCTGTGTCACTTCATGTTGTCACTTGCTGTGTTAGATGGTCTTATACTTCTTTAGAATGATGATGTGCAAAGGATGACTTTCCGTCCTCCATCTCCGGTCAGCTCTTGCCAGAGGATTGTTATGTCACACTTAAGGGGTTCACTCTAAAGGCTTTTGTAATTCAGCTGTTCAGTCCATTCAGGATAAAAGGTGACCCTGATGCGTTTTCCAATCTTGAAGCATTGAGGAAAAACATGCCAGGCATTCTTATCAGACTTGTAGGCTGTAATAGTGAGCACCAGCTGCATATGCTGAATGAGCTTAAATGGTGGAAGCAACCAGTCCTCATTGATCTTTCCTAAAGTGATTGCTCTCTGGAACTTAAACATATGGAAATAAATTCACCTGTCTAACTCTGCTCTTTTCATGGCCTTTGAAAGCATCTGCTTGTGGTCTCAGCTCTTTAACCATGCCTGATCAGAAGTGAGAAAAATCTACTCTGAGAACCGGATAGCGATTTTTAAGAATTGTGGATATATATCTCTTTTCCAACCAAAACTACAATATTTTTTTTTTTTTATCTGGAGTTGGATTATGGTCTGCAGGGAGCTGTAAATGCAGGGAGGCTTTTTGCCACCTAGTCTGAAGGTATTGCCAGAGGAGGACAATGAGCACTGGTAGTCCAGCCTCAGTCCGTCTGCTGTGGTTTTGCTGTAGGATTTCTCAGCTCAGGTCTTTTCCTTTTTGCCCACGCTGGCTGACACAGTTATTCAGGACATTTTAAGATATTTACTCTTTTTTTTTTTTTCCTACTCCTGGGATGAATGTTAAATGGTTCATGATTTTAGAGCAAGTTTTTGTCATCTTGTAAGGATATTTATTAGTTATCTGGAAGCAGATCTTGAAGATACATTTACATCGTAAAGAGTATAGCAAGGTCTGCAAGTCTATTTCTGTCTGCTAGGTCTGAGTCCAAAATACTCTGTAATTATCTTCTCAGCTTGAAAGATGCTGTTTTCCCTCAATCTGAAAGAAAATATAATAGTAATAATGGTTAGCTGCCTATGAGCACACAAACTATTAGTGTTTTTAACCTTGTAATTCTAACGTGCAGTTTACGGTTCCAGATTTTCACAAAACTTAGTGTTACTTTATATTGGCAAATTCACAATTTCTGTTTTTACTAGAATTACACACACTTGACATTGGTGCGTATGAATGTCTTAGCATTCAAAACTGATAGTTACTTTGGGGTCCAGTGTATTCTGCTGGGGATATATAGCTCAGCTGGTGTGGCAGCAAGAAACAGAGATGTAGATTACTGTGAAAGTCTATAGAGTTCTGTTGCCTTGAAACATATCACATTTTAATTTTCAGGTGTTTATCCTCCTCATATTCAGTGTGCTTTTATTTCCTAAATTCAGAGATATGGAGCATTCTTGTGTCATTTGTTTGTGCTCTTGCATTTCTATTTCCTCTCAGAAGCTCAGCTTGAGTAGCAGCAGTTGTCTTGTCTGTGATCTTCCCAGAATTTAACTGTCAGCCACAGTCTGCTACTTTTTTTCTTTGTACTGTTTCCTTTTGTCCTTACCTTTAAACCTTTTCCTTCTCTGTTCCAAGTGTTTTAATTAAATTGTCTGCAATGTTGTTAGAGACTCAGTGGTCCTCCAGGCTGAACTGCATCTTTTTATCCTGCTGTGTTTTTCATAATGTATCTATTTGTCAGGAACTTACAACTCAGAACACTATTCCACGTACGTATACTTTCTGTGATGCTTTAAGTTACATTTGCATTCTTAAGGCTATCTTATTACAGTTATAGTTAGTAAAGGGTTCTGTGCCCCCAACCCCCATCCTCCCATTTCTGCAGCAGAAAGTAAGGCAGAGGTGTAAGATGCTCTATTAGGGCTGATGGTTCAAGAATTCATAGAACCTTAGGAAGCTTTACTTTGGGAGAGCTCTCAAGTCTGGCCACAGTTGTTCTTGTAGTGTACTTACTCAGTATCCTTAGTTGATGCGTATTCCCTTGTAATCCTCTTTAGGTAGCTCATTAATTAATTTGCTTAATCCCATTTTGAAGCTGCCTGCCTCTGTGTTGGCATTTTATGGCTTTTGTGAACTGGTTACAGGCAAATAATTTTGGTAGACATGGTAGCAATCCCACTGTGTGTTGTTCTATGCAACAGTATGACCTTGTGATGGTGAGAAGGTGAAAACATTCACATTAGGATTCTCACAATGGTTACTTGTAATTGGTATACAAAGTGCCAGTGTGGAATAGTTTTTATCTATCTTAAAACCTGAAGATGTTGGAGTTGAACCTGAAATTAGATCATGGGTAAGATACTGTATGATATTTGCTATGATTTTAGTGATTTAGTCTCTATAAAAAGGATATCAGTTTCTTATTTACACTCCTGACTAGAAGTTGCTTGAAACTTCAGCTGTTGAATGCAGATTTTAGACTCTGGAAACAACTGAATGCAAAATAGGAATATTTTCCACACAACTGATAGGTTTGAATCCTAGTGTTGTGATATAATTCATTGTAATACTGACTGCTAAACAAGGTCGAGAAAATAATAATGAACTATAAACCAATAATAGTTAAAATTTAACTTGATTTCTTTTTGCTGTTTAACTTTCAACTGGAGCATTCAGACTTTGTCTTCTAATTACAAGTGTTAAATTAAAGTGTATTGGCTGAGTACCTTAATACCTGCAGGGGCTGTTTTCATTCAAAAGGTCTTTTCACCCTTAATATCTTCAAATAAATTTTTTGCTTAATGAAAATACATTTTGAAAACAACTTGTTCTTTAAGCTGCAAATACAATCAAGTTCTTGGGACATGTCATTTTGCTTTGCTTGCTCTGAGGAAAAATATCCCTGTAGCGTATTATGTTTTTACTTATCAGGAACAGGAAATAGAGATTGCTCTGCTTTTAAAATGTACTTTCTTGATAATGAATGAAAATTGAAACAATGAGCTAAATCACTGGATGAGATGGAGGTGACTTTATGGAAACAACTATTAGTAGGATTTTTTATTTTTACCATATTTTTTTGTCTTATCGGGAAGTCTGTAATATTGATTTGATGAAGGAAGAATTAAGACAATTATTCCAGGCAAAGCATTTATTATTTACGTAGACGTTAAGGGAAAAATATTCACTTGTTTTTCTGTATGCATCTGTTTCTGGGCAAATTAATGAACTTTTGACTGGAATTCTAATTATTCTTGTTAGATCTTTAATTCTAGACTGTAGCTGAGACAGTCTTCCCACTGTTTTCTCAAAGATGATGACTGGAAAGGCCCTGAAGTGCTAATAGGCTAACTTGCTTGTAAATGTAGGCTGGTACAGAGCAGAAATGAGCTCTGTAACTTTCTCTGTTCCTTATGCAAAATGTTTCTTGAATTGTTTTAAATGAGCCTTTAGAATAATTTGTCAGCATTTTTTGCTGACATTTGTGATGTGTTGCTGTGAATCAGTAAATATCTCTGAAATGCTCCCAGTCAAACTATCAAATTTATGTTACATATGTAGACCTTTCTGCCAGTGATTACCTTTTTATGATATTAATGGATTTGTGGATGTGGTGGGTTCACTCCCACTGAGTTGCACACCTATTTTTCCCTGCTGCCATGGATGTGGGAGAGAACTGCAGGGGCGAAGGTGAGAAAACTCATGGGTTGCAATAAGAAGAAAAAAGAAAACAGGCGAACAGGTGATGCAAAGGCAGGTCACCACCTGTTACTTCTAGAGCAGCTGTTTTAGACTGTTCCAGTACTCAGAAACTCTTGTCTAAAAAAAAAATTAAAAAAAATTCCCTTATGTAAACTTCATAAACTTCACAGAATACCAAAGAAGCTTTTTTGCTTTCGTTGAAAGCACTTAATCAGAAAATCATAGAATGGCTTGGGTTGGAAGGGACCTCAAGGATCATCAAACTGCAACCCCCCTGTTGCAGGCAGGGCCATCAACCTCCACATTTAATACTACACCAGGCTGCCCAGGACCCATCCAACCTGACCTTCAGGGATACAGCACTGACTTCAGTTTTTGGCACATCTTGGAATGTGAAATAATGCAACTCGCCCTTCTTCCTGAAGTGGGGTTGACCTCTGTTCTTCTTTACTTCACAATGGATTATTTGTTGTCCTTGGAGTGCTAAGGAGGCTGCATAACTGGTTAAAGGATCTCACTCTATTGCAGATGAGCAAAAAGTGATGTTCTTTGTTTTTGTTCTTTTCCTCATATTACTTTCTGGTGCTTCGGGTGTAGGACAGAGGAGCTAATAATGACTTGTTTCGTGTCATGAGAATCAATGATAAATCATTTATTAACCCATATCTTTTAAAGTAAACTACCCAGTGCTATTCTTAATGTTTGAACGTTGCATACTTTGTGCTTCCCAGTTTTGAGAAAGGACTTTGTTTTCATTATAAATAACTGAATGAGAAATCATTTAATGCTCTGCACAACAGTTACAGAATTGAACAGTCTTACAGTGGTGATTATATGCATGAAATATTTGCTTATTTTAATACAGAGAAGCTGTATGGAGACTTCCTGAGTTGGAAGCTAGAAGATACGCTCTCCCAGTTTCCTCTAAAACCTGGGAAGATTGCAATGTTTGTTGTAAACATTAAAGTGAAGCTGGACTTCTCGTGCCAAGAAAATCTTTTGCAAGATCTCAATGATGGTGAGTTCTTCATTTCCTCTTCCTCAGCAGCGTTTTGTGAACCGCTGAGAAGCAGTTATCCAGTCCTTGTGCCATTCTTCTTTAACATACGGTGTGTGATGTGGTTGCATGTTTTAATATTTATAACTCATAATGCAGTAGCAGCTCTTCAGTGAAGACTATGGATTGAAGACTGAATTTTTGTGACAGCTCAACCAGACTTTGTCATGAGATACCATCTTGCTCTCTTCTAAAATTTTTCTTGATAGAGATCGTTTCTGAAGTGTATCTACGTATTCTTAAGAAGATGGAGAAAAATTGAGTTTGTAAATATCTTTTTAGATGTAGAAATTAATATGAAGTTGGTTATTTAATTTTACAAGATTGTAGAATTGTTAATAGTGGCTGATAGTTTTGACAGAAGAGTCATACTGGTATGTAGGGTGTAATCCCTCAAATATTTCTATTTTCTTATGCTTAAACTCATAACTTTTTTGAAGAGGTAAGAACAATGTTTGCTTCTATTAGAATGATGCCATATTACAAGTACCAGATACTTGTAATGAGGATTTCCTCTCTATCATGACCATGGTCTTACTGGAGTAATTGCTATACTCTGTATTTTTTCAATTGTCTGATATATTTACAGTAATTGAATTAATTTGATAAAACATTTGTATATCTTAAAGAGAACCATGTAATAATTACCTCAGCTTTTCCCAGAATTCACTTCTAGGTGTACATTGTTTGTGTAATCAATAATTACAAATAGTTTTCAATATAGAAAAACTGAAATGGCATGCATTGCTTATTAAAAGCCAAAAGGACTGAGTTCTGTAAGTCATCTTGCATATGCTTTTAAACAATAATTTTATGATGAGTTAGTGTTAAATACTTGTTATTTTTTAAACTTTCAGAGTGTAAAGTAGATTAAATAAAACAAAACACAAAAAAGCCCCAAGAAATTGTAATGTTGATATACTAAGACTTACTTTGCAGGAGTCCATTTCTTAATTATTACTATGCAAAGGCTTTAAAAAAGTTTTTGATGGGAGGAAGAAGGGAGGCTCCCTGAAATTCTGATGAAAACACAGATACTTAGGAACTGAAGTTTAGAGAAATGTCCTTTATGGGAAATGTAATCCCATGCACCACAAGTTTTATGAAACAAATTTACAGAACTGGAGTATAGGGGAACTGTTGAATTATTTTACTGTTTTAGGAGCATAAAATACTGCACTTCTTGCACATCCCTGAGCTACCAGTCTTCATGTTCCCTTGCAGATGATATTGCCATGGAAATTTCAATAACTTCTTGCTCGCTGATTTTTAAGGGCTTTTATGATCTCATAATTCAATTCCTTGTCCATTACATTATATAGAAATTGTGAAGGCCAGTTGATTCAAAATGTAAGTTTAGTTTCAGTTTTGTTTGGAATTATCCTTCTAGTTGGCACTAATGGAAAAGAAGTTGTGGATTTGAGAAGAAACTTGATCAATGCGATCAACGTAAGTTAAAAAGTAATTACGGAAGTCAGTATTGTAAAGGTAGACATTTAGTCTTTAGTTCCCATTCTCTTGGTTTCTTTATTTTTGTAACTTTCAAAAAAAAAAACAACTTCTTTCTGCTCTTTGCCCTGTTTCATAAGTCTTCAAATGCAATTGAAAGCTACTCATGCTGGACAGTTTTTTAGATGAGATAAGGTACAAAAAGAATACATTGTAGAAAAAGTTAACTCACCTTATGAGTGTGTACAAGGGTAGATAGTGGTGGGACAAGGGGGAATGGTTTTAAACTGAGACAGGAGAGGTTTAGGTTAGATATTAGGAGGAAGTTTTTCACACAGAGGGTGGTGACACACTGGATCAGGTTGCTCAAGGAGGTTAAGGATGCCCCATCCTTCGAGGCATTCAAGGCCAGGCTGGATGTGGCTCTGGGCAGCCTGGTCTGCTGGTTGATGACCCTGTACATAGCAGGGGGATTGAAACTGGATTATCATTGTGGTCTTTTTCAATGCAGGCCATCTGTGATTACTTTCTCCTTGTTACTGATTTGAAATAGCTGTGGAACAGGGTTTTTGCTACTGTAATTTTTATGTGTTTCCTTGAAGTTTTACAAATACAACACATTTTGACGGAATAGGTAATGTCCTGTTATGAAGTACAACAGAGAACTAAGAAGGTCAATGGCAATTATGACGTCTTTTAATCTTATGGTAGCTATGTTACCTTTTGCTTTTGAAGACCAAGTTAGGACCAGATTAGACCAGATTTGCAGTGATGATCAAAATACTCGTGTCTTTTAAAAGTAATGCCCTTAGTGGGGCATCTGTTACTTTGATCTGTTTTCACTTGCTGCTGAAATTGCTTCCTTTTGTTTATAATCAGAATGTAGCACAGAAAGAACAAATTACAGATGCTTCTGATGATACACTTATCCAATTGGAAAATAAACTAAGTTATCAATCAAAATTGCTGATCTAATTCTTGTGTGTTGATGGTATACTGTCTGGTAAAGAAAAATGTTAGATGCTCTTCTAGATTAAAGGAAACAACAACACATGAGTGGCTGTACAGGATCAGATCAATGACCGTCTAGTCAAATATCCTGGCTGTGATAATGGTTAAGAGCAGATGCCTGGGGTACAAAATAAGGAAAATTATGAACATATATGTGACTTCCCTTTATGTGTTTGAGTTCTAACTGTTGTTAGCTGAAGGACTTCCAGAGTTTGGTACAATTTCTGTTTTTAGGCATTGTTTGCATTCTCAGTGAGTTTTTCCATCATAAAATTTTTTGCACTCTGCCAGTCCTATTCACACTGTGTGGAGAAGTTGCACAGCTAAATTATTTTTGTCAGCTTTCAGCCAACTTGTGTCCTTCCAATAGTATGTATTTCCTTGTATTTTGAGAAGCAGGTAACAGTCCATCTTCTAAACATTTTATCAGTGTACAATCAAGGAAAAAATAATATAATTGAAAAGTACAGTCAAATAGATGTATAATCAAAAATAAACCAATAAAGAGTTAGGCACAAGGGGAACAAAGAGAAAATAGGTGGAATGCTTACCCGTGCAGAGGGCTCGCAGTAAAGGGCTCCAAAGGAGTGGATCTCTCAGAAGAGATCCTTCCTCCCTGGCAGTCAGCACTTAAATGGATCTGGAGAGGTGGAGCCTGGCTCCACCCCTTCCTGCAGCACAGGTGAACTGCTTTCACCTGTGCTCCCAGGGCTGACATACTGCTTGCCTCAGATAACTTATCAAAGGTTCAGGCTGTGATTCAGCAGCTCCCATACAATCAGTGTCATGATGCCACACCCTTTTGAAGTGTTATTTTTCACAGTGGTCTCTTTCTCAATGTGAAGATTTCTGTTTGGCTTTGCTGACCTTGCTGTGGGAGGAGTTCCATTCCAATTGTCTCTTTGGCATGCTTTTGGTTCTGTATCATTTCAGAGGCCTGTATATGCTATTTGAAAGGCAATCTGTGTACTTAAGTAATGACCAAACAATGCTTCTCATTGTTTTCTGTTTCTTGCCTTACAATAATGCACAGCTAATTTACTGTTTTCTGACTATTACTTGACATTCATTGGTAGGTTCATGAATCTGTGAGTCACAGCTCTACGATCTTGCTTCTGAACAGTAATGATATGCTGAGAGTCTCTTATTACACATATAAGGCTATGATTTTTTCCCATTTATTTCTGCTGAATTTCACTTGACATTTTAGTGCCCAGTCACTGAGTTTCATAAGATCCTAGCTGTTATGCCAGGAACTTGCCATTCTCTATATTATATAGACTTCAACTCTGGGACTTGGGTTTACGTGTATACAGCCTAATAACACACCAGTAACACAGAAGTATGTGTGTTCCATTAAAACCTGCCATTGAGTGCTTCTGTCGCAATATGTGTTGCTTTTACAGAATCACAGAATAGCCAGGGTTGGAAGGGACCTCAAGGATCATGAATCTCCAACCCCCTGCCACATGCAGGGCCACCAACCTCCCCATTTAATACTAGACCAGGCTGCCCAGGGCCCCATCCAGTCTTGCCTTGAACACTTCCAGGGACAGGGCATCCACAACCTCTCTGGGCAGCCTGTTCCAGCACCTCACCACTCTCTCTGTAAATAACATCCCCCTGACATCCAACCTAAATCTTCCCTCCTTCAACTTAAAACCATTTCCCCTTGTCTTGCAGTTACCAACCCTTTCAAAGAGTTGATTCCCCTCCTGTTTGTAGGCTCCCTTTAGGTACTGAAAGGCTGCAGTGAGGTCACCCTGCAGCCTTTCCTTCCTATCTTTAGAAATAATTACTTTGCAAGCAGTTGAAACAGCTGGACATGTGTGCTTAGGACTCTTTATTACTTAAAATCAGGAAAACCAGGGCTTGAATTTGAAGGTAATTGCCAAAGATCTGTAGAGGGATCTCTGCGCATTTCAGATCTTCCCTATGCTGAGTTCAGAGTTCCTTCTATTTGTGTTTTTGATTCTGTGGTCAGGAAATTCTGTGTATGTGTTTAATACAATTCCAAGGCAATTGTACTCAATAGGACATGAGGAAGCACTGTATTGCTTGGTACAGCCTGGCTTAAGGAGCTTCAGAATTAAGGTGTCTCCCTGCTGCTAGATGAAGGATTTCTACAGAATGTTCACATAGTGAATATAATTAGTTCTTCTTCCAAGTCTTTACCGTTTAATTTCTGATATCTACTTTTTCCCTGATGTTAAACAGGACAAGAACAATAGCTGCTCTTTTGGATTGTTTTATAATTGGTAACTTGTTAGTGGGAAGGAGTCTTTGAAAAAAGCTTCTATTAAATGAGGATAATGTTTTGCAAAGTAAATTAAACTGCAACAAATACTTCATTATGCAGAAATGTTAGCGTTTGTTCATTCTGTGCATAGGGGACCTAAAGACAGATGTGAGACTATTTAAATACATAAGCTCATCAAAGGAACTAATTACATGCTAAGAGATGCACAGCTATGCCTTAAGTCTCTCTTCTCTGGGGGGAAAAGGTTGCAGGGAAATAATAGTGTGTTTCTAAAAGCAGTGATCTTGAATGTGTTCTTAATATTGGTATATGAGACCATTTTGCATCTATTGTGGAATTACTTTGTTGCTTCAATTTCATAGCTAGATTTTGTTCACTTAATGTTCTTATGAAGCTTATAGATATTTCTTTGTTAGAAACATACTTGGTTTCAAGTCTTATCTGGTCTGAAAAATCAAGTAGCCTATGTAATTCTATTAAGATAATCATTTTATTGATGATGATGTCAGAAGTCCTAAGAGGTATTTCAGTACAATCATGTATGTTATTGCTTTTAGTTGTTTTTATTGCATTTAATCATTCAGAATATTTTCTCAGCTAATTCTATTTTTTTGGTCTCAACTTTGTTAATTTTCATTTTTAGTTGCACTTCTAGTCAGATAAAGTGAGTCTTTAATGATGAACGCTTCTGTCCTTCTTTAAATTCATCACCTTATTATTTTAAAAACTTAATTTTTTTGAGGATTTCTTACAGATTTTCTTAAATTCCAGCTTTAGTGTCTACAGAAGGCAGGCTGCCTTTTTCTCTTGCACCTGCCTTTAATCCATCCATCTTGTCTCATAATTTGACTGTTACAGATGTTATTTTTTAACAGTATATAAATGCCGTAGGACTTCAGCCTGTGTCAGTTGTACAAGCTGCTACACAAACATACTTTGAGAGTTATTTTAGACTCCAAATCTTTACAAAGAAAATAGGTAAGACAGTAATAAATTTCTTATTAGAACACACAGGCTAATTGATCCACCATCCTGTTAAGTTTCCTGTTGTGCTGTTTCTTTGCAGAGGTTATTTACTTCAGCATCTTATGTAGTGTGCAAAAATAGGCTCTAGTCTTTGATTACACATTTCTTTACATTTCGGTTACACTCTTATTGAGTTCAGCTTTCCAGTGCTAATTCAGTTCAACAGTTTCAAGAGTTTTAACCTTATACTGCATTTCCTATTGTTAATTATTGCTTTTATCCTTAGCAGCTGTAATGGAGTCTCAGTGGAATGCTCGCTCTGCTGTGTGCTGTCTGTGCTCTGGCCCTTGGAGCCAGTCAGTTAAAGCATTCCTTGTAGCATCACCTGGAATACTGCTACCTGTGGTGCCCAGTGCTTAGTGTTTAAAAGAGGGAAGGAACTGCATTTTGTTACCCATCTGTACTGTGAAGAGTGGAGCAGATAATGTTGCACAGTTCTCTGGTTTCTGGCACAACATGCTCTTGTATCATTTTCCTATTTGTCTGTTGTAGTTTAACACCCCGTAGGCAACTGTAGGTACGCTGTTATCCCCACTCAGTTATTACTGCTAAGCACGATGCCCTGTGGTATGAGAGATCCCTTTGGACAGTTTGGATCAAGTATCCTGTTTGTATCCCCTCTCAGCTCCTTGTGCACCTCCAGATCCCTGCATGCATGGTAGTGTGAGAAATCTCAAAGTCATTGTCGTAATGTAAGCACTGCTGTGCAACAGCTGAAACATTGGGGTAATATCAACACTTATTTTCATAATAAATCCAAAACATAACACCATTGGAGCTACACTGAAGAAAATTGTCTATTCCAGCCAAAAGCAAGATGTTGTTCTTTGTCTGGGGACTGCAAGTTCCTAGAATTCTGTGGAATTTTCACTTGCAACAGAATGCAAGATCACTTCTTTTTTTCCTAAGGAAAAGAAAGTGTATCTGTGTTTGGCAAGTATTCTCTGTCTCTTGTTATGAACTAGTTTAAAATTTTTTTCTTTGTGGTGAAAGTATTTTGAAACTTCTACAATATTCTTAAGAGCAATTGCCTGTCGAGAAGCTTTTTACTCCAAATTCCTCAAACTCACATGTTTGTCAGAAAAATGAAAAAAACATCTTGGTTGAGAGGGCACGTAGTTTTCATGTTCTGTGTTCAAATTCCATTTGGATTAATCTCTCTGGTTATAATTTCATTCTGCTAAAGTACTCGCAGATAAAAATGTTACTACAGTCCTTTTCTTGGTTTTGATCTCTGGTAGGATAAATTCTGATCAGGGCCAAGCATCCACCCAGTTGTTTGCCCGCTCTTCCTCAACAGTATGGGGGCAACAGCAAGATGATCAAGTGTATGGATTGAGATAAAGGTTGGGAGAGCACTTAACAATTGCTGTCATGGGCAAAATAGTGTCAACCTCAGGAGAATCAATTTAAGTTATTAATTACAAATGAATAGGAAAGGTTGAGGGAACTGGTATTGTTTAGATTGGAAAAGAGAAGGCTCTGGGGAGACCTCATTGCAGCCTTTCAATTTTTGACAGGAGCATATAAACCATAGGAGGAACAGCTATTTACAAGGGAGGATAGTGGTGGGACAAGGGGGAATGGTTTTAAACTGAGACAGGAGAGGTTTAGGTTAGATATTAGGAGGAAGTTTTTCACACAGAGGGTGGTGACACACTGGATCAGGTTGCTCAAGGAAGTTGAGGATGCCCCATCCCTGGAGGCACTCAAGGCCGGGCTGGATGTGGCTCTGGGCAGCCTGGTCTGGTGGCTGGTGACCCTGCACATAGCAGGGGGATTGAAGCTGGATGATCATTGTGGTACTTTTCAACTCAGGCCATTCTATGATTTGGTTCTATGACATGATTCCTTGAAGATAGATTTGGTTGCTGAGAACAAAAAATCAAAACAGGATCCTTCTTTCCCAGGCCCAGTGGGTCTTTCCTCACCCACTGTCCCTCCCCTCAGATGGTGCAGAGGATGGGATGGATGTTGGGCTTAACCCATCACATCCCCTCACTCCTTTGTCCTCATAATGCCCTGCTAGAGCAGGGCCCTGTCCTGGGCTGTAGCCCTTCAGGAGGACCCTGCTTCTCCAGGGCTCCTGAGGGCTGCAGCTCCTTCAAGAAATCACAGAATCAGAATCACTGAGGTTGGAATGGACTTCTGGAGATATCTATTCCAACCTTCTGCTAAAGCTGGTTCCCTGGAGTAGGTTCCACTATCCGGGTGGGTTTAGAATATCTCCAGGGAAGGAGACTCCAGTCCCTCTCTGAGCAGTGTGCTCCATTCATACGCAGATGTCACGCTCAAACAATCTTTTCCTCATGTTCAGGTGGAACTTCCAGTTTGTGCCCCTTGTCCTGTTGCTGGACATCACTGAAAAGAGCCTGGCCTCATTCAGTTGTCTCACATTCATCAGATATTTATAAGCATTGATAAGATCCTCTCTGTCTTTTCCAGGCTGAATATCTCCTTCCTCAACCTGCTGGCTGCACTCTTTTTATGCAGGATACTGTTGGCCTTCTTGGCCACAAGAGCACACTGCTGGCTCATGGCCAACCTGTTGTCCTTCAGGATCCCTTGGTCCTTCTCCTCACAGCTCCTCTCCAGCAAGTCAGTTCCTAATGTGCACTGATGTTTGTGCATTTTCCTCCTCAGGTGTAGAGATTCTAAACTTGTCCTTGCTGAATCTCATCAAGTTCCTCCCTGCCCAGCTCTACACTCTGTCCAAGCCTCCTAGAATGGTAGCACAGTGTTCTGGTGTGGTTTGCCAGCCACTCAGCCTTGTATCATCAGCTAAATTGCTGTTAAATATCTGTCTAGGTCATTGATGAAGATGTTGAACAAGTCTGGATCCAGTACAGACCCCTGGGAATATCACTAACTACAGGCCTTCAAATCAGCTGTGTGCTGCTGATCACTAATCTCTGAGCTCTGCGAGAGCTCGATCCACCTCAAGTGTCTGCCTGCTGTAGTGTGGGCTTTCCCAGGTTGCAGGGTACAGATACACTGCAGGGTAAAGATTATGCTTCAGGTGGACTCTGTGGGGCTACGAGGGAGTTCTTCGTGTGGGCCTGGAGCCCCTTCTGCCCTCCACCTCCTCAGTTCTGGAGTCCCTCTGCTGCTTCTCTCGGCCTGTGCCTGCTGTGTGCTTGCAAGAGTTTGCAGTTACTATAATTATGATGTATTTATTTGAAAGCTTATGTACTTCGGTCGTCTGCGCAAAGCCAGTGATTGTTGCACAGCAGTGCACTGCAGCAGGGCTGTGGATTTGAACTGAAGAGAAGCTGCCCTTCTGTGGCAGCTCCTTCTGTGACACTTTGGTCACTGGCTTGTAAATCTTTACGTTGAACTGCCTTAGTGAACTCTACCTTGATCAGTTATGTGACTGCAGGATTCAGCTGTGCAGTGTAGTGCGAAAGTGGCTAATGAAGTTAAACTGACAATTTACTTAAAATTTGAGAGGAAATGCTGGGAAGAGATTTCACTCTGTTATGACAGCAATGACTGTGATGTTGGAAAAGCAAGCTGCTTTTTTTGCAGTTACCATGGAAAAAGTGTTGGTCATGTGCTGTTACCATGGAAATGTTCAATATGAATTCCAGAAACCAGAAAGATTTCTGGACCAAGTAACAAGACAATTGTTCTTTTTATAGTGAAAGGCTACTCAAGCTGATTGGCGTTATAAGCCTGGATGATGTAGCATCTTCAGATCTCTTAACTTAATGAAACGAAATGAAGTGTATTTACAGATTGACAACTCAAAAAATATAAATGTGAAGTAAATGAAAACTTCTGGTAAACTTATTTAAATTTATCTATTACCTTATTTCATTTGCAGTCACCAAGTTCAACAGCATACCAGTGCTTTTGATAGAATGTGTTTCTCTGTTCTCTGGTGACTGTTGAATGCATTGCAAAGGATGAGGTTGTAAAATACCAAACAAACTTTGCTGCCTGGTCGTATGCCTGAAAAAGCAAAATAAATTTAAAAATGTTGCTAGAATGTTGTTTATGTTTGTCCCCTGGCAGCATAGTCACCTGGCATAGTCGGGCTGGCATAGAGTTGTGAAGGGGTGAGTCATTTGAAGTATGACACAGGGCCTGGCACTGGTCCCTGTTATATATCATGTCACAGTGCCATGATTTGAAATTAAAGTTTGAATACTCCTGTGATAACCTGAGACTTTTCTCTTAGCCTGAAGCAGAGTCAGTGTTCTCTTTGTTATCCTACCTACTTTTGCTCTGAGTTTAGAGATGAAAAAAATTCTTCCCTTTCCATTGAAACAGTGTAAGCAAAAGTTTGTCGAGGTTGTTTTGAAGAAAAATGAAAATAAAATGGGGTTTTGAAAGACAAACTAATTAACAGGAACATCAGTTGTTCGTCAAATCTGTTGTTTTAGGTATTGTGTTTCCTTACCTCAAAAAAGGGAAACCTTGGGCCTGGTGTGAAAATAGAAGATAAGACAATTGTTGTGCAATATTTCATGTTTGATTCTCTTCCTTTTGTTTTGTGCAGTTGTATACAAAAATAATTTTCTACTTTTGGTCTAATTACAGAACAAATGAAATTAATGAGTTTTAAAATAACATTTTTCTTCAGGATAAATCATTTAGTTTTCTTAAAAAATAATGGATTTCTAAGCTCTCAAGTGTGTTTACCATCAGTGCTGTTGGAAAGCTTGCTTGACTGTCCTCATGTATGACTGTCTCAAACCTTGGTCTAGTAAGTGAATTTGCTGTGATCTCAGTTGACTTTTAAGAGGTGCCAAGAGTTCCTCTAGAAGTGTTTGATATTTAACTATTTCTTATGCACATTAAAAGTAAAATAACAGTTATCCCATGCAGAGTTCTTGCTTTTATGTCCCTTCCTTTTCCCTGACATTCATGGGGTAAAATATGGCATAATTTAATGTAGCTATCAGAGCAAAGGCTTTCTTCGCTGTTGCTGAAGTATTTAACAAAATACTATTTAGCAGATTTTTGTTTTCAGTTTTCCAGACATGATTGTCTTTTCCATTTGTAGCTTTGCTAATCTCAGTCGCTTCTGGCTTTTTTGTCAGTTAGATGCTGATGATTGATCTTCTGGTGTGAGCTCATGTGGAACAAGTATTTCTTCTAATATGAGCGTTTATAAGGATTAATTCAATCTGTGAGAAGAATGAGGCTTATGGGGCATAAATTTCAGAGTAATACAGTATTTTTTCCTTGTGCTCTTTTGGTTTGCCTTCATCGATGTATGGTGAATACAGCTTTTGCTGGAATCCATAAAGGTTGTTGACCTTTTAAAGACATCTTGAATGCTGTGGTTTGAGCAGATGATATTTTTGGCAGCTGCTGGTGGAAATATCTGAGAAAAAAGTCATTGTTTTCACTTAAAGTTTTTACTTTGGTCCAGTTTCATTATCTGTGGAATACTTGTAAGTTCTTTGACTATTAAGTAACTCTACTAAATCAATGTCTTCAAGTCTGATGTTATTCAGAATGTTCTATATTTAAGGCTGAATTAAGGTGTACTTTTAAACAATTCCGTTAATGAATTTGGAAGGAGAGAAATATGGGAATTGACCATTGTTTTCTTATTGAATTGCCTGTGAAATAGGATTTTAATGAAGGAAAAAAATAACAACAACAACAAAAAAAGCTTGATCTTGCTCTTCTGATTTGAGCCTTGGAGAAATGTATATACAAGAAGTCCAGATTTGAAGTTATCCATGGATTTGGTATATGATTTAGCAAGTACAATTTGATAAGGGCAGTTTCCTTTTGTATTTGTTTTTATAATAAAGGTGATGAAGCATTGGCAGAGGTTGCCCAGAGAGGGATAGCAGCCCCATCCCTGGAGACATTCAGGGTCAGGCTGGATGGGGATCTTATCATCCTGATGTAGCTGTAGGTGTCCCTGCTCATCTCAGAGGAGTTGAACTAGTTAACTTTGAAAGGTCCCTTCCAACTCTAAGGATTCAGTGATTCCATAGTAATTTGGTGTTTCCCCTATGTGTAGTTGTGTGTTCTTTGAGGTGTCAGATTTTGTCTGTATTTAATTGGTATTTCTGGATTGCACTTGTTTTGCACAACATAGAAGCAAAGTCCTACTCTTTGCACTTTGGATATAAATTTATATAATAACAAATTATGAGTAGTAATTGTAAGTATAGTTATTAATTTGTATTAGAGCTCATTTTTTTTAGATTTTCTTGTTGTTTGTATTTTAGTGGATTTGTGTTTAGCACATGGCTTCAGTAGACTGACAAAACCAAATATGATAGTGTCTTTTTTTTAACCTTCAAGGTATGCAGGCTTATGAGCAACATAAAGTGCTATTTCTGTTAAGCTTTTTGTTGACTGTTAGAATGTGAAGCCTAGTTTCCATTCTTTGTTCTATGTAAGAAATATTATATATATATATATATGTTATATATTTTATATATTTCTTGTCAGTATTTAGTACAAAACTTAATTATTAATGTAAAATATATACTTGGAATATAGGGTGTTGTTAAAAGGTATTGAACATTTACTAGAGCCATTATGATAGTGAAGCACAAAAATTGTATGTCCTTTATAATATTATATGTCCTTTTTAATATTGTAAATATTAAAACTAAATATATATTATGAACTCTGACATTGCCATTATGTTTTTTTCAAATTTGATTTCCTTATTTTCCTGTGAGTTTCACAGAGGTTTAGCTGTTTTCCTGTTTATTTTTTGGCTTTTGTAGAAGGATACCGTGAAATAATCTTTAAAATGTTTTTTGCCAAGTTGTGTAAAATATTGTGGGTTTTTATAGTTTCTCTCTTTTTAAACAAGGGAAATATAGATTAATTGGAATACAATGTAATGTAAAGCAGAAAAATAATAATAATAATTCTTTTTCTAGATGGAATCAGTGTTAGTGGACTTCCACTTTCCAGTCCTTTTCGGCAAGTTGTCAAACCAAGAGTAGAGGCTAAACCTATTAACCCTCAAGAAAGCAGCAAAGGTGGGGACTTCAGTCATGTGAAGGTAAGTGACATAAAAATAAGTAAAATTTTGCTTTTATTGTTCCTCATTATGCTTTGTTCTATGACTGAAAAATAAAAGTTTGTTTCGCAGATATTTCTTTATGGTCTGTATTTGGACTTTTAGAAGAAACAAACGTGAAGCAAGATCAAGGGAAGAGCTGAACTTGTAAAGAACTGGTTACCTGTACAGTATGCTCAAGGAACTGCCAGTTCTTCACCTCATATTGCTTTCTTATACTGTATTCTCTATAGCAAAGTGATTCTTTGTGAATCCACTGTTTTTTGTTTTTTTTTTCTATTGAAATGTACTGAAGGATTTGTACCTTCTAAACATTTTAGGTTCAGAGTCTTACTTTCACACTTGCAGTACTGAGCCTTTTGGATGGATTTGTTCAAGTAGTAAGAGAGAATAATTGAGAGGGCCAAATGAAAAGTAAATGCAGCAGGATGGAAGAGCAGCTGTGTGGGTGGAACCTGCACTATGCTTACTTTGAGAGAGGTTCCCCTGGGGTAAACTACTGTTTGTTTTTCTGTTGAAGATCGTAACCTTCTGAAGATGGAAACTTCTTATTTTGAGCAGGGAAATAAGAACAGTTTCATGCTGTCCAGTTTTTTGAGAGAGAACATCTAAGATTAAAATTACAGAGATTTTAAGAAATATACTGTTGGACTTGATTGGTCTCTTTTGTGCATGTTTTGTGTGCCACCTAACATTACATACATCCTCCTTCCCAAGTCTGTTCTGTATTAGCTCATTCCATCAGAATTTAGCTCTGTACTTAGCAATATTTGGCTTGTTATGACTTGGACCTGGAAGCAAAGGTAGGCTTTGCTGTTTTTAACTGCTCACTTGAAATCTGAATTTTCTTTCTTCCCAGTGAGGTTACTTAGAATTACATTTGATTGATAAACAGGTGATTCTGTTAATTTGTAAGTGTGCTTCCTTTGGGCCATTAGTACTACTAACTTACTTTTTAATTTTTCAGTACAATAAGGATGTTGACAGTATATGATATGATTAAAAAAAGCCCTGCTAGTAAAGACTGCCCTTGTATTTTATCATATAGAAGGTACTTCCCAATTGCTCATAAGGATAAATCAGAGTGACTAAGAAAACAGTTTGTGGTTTAAACTAATAAAATGTTCATTTTAGTTTTCAATTTCAGAAGTTTGTGTAAGTATTCTATTTTACAGAACACTTGCGATGAAGGCAAGCAAGAGGAATATTATTGTTTAAAGGGAATAAGAATCCAGAAATTCACAATTTCAACATACCAAATGAATTGGAAAAGCTTTTTGTTGCACTTCATGACTGTTGGACAGCTGTCCTGGCAACAGGATATTGTTGCAAGGGTAAAATAGAATTCAGGGTGTTTAAGAAGGCCACAGAACAAAACTCTGAAGGAAGTCTATGCAATTACATATCTAATTACTTGAATTATAGCATTCTAGCAACTTACTTGCAATCAGATCTTCATGAGAAGAAATATGTGATTTATATTTTTCCGAAATTTAAAAAACAGGATTATTGGGGATGAGGAGAGAGAATGCCACAAGAGAGTAGCATCGTGTATATGTCTGTAGAGTGATTTACTGCTACGGTTAATTTTGTTTTAACAAATCTCTATTTCTGTAACTTGCATTTATGTTTACCATGTAGTTATAAATTAAAATGTTGTCTCGGGTTGTCCCTATCAGGTCATCAGAAATCAGTCATTTGATGTACCTGGATTAAAAATGTCTGTGTAGTTCAGAATCTCTCAGAAATATTTTCAGTTTCTACTAACTACCCACGTGATTACATCTCTGTGCATATGAACATAACTGGCTGGTACTGGCCAAGTGGCCAGAAGAAATTCTAACTGAGTAGATTTAAGTTTGTCTACTTGCATGATTGCATTACCGTTGACTACTGGTCATTGTGTGATAAGATGTTGTATCCAGCTGCCTACTATTTCTGTTTATTACGGTTTACTCCTCTTCACATCTTCTCTCTTATTTGGCAGAGTTGTTCAGATGAAAAACCAACCAACCAAACAAAATCAGTGGCTTAAAATTGAAGTCAGATGAATTCCAAATTAAAATACCAGTTAGTTATTGTAAATAAAGGGGTGAACTTACCATTCAGAAATGCAGTCCGGATGTGTCTGGGCTGGGTTCTGAGGAGTTTGCTGTGGTTTTGTTTTCATCTTGCTTGACTTCAGGCTGGACGCCTTTCAGAATAAGTAAGTATATGTTTGTTGCCAAATGTAAAGGCTTTTGCTCAGTAGGTACATAGTTGTCTAAAATGTAGCAAGCTGGGATACATAAAAGACAGATGGTCCAAGATTCACTTTGAGCCTGAATCTCAAAATATTGTGTATTTATGAATGTCTGAATACCTTGAACCTTCCTCAGAAGGTACTTTAGCTTCTCTTTGTTGCTGCAGAGCAGTTCAGTGTGTGACCTATTGCTTTTGTCCTGCACGGTGCCATTTGGGACAAGGACTGGATTTTAAGGTCTGTCTTGTAATAGCCAGTTAATGTGGTTTGACGAGGTAACAAGCAAGTGGGGAATGTCTAAATTAAGACACAAGATCTTAGAGAAATTGGATATGCTGTGAATATGGTCTGATATCCTTAATTCATGATTTAGCAATAGATGATTTTTGTGAATATTCAGGAGTAGTCATTTTTCAGTTGTGTGCTGTGTGTTAGCCATTCTTCAGGTAAACTTTTGCAAATGAAAAATGATATAAAATCAGTATTTCTCATGTTGCTGATTCTGAAATGTCCTTGTTATACTTATAAGTCTTGATGCTTAAATCTTTCTCCTTTTTGCTTCAATACAGAATGTTGCCAGTATGCACTTGAACTTAGCAATCTTCGTTTTCTATTTTGCTACAGGCTGTCTTCTAATATATCAGTCACAAGCTTCTGGAAATGAGTGTTATAATGATCTCATAAATTTAGTATAAAAATTCCTTTATGGTCTCATCGTAAAGCTTGCTTACACCCTCAAGCTGAAAAGAATATCACAGTATAATATTATGTTCAGATGTACTCTCTTTTTACTGTTAACTGCTGAGTAATTTGGTAAGCACTGTCCTAAAATCCTTGGTCGTTCCAGTGTGTGCCTGTACTGCAGGATGAGGGCTTAGCTCTGCATGGCTGTGGTTTCACTGCTAGGTGAAATAGTCTGTTTTACAGAACTGCTGTGTTCCTTTACTACCTGTGAATGGTATGAAATGTTAAAGTATTATGTGTAGAACTAATCTAATTTAATATAGTGTCTGTAGTGTCTCTTATCAGGCTTAGTCAACATGTATTAAAATAAGATACTGAACTTGTTTGGATTTTTCCATTCAGTTCTCAGGTGATGCTCTTGAAACTGTGAAAGTATCAAAGTGTGCTATTAATTGAGATACAGTTTATGTTGCTGATGGTTTAAGCACAAAATCATTTTACATATGTACCTTGAATCCATTTTAAGTTTAACCTATAAATAGAACATGTAAGTCTTAGATTTTTGTAGCAGTTCTAGACTGTGAAGTTAGTGGGGATGTTGAATCTACAGAATGCTCTTGATATTTAGATTCCTTCTTTTTAGTTACCTAAGGGTTGTTAAGCATTGCAATGAGCTCTGCAGGGAGGTGGTTGAATCACCATCCCTGGGTGTGTTTAAAAAATGTTTGGATGTGGTACTCAGGGACATGATTTAGTGGAAGGTTGTTAGAGTTAGGGTAGTACGGTTAGGTTGTGGTTGGACTTGATGATCTTTAAGGTGTTTTCCAACCTGAGCAATTCTGTGATTCTAGATGTGAATTTATCAATGGGATCTTAGAAACAAAAGTATAATACCAGTTAGGCGTTCTACTTTAATGTTATCCCACTTTGGAATTCAGTACTGTGCATGTAAATTTTGTGGTTTTGAGTCCCCCATTGATATTACAACATCAGGTCTTATAAAGAAAAATATTGAAGATGCAAGTCTCTAATAAATTTAAAACTAATGAAAGAGACAATAAAAGTGTGAAACAAAGCTCTTTCATTTCCGAAGTTGATTTCTATTCGTTTTTTTTTTTTAAGTGGTTAATTGAAATTTGTGAGTTAGGTGTGAGAAAACAAGTCACATTTCTTGAAATCTGCTCAATAAAGACCCATGAGCCAAAACAACATTTCCCAGCTCAGCAATGTGGTTTATGTTGCCTTTTTGGCTGATTTGTTCTGCAAAAGTGACAGAAATTTGAACTCTTGATCATTGGAACATGGCTAGCAAAAACTTATGGTCTAGAATTGGATGAAAAACTGATTTTTGAATAGACTGGTTCTTATGGCTTTTAACTTTCCTTCCCTCCCCAGTTTGGCAGCATTCCTTTCAGTGCTTTTAGGATTCTACAAACAGTGGAGTATTCAGCACTATTTCTGCTTACCAGCTATATTCTTCTGTGCATTGTTGCATCTGAAGATGCACACTCTGAAGCCCTGGAGAGGACTATATTTCAGAACACGAAGTAAGTGTTCTACAAACAGTGTTCTCTGGAGCCATGGGAAAAAAAAAAAAGCTACTTCCCCTAGATTTGAGTAAGCCCAATTCATATCACCTGGTATTTTACATTCAGTACTACTGCAGTAGCAGAAATTTCAATTCAGAATGTTTTACAACTTTGAGTACTTCCTTTTCTTCCATCTTGTTTGACATGAAAGAAGCATCATTTAAATGTTGTGTTGTAATGATATATAAGTTTTGGGTAGATTCACTGTGTGCATGTCAAAAGCACCACTTTCTCCAGACTTTGATTAATTGTCACTCATTATTTAAAAGATTTAAAATATTTAAAAGATCTGTTTTCACCCAAGTACAGGAAATCTTGTTCTGTAATAAAGGAGTTTCTCCAGAATGAATTGTCTGAGAATGTAGAAGAGACTTGTATTCTGTTCAAAGTGATGATGCTTTCAAGCATTCGAAACTTAGGCTTCGATTAAAAGTGTTTCTTGGAAATTCTGAATATTATATCAAATTTATGGCCAAAAGTATTTCCACGCCTTATCCTCACAAAAATATATACAATATTTTTCTGCATTAAACTTTAGGTATTGATAAAGCTGTGCTCATTTTCACAAGACTTGTCATTATAGTTTCTAGGATTTTAACTGAAGCAGAAGTGTGGAATTGGCTGGGAGGAAGATGGCTGCTGTAGTAGGAAAATGTGGTGACAGAAGATGAAATGGGGAAAAAAAAAAGAATAGAGCTGGGGAGACCAAAGGGAAGGGCAGCTCTGATCAGAACTGTGAAGGTTCTCCAGTGCCTAAATAAATTAGCCTGATACCCTGTTCAGATATTGATATGCTTTTAAATGTATAGTGAAGATTTTTATTCAGCCTGTTAAAAGTGTGAAATTAAATGTTCTGTGTGCCATATACTTAGTCTTATTACAGTTACTTGTAAGCTGCTTTAACAGTATTGCTGATCTTGACAATTATGGTAAGGTAATGCCATTCACAGGACTTTATCAGAGGTGATTTGAGTAAATTCTTTAGATCATAGAAGAAAACATTATACAATATGAGGATTGCGTTTCAGTGGAATTTTTTTTTTACCCCAGACAGCTGGAGAAAGGATGGAAATCTATGACTCCTTATGAAATGCATCCTGGAGCCCTGAGGGAATTGGTTGATATAGTAGCCAAGCTACTCTGGATGGTATTTGAAAAGTCATGCTGGTCAGGTGAAGTCCTGGGTGACTGGTAAAAAGGCAAAATAGCACCCATTTTTAAGAGAGGTTGAAAGAATGACCAGGGAAACTACTGTCCTTGTCAGCCTCATCTCTGTGCTGGGAAAGATCATGGAGCAGATCCTTCTGGAAGCTATCATAAGGCAGGTGGAAGAGAGGGAGGTCATAAAGGAGAACCAGTGTGGCTTCACTAAGGGTCCTGTCTGCCCAACCTTGTTGCTTTTTATGATGGCATAATTGCATCAGTGGAGAAGGGAAGAGTCTTCAGTAAGGCCTTTGACACGGCACTCCATAACATCCTTCTCTCCAAATAGGAAAGATATGGATATGGAGGGTAGACTGTCTGATGGACAAGGAGCTGTGAGATTGTACCCAGAAAGTGATGATGGTCAATGACTCACTGTCTGGATGGAGATCAGGGACAAGTGTCCTTCAGGGGTCAGTACTGGGACCAGTGCTCTGTAATACCTTCATCAGTGACGTTGACAGTGGGACTGAGTGCACTCTCAGTAGGCTTGCAGGTGACACCAAGCTGTGTGGTGTGATCAATATGCCCAAGAGATGGGATGCCATCCAGAGAGATGTAGGCAGGCTTGAATGGTGGGCTGGGACCAGGAAAACCTCACAGAGTTCAACAAATCCAAGTGTAAGTACTTTCACTGGAATCCTTCCTATGAGGATGGCTGAGAGATCTGTGGCTTTTCAGCACAGAGAAGAAGAGGCTCCAGGGAGATTTGAGGGCTGCCTTTCAGCATCTGAAGGGTGGCAACATGAAAGAAAGTGACAGACTCTTTAGCAGGGTCTGTGGTGATCAGACAAGGGGAAATGATTTCAAACTGAAGAAGGAGAAGTTGGATATAAGGAAAAGTGTTTTTTAAAGTAAAAGTGGTGAAACACTGGCACAGGTTGCACAGATTGGTGGTGGATGCCCCATCCCTGGAGACATTCAAGGTCTCTCTGGACATGGCTCTGAGAGCCCTGATCCTATCTGTAGGTGTTCCAGTTCATTGCAGGGGAGTTGGTCAAGATGATCTTTAAGAGTCCCTTTCAACTCAAGATTCTGTTCAAGATTCTGTGACACACTTAGTGCTGTGCAGAATTTGTGATCTCATCATGCTTTACATGGAAGAGTGCCTGTTTAGACTTCCATTAATCACTAGTGGTGTGGCAAGCAGCATCTGCACCCTAACTGTTAGTTTTGTAGCTGCTGCTGCTGTTGCCTTTTATTCATGCTTCTTGTCTGTAGCTTAATGCCATATACACTTAGCCTGTTTGATTTTAAGAAGAATAAGTGGAGAATAACAGATGATCTTAGATTCTTTTTTCTCTCTTTAGGTGTTCTGTTATGATCACTAAAACTCATGAAATGGTCAAGTTCAAAATGTAATTATCCAGAAATTTGCTGCTTAAGTTTGTTTAAACCTTGTTAGATTGTTGTTTGAATACTGCTCATCTAGCAGATGATGATCTTTTTTTATGAAATGTTTGTTTGGATCTTTTTTGAGGTTCCATAAATGTTATCAATTTAATCTTTGGTATATAAGCCACAGTAACACAGTACATTGACAAATAATGAATAATAGCTTTTCTGAAGGCCGAATTAAAGACCACGGGGTCTTTTTTAGCGGCCTACCTTGTTCTTAAGAAAAAAATAAAAAATAGATCAGTTCTTTTTTTCTCCATTTGTGAATAAGTAAATGTGCAGGCAATTTCAGTTCCTGAAGTTTTGAAATAACGTTCTTCCTGAAATTGTCTTAACTTCTCCATCACGTGTACCGATCATATTTATCCATGGAAGTCTGTTCTGTTTCTTGAGCAGATAACCAAAGCAGTTAAAGTTGCACCTTAGGGCAAAAGTAGAAACATTCGTTCTTTTTTATTTTTGTTCTTTTTTTTTTTTTTTTGTTTAGCTGATAGTGGCTGTCGTAATACCTGTCTCACCCAGGAGTATAAGGAAATGAATGAAATTTAGTAATTTATCATTGTAGGAACTTAAAAAGAGTAGGTCAAGTGCTGTAGTTTTCTGCAGAAGAAATTGGAAACACAGTGTGATAGCTGTAATTGATGCTAAGTCATTTGTTAAAGGGCACATCTGAGTTTCCTTTACGAATTTCGTTTCACCTAGGGAAATGACTGTATAATCATCACAGCAAGATCTACATTTACTGTTTATGGGGCAAAAAAGGATTTAAATGTCATACTTTACAATTTTTCAGTAAGGTAGTTAGGATTAATGTTCTTATTGTGGGCTTACGTAAGTGAATTCCAATTTGTTTTATTTGTTTATTTTAGGCTTTCCTCTGCTATCAGTGAAAACAGTCATAAAACCAATAAATCCCAAGTTTTAATGTAGTTGTATCTTAGTGTGCTATAAAAAACAGATCAGAATTGTAACTCGTATTGTTAGCCGTTTTATGAAATTTATTTCCATACCTTGTTATAAAACTGCTGTTCTTGTATAATGGGATGATTGATGGTGTAAAAGAGGAGTGAATGAAAAAAATACATTAGGAGGTGAAAATGCAGGAATTTTGTGATGCTGTTGTTTTCTTCTAGGATCTAGCTGTGTTATTTTTTTCTGTTCACCATTATTGGAACTAATTTTCTATAAGTAGGCGTTAACCAATGGTTGTATGTAATTCTAATTTACTCAGATTAAATAGATTAAAAATCTTGTTCTCTGTTGGTAGAACATAGCAGAGAAGAATAGCATGACTACTGCCGTGGAAAAATGACTCCTTTGCACTGGTGCATGTTGCTTGTGCCTGAAATATTATGTCAGTTGACTTAGTAGTCAAGTAGTAGTTTGATATATTTGCATGTATGTTGCTGTTAACTGACCTGGATGTGCATTGATTGTAGCCCTTATGTCATATATGATATATCATTCTCTGTGGTTATGTTTTTAACAGTGCTGAAATCATAATGAATCATTTCAAACTTGGGGCTCTTCATACTTGTATGTAATATAACTGTATGTTAAAACCTTCTGGTTTAGCTGAAATAGAACTCAATGACAGGAAAATGCAAATGACATGAAGCAGTTAAAATGCATGCTTTTTAATGAAGTGATTCTCAAGAATGAAGAGGGCTCTAAATAACTTTATGGTGGTAGCTATTTTATGTGTGACTGTTTACATTCAGTAATGTTATATCTTTGTATAAAATGACAAGCAAGCTGAGCAGCACATTTCAAGCACTCTATGAGTAACTTGTTAGGGTTAGAGCATTGTCTGCAACTCCAATCATTTTTTGGTAGTCATTTATGCAAATGAAAATACTGGACAAGTTTATTACTGTTGCTGCTATTTAATATAAAGGCTGACTGTCCAGAACAAGAAGTGGTTTGCTGAGATTGCACAAGGTCTGCAGGGACTTAGTCTTTAGGGCTATTTCCATTGTAACCATGAAATGTTCCTCACCATGGCTTGGGTGAGAAACAGCTGATGTAAGCCTGTTTCTTTTTGGAAGTCATCCAATTTTGGTAAAATATTTCAGTGTCAGAATACTTTATGGATACTTACAGCATTTTTTTCAGTAATTTTATAACCATGTCATCCATCTTACCATCATGTTTGATTTGTCCACGTTCAGTTTCCAGAACTGTGCTTGGAAGCAAGTAAAAGGCTTCCTGTCCTTGGCATCTTTTCCCTACTTGCTCTCAGTGAGCTCACGTGAGACCAATTATTTTTTAGATTCCAACTTTTTCATACAACACAGATGTTGTATTCAGAAAGAGGGAGAACTTCACTATTTCAGCACTTATTACACAACTTGGTCACAATTTTCTAAAAATGACTTATTTTGCTGTTTGAACTGCATCTCTGTAAAGTGATGAAAACACTTTTATAAATTGTAATCTGTTTTTTACTGTTAGAATTTTGAAACTAACCTTCTGAGTTCCTCTTGTGTTGATACTGCCTCACCATTATATGGCATAATTTCATTCTGATGATTTTTCTACCACAGAAGGAGTAGAATGATTTGATTATTGCAACTGTTCTTTGTACTTAATATTCAGGTGTGAGCTGCTATTCGTCAGTGTAGAGGGAATTGAATTGGATCTGTTAGCTGATAGTTAGATTTTTAACTGGAATAATAATAAATACACAATTGTATGATCATGTCTTGTTCCACTTAATTCAGTGAGTGTTGCTTGGAGTATTCGTGCAGCTAGAAAAAAACCCAAAAAAACTGTCCCCATATTTGAGCAGTCAGAGCCCCACATTTAAGTGAATAATAAATTTGACTGTGATTTCATTGGGGGGAAAAAAAAAAAGAAAGGCAACCAACGGCCCCCAAACCAAAACCTAACCCTCAGAAGTTGGTGAACTGGCAGCTCTGCTTACCTTATCTTATCTCCTTCGGGAAATCAGTTGCTTTGAAAAGCCCCTGCTGTGAAAGCTAACTCCAGTGGGTATGAGAGTCACTGTGAACTGAAGAAGCCATGTAATCAATGAGGGCTGTTTCTCACAGTTACCTGGGAGAATTTTTTCAGTGTATATTTTTTAAGGCATTTGAATTTAAAAGCATGACAATGAGAATATGAATGTGCTGTTTCTATATACTATGTCTAGCCTAGGAGGAGGACGGGATGGGATGGGACTTTTTTGCCCTGAAAACTAAAGGATAGTGACATAACTGTGTGCAAAACAAGACATAGCATCAGCCTGCACTGGTTGGTGGTGCCAGGCTGAGTCCTCCTGGGTTTCACGTATGTCACACTTGGCTCTTCTGACTTGGCAGTGGTTGTGTGTGCTGAGTCTCCCCTGGAACACTAAGAAATATGATTGGATATTTATATTCTGTGAATAAACTTCTAGGAGGTACTGACTGAAAGAGGAGAGCTCCAGCCATCAGCTTGTTTTTTGCACAAGGTAAAAATACCACCTTTTGCATTCTGGGCAAAATTTACACGTTCTTTTTAACCTCTGTTATTGTGATATCCAGTTCCATACAGTGAAAATATACAGGAATTGATATCAGAAGGACCTGATAGCGGCTATCTGAAATAGTTTGTCCATCAGAACAGGGAAGATCTCTCCTAATTACTACTGTCCAATGATGGAAGATGAAGCCCCTGTCAATTCCTATATGTGGTGGATGCTTCCCCTACTCAAGTGGAAGAGCCATGGCCTTGTCAGTGATATTGGAGCATCCACTTTTATATCTATACATTCCTCTTATTTCAGACATTTCAGACATGCTACTGCCTTGTACTTTCTGTTGGTGTTTTTCTCCTCTGCAGCATTACACTGCATCAAGCCATTTCTGGAATTGCATGTGCTGGATAAGTTAATATTTTTGTAATTAAACTTAGTAGCCTTCTTTGCCTTATAGTATTTTCTGCTCATTGAAGTACTTTGCCATGAACAAAATCCTGGCTTTCTTTTTCAGGAATCTTGCCATCTGTTGAGTACCTTGTACTAGCCTAATGTGTGAAAGTTAGATTCAACTCCTGTTCTCATTTCCTTGTTTGTTCAGCTTATAGGCTTTCCATCTTATTCAGAAAGAAAATCAAACTGTATGCACATTAGAATTTTTAAGAATATAAGATAATATCAAATGAGAATAGATATTGGTCAATAATTGAGATTGTAGTACATTTTCATTATATATCTTAATTGCTGATTTCCTTTCTAGGTTCAACAAAATATCCCTGTTTCCTCCCCCTTCTTCCCCCCCCCCCCCAAAAAAAAAAAAAGTTTACAGCGTGTATGCCTACACTACAACATAATGAAGTTTGGGGTTAAAAATTCAATTTTTTTTCGTGTATTTGAATATACTCAATGACAACTGACAGTCACCCAATTAGTGGGTGAGCATAAAATTACTGCACGGTGAATCGGCTTCTTTTAAGTCTTCAGTTGTACAAGTGTTGCCTTTAATACTGAACATTTTTTTTCCTGGTTGGTGGAACGCAGGTATAAAATATCTGATCTTGTGAACGTAGTGCATTCCCAAGCACAAATACAGACTGGGTGGAGAATGGCTTGAGAGCAGCACTGAGGAGAAGGATTTGGGGGTGTCAGAAGATGAAAGTCTCAACATGAGCAGACGGTGTGCTTGCAGCCCAGGCCAGCTGTATCATGGGTAGCATCAAGAGAAGTGTGACCAGCAGGTTGAGGGAGGTGATTCTGCCCCCCTATTCTGCTCTTGTGAGACCTCACCTGGAGTACTGTGTCCAATTCTTGGACCTACAACAGAAAAAGGACATGGAGCTGTTGGAATGGATCCAGAGGAGAGCTATGAAGCTCATCAGAGGGCTGGAGCACCTTCCCTACAAGAACAGACTGAGAGAGCTGGGGCTCTTCAGCCTGGAGAAGAAAAGGCTCGAGGGAGACCTTATAGCAGCCTTCTAGCACCTGAAGCAGGCTTGCAGAAAAGCTGGGGAGGGAATTTTTAGAAGGGCAGGTAGGAACAGGACAAGGAGAATTGGTTTTAAACTGGAGGATGGTAGGTTTAGACCAGATATTAGGAAGAAGCTCTTTACTGTGAGGCTGGTGAGACGCTGGAACAGGTTGCCCAGTGGGGTTGTGGATGTTCCCTCCCTGGAAGCATTGAAGGCCAGGCTGGATGGGACTTTGAGCAACCTGGTCTAGAGGAAGGTGTCTCTGCTTATAACAGGGGGTTGGAACTAGATCATCTTAAAGGTTCCTTTCAACCCAAAGCATTTGGTGATTCTGTGATTCTTACCAGGCTCAAGTCCTTGCAAAAAGGGTCAAAAAATAAAAGCTTACTGGAATTCACACGCAGTCACAGTTACTTTTGGAAGCAGAAACCTTCATTAGGAAAATGCAGTTTTTAAACTTGCTCTCTGAGTCAAACAAAGGTTGTTTTTTTGAATAGTTTGAAAGTGAAAACTCCTTGTTACAGACTGTGGAAATGTTAGTGGACTGCGCTCAAATCGTTCAAGTCTGCACTGTAGTGAAACACCTCATTAAAATTTTGTCAGCCGGTCTGAAGTGTTAGTCTTGGGCTAACCTAAACAAATGTGATGGATTGGCTTAAGAATATTGTGCAACACTACATCTCAGCACAATTTCACAGTTTTTATAACCTCTTTTCTTCTTTTTTTTTCCTCTTTTTTTTTTCCCCTACTTTATTCCCACTTAAAAAGGAGTATTTTGAACATTTAACTTCTGCTTTTTTAATTATTATTATTTTTTTTAACTCATAGAATCATAGAATCCTTGATGTTGGAAGGGACCTTTAAACGTCATCTTGTCCAGCCCCTCTGCAATGAATGGGGACATGTACAGCTAGATAGGATGCCCAGGGCCTGATCCAGCCTCGCCTTGAAAGCCTCCAGGAGTGGGGCATCAGCCACATCTCTGGGCAGCCTCTTCCAGTGCCTCACCACCTTCACTTTAAAAGGCTTTTTCTTATATCCATTCCAAATCCACCTTCTTTAAGCTTGAAACCACTTCCCCTTGTTCTGTCATCACAGACCCTGATAAAGAGTCTGTCGTTTCTTGTGGCTCCTTTAGATTTTGAAAGGCTGCTATCAGGTCACCTCAGAGCCTTCTCTTCTCCAGGCTGAACATCTCCAACTCTCTCAGCCTGTCCTTAAAGGAGAGGTATTTCATTCTGTGGATGATTTTCGTGGCCCTTCTCTGGACACTCTCCAACAGGTTTATGCCTCTCCTGTACTGAGGACTCCACGTCTGGATGCAGTATTCCAGGTGAGGTGTCGCCAGCACAGAATAGAGGGACAGGATCGCCTCCCTTACCCTGTCTGCCAGGATCTGGTTGGCTTTCTGGGCTGTGAGGGCACAGCGCTGGCTCATGTCCAGCTTCTTCCCATCCACCAGCACCCCCAGGTCTTTTTTGACAGGCATGCATCAATCCTTTCATTTCCCAGTTTGTATTGATAGTGAGGGCTGCCTTGATCCAGGTGCAAGACCTTGCAGTTGGCTTTGCTAAACCTCATGAGGTTCTCTTGGGCCCACTGTGCAAGGCTGTGTTCCTTTGGATGGCATCCTGTCCCTCTGGTGTGTTGTGTGCACCCTGCAGTTTGATGCTTCCTTCTCTGTGTAAGTAGTTTGCTTGGTTTAATTCTTACTGTTCATAAGTTACTAAAACCTTGAAGCAGATTCTGACAAAGTGATTTACATATTATCCTCTGTGTAACAAATTGCATTTCCAGTGTCATTTCCTTTCACTTTTTTTTCCATGCATTTTGTTCAGGACTACATTTAATTGGAAAGCAATGAATTGGAAGATATTCATTACAATTTTAAGAGTTAATCTGTGGGTTTCTCTGCTGTGTTGATGCTTCTGGAGCATATTCCGTTCTGGAGTGGTTGGCTGCACCAACATAAAATGTGGATTTTTAATATATAGCATAAAAAGCTGTGAAGTTTTGGGAGCTGAAGTTGTCGGGGGAAATCTGAACTGTAAGCAAGAAGGATTGAGTGAAGTCTACCATTAAATGATTTTTAAAGTGAAGAATGATCCATACGTCTTTAACAAATGCCATCCTTCTGTAACATCCTCTGCTTCTACACCACTTAACTTTTCTTCAATAACAGAAACGGGGTCAAAAATTGACAAGAAGAAAGGATTTTCTTGTTACTGTAGTATTATATTTTGTTATACCTTCAGTTTTTCTCCATGTATCATTTTAGTGAAGGCACAGCTGCTCATTTGAGTGACTTCTGTGTATCATGAGAAAAGGGTGGACTTTTTTCATTGGGCTGGCAGTGTGAGAGTAAAATTTCTCTGCTTCTGATTTTATTCTGTTAAGATAACTATTGTGGTGTGATTTTCCTCAGTAGCTGTTGCTTTACAGTGTGAAAGCCTATCACTGCAAAGCAAATAAGAAAAGCATTGAAATTGGAATATTATTTGCCTTATTCTTTGTATCTCATGGCAATATCTAAGTTGTTCTTTTTCAAGAATTCCCCTATTTCACTGTCACAGTTATTCAGATCTTCCTATTGGTTTATGATCGTAGAATCCATATCAAATCACTACCCTACGTCTTTAGGAAATATTCCAGTCAAAAAGGGAAATCTGTGATTTCCTAGAAAGAATGAAGCTTATTCTGCAGGCAAAGGGTAGAGTGTTTTATCTGCAATTTAAGTAAAATTAACTGCAAACAGATCTATCTGAATTGTCAACATTTCTCATCCTTCTTCCCTGTGTAATATTGTGTTTTCTTTCTTTTGGGTAAGTTTTCATGTTCCCTTTACTTTGTCATTTCAGAACTTAGAAGAAGAGGTTATGGCTCTGAAACTTCCATACTTCTGAATCATTGTTGTGATAACAATGTCATGTTAGAAATACCAGCAGTGTCAATCCACGCATAGATAACTATTTCTGTCACTGGCCTTTTGAAAGCAATCTAGTTAGAATTGATGTGCATGTCAGTGTTCATTCTTGAAAATGTAGTGGTGCACCTGTTCTGGAATTAATTAAAGAGGACATTTGAGTCTTATGGCAGTTCTGGCAAGTGTTAAATGCAATAATCCTTATGTCCTACCAAAACTTGCATGCTATTTGGATAAAATTCAGCTTAAATTATCACGGCATCCCAGCAACTTCTGGTGTGTTTTCTGACTAGAATCAGAGCCTCTTCTGAAGAAATCTTTTTGAAAATCAAAACCTTTAGTGTGTGTCCCCTAGATGAAATTTTCTGTTAGTTACCTACAAAGATAATATTTTATTTGTTGATTGGTTAGCACTAATATATCATATAAAAAAAAGTTGCATTAATCAGTGGGGTAGCAAAGACGTGTAAAGGTGTGTGTTTATTGTGTTAGATGTTGTACTGAGGTTTACGTGGTCTAGTGGGAAGTATTGGTGATAGGTGGATGGTTGGACTGTGGATGATCTTGGATGTCTTTTCCAACCTCGGTGATTCTGTGATTGTATTCTATAAATCGTTTGACAATCATCATGATAGCCAGAAAGTCCATAGCATTAAAAAATGAATAAAAAATATTGAGGTGTACCCAAATTTCCTTTGAAAACTGGAGGAATTGTTTGCCTGTCTTATCACTAACTTGTGATAGATTTATAAAAGATGTCTTCAGAAAAATGAATGCTAAGAATTTGAATTATTTGTTAGCTACATGGAATTACACTTTAGTTAAGAAATTCAAGCATAATCTAAGCAGGAATTCTTGACATTATTTTAATATCACAGGGTTAGCTTGAGAAGTGAATGATGATCTTGTGTCATAAATACATGCAAATATATTTTGTCTGGATGACCTGCACGTATTTCATTGAACATAGTTATTTTTGATGAACTACATGCAAGGGTACTTATTTAAATAAAAATGCATGAGCATATGCATGCACTTAGAAGGTCTGAACCATATGAATACTTCAGAGAGATCTTCAGGAAACATTTTTACTTTCATAATGAGCATAAATGATCTATCAGGTGTTAAAAGAAATTGCAGTGGAAAGCACTGAAATCACCATATGTAAAACTTTCACAAGCCTGTACGTTCTACGCTTATACTTTGCAGGAAGACAGCCCATGGAAAGAAAAGTTTTATAAAACTAAAGTATGCATAGATGAGTATCTAAAATGCTTAGGTGTGCAGCAGAGACATTTGGACCTGCTGATTTTTGGAAGGACTTCAATGAAGGCTACCTGGTTAGTAAACAGAGATTATTGCTTGATGTCTTCTTCATATTCTGTACTTTCATTGTTGTCTCATGCTTAGATTTTGGATTCCTTGGAAAAAATCATACTATTTTCACTGAATATACTTATCTGTGCCTTAAGTGTTCTAGTCTGTGGCTTTGAGCCACACGAGCTACAAATAATGTAGGAATTACCAGATAAAATGAATGAATTCACCATCATGAAACTTACTTCAAAACTGATTTATGTCAGTTAAAATTGTTTGCAATTTGTTAGATTTAAAATCAGAAAAATATCACTTGCTGTTGTAAGTCAAACTGGAGATATTTCAGTCTTGTTTTATATTTAGAAAAAAGATGCTGTGACTTCTACTACTTTCAGCTGTCACTTTTGTCAGTTCTTAATTTACTTCTTTCTAAGCAAGTTTACAAATTTGTTCATTTAAAACTGAAAGTTGGCTACTGCTGTTTCTGCTTAACACATGCATGAAAATGTGCGACTTTTGAAGATGCTTATTTAGGTGAAAGCTTAAGTCAAGAATTTTAATACATTTATTTTCAGAAGGCTGTTTCAACTCTCTGCCTAACTGGGTCTGCCAGTGTTCTCATTTTCTAGTTTTAATTTAGAAGAACACCATTATTTGCTTAATATGATTTTTGGAGACTTGTTTGTTTATACACAGTATGATTGTGTGAACTTTTCCAGCTGTGGTTCTGTATGGTTATGTACAGTTTCTACTGTATTTTATAATTTTATAAAATAGAATTATATATATTGAATTTTGACACTGTTTTGTGTTGAATGTTTGAATTCTGGAAGTTTACCTGCTACGTAGTAGTTGGGATGTGGCAGTTCAAATGGTAAATTTCTCAAGAGGGAATTTTTTTTGTTATAAGAGGATGCCTATACCTTGATGCAGATTGAATTGAGAAGGAGAGGAATTTTGATCAGGCTTCCCCTTACTTTAAGTGAACTTCTTTGGGGTTGACTTGGCCAGTATCTTCTGTTAACTTGTTTCTGTTCATAAATGTTTCTGCGTACAGTAGTGGACTTACTGGCTTAACATAGTCATCACAACAGGATCAAGAGTCTCACTTTGAAGACCTGACCCAGGGCAATATACTGTTAGGAGGCCATTCTTCCTTTTTAGGATCATAGAATCATCAGTCTTGTTTTGTTGATGGAAAAGACCTCCAAGATCACCCTGTCCAGCAGTCCACTTATTACCAATATTTCCCCACTAAATTGTGTCCCTCAGTACAGCATCTGTATGTTTCTTGAACACCTCCAGAGATGGTGACTTTTCCACCTCCCTGGTCAGCCAGTTCCAATGCCTGGCTACTCTTTTGAAGAAGCATTTCCTAACAACCAGCCAGAATTTCCCTGGTGCAACATGATGCCATTTGCTTTAGTCTTATTACTTGTTGCACAGGAGAAGAGGTTGACCCCCACTTAATCACAACTCCCCTTCAGGTAGTCGTAGAGAGTGATAAGGTGTTCGTCTGCAGTTCGTATTACATCCAAAATTGCCATATATAGTGCTTTTTAAATATGTCAAGTACTAATTATTCCTTCTCTTTGCTACTCCTGAATACTGCTTTTGTCCATATCTGTCTGCATTTCTTTACCTGATTTCAGTGAGTTAATTCCAGCCTTTGGAGTCTCTGATACCAAACATGTCCCTTCTTAAAAGATGTGCCATCAGTAGACCCCCCCCATGCTTCATCTACCTCCTGAAGCATCTGCCATCATGCAGGGATGGTATTTCTTTATAACTACAACAATGATGTTGCATAAATAACTCATCCTTGTAGAATAATTAGTTTTTACAGCTATCTGTGATGTAACTATGACTGCACCAACACAATAGTAGTTATAAGGCATAGGCTCCTGATCAATTGCAGAAATGGTTGTGACAGCTAAACCAAGCAGAGCAAACTTGTAATTGGGTTGAGAAAAGATCTGAGCAAACTAAACAAGCCTCAAACCCCAAGGTTTGCAAACTCAGTACAGTGCAATAAAAATACAATTAATATTGTTTATCACCGTTAGTAGCAAGGGCGGTATGGAGGGTATAGGAATTGTAGGGCTTGGATGAGACAAAGTTTGTTCTAGACTAGGACATGAGTGAGGTGGATGGTTTCTAGTAACTCCTCTAATCAGTGTACAGCCAAGTGAATTGAAAGTGTTATAGAGTGACTTGGAATAATTAAAACAGGAGATGAGTTGAATCAATATTCCTTGGGAAGGATTGGTTCTATCTCCAATTCTTCAGATAGTTTTCTGTGTGTGAAAACAGAGCTTGTATCTTTGGATGTGAACCATTTTCTAGAAAACATGGAACAACATCAAAATTATTAATAATATGATTTATGGAAAGAATATTTCATCATAAATTATTGACCTGCGAGTCCTCTGTGTGGAGGCTGAGCAGCTTCTTGCATGGAAACCCTTAGAAGTAGTGAATTTGTTTTTTGGGACCATCATCCCACTTTAACAGTGACAGCATATCTGCTGAAATGTATTGTGTAAGACAGAATGTAAGAAAGTCTTCCATCGGAAGACAGGGAGATTTTTTTCTTTGAGAGCTTCTCAGCTGTTTATTTTAGGAGTTAGGTGAAGCATTTGTTAATACTTTGAAGGAAATGGTAGCAACTGAAGTATTGTTTAGTATATACATGGTTCCTCATGAGTGTATTTAATAATAGAAGTGATAATGGACTGTGCGTTGGAGTAGTATTAATGATTGGAAGCACCAAGAAAAGCAATTGATTTTCTAAGTCATGAAGTACATGGATTTTTTCATATGAATTTGAGACCTGATAATTACTGTTGTGTTTACGTTATGTAGCATTATTTTATTCAAGGAGGAAGGAGAGTCAGAAGCCTACTTGTGTTTTTTGTTCAGTAGCTGTTTTCGTCACCTAAGAGTTTACAATGAAAAAATTTGGAGCAAGAGTGTTACCAATACAACACAGTTTTTCCTTTCAGTGGTCCTCTTGCATAGACAAGTATAAATGGACAAATGCAGTATATTATAGTCTTGTCATTTATTCTGTAATGGAAGGGGTAAATGGTGAATAACATTGGGAATTTGTTGTGAGCTTGGGGAAGGGTGAAAACAGGTCACTGCTAACAATCTTTCTCCCATGTTGCTCTCTCTTCACCAAAGTGTCAGAACTTTAATTCATCAGTTCTAGAAATTATTCTAAAAGGAATTAAATATATAATGAGCCTGGGAAGTCTATTTCAGTTTTGTGTATGTGAACACAGCAAACTGTATCAATAGCATCAGAACTTGAAAAACAAACTTGCCCTTGCATAGCCAACGTTTAAAGAACAAATTCCAGGGAAAGGTAAACATGGAGCATGGTTTTATATTTATATCATTCTTAACATCATGCTGTTCATTTTCTTTGTTGTTTTATAGCAATATTCATATTACTTAATGGCTAACGTGCATTTTTAACCACATAGTGCACTGTTTTCCTACAGCATTCTTAAGTTTGCTAGAAGAACATCCATATTGGAAATTTTGTAGTATTTGGATTCATAGAGAATTGTTTCTGTCCTCTCCTTCAGAGAAAACCTAAGACAGGAGGAGTGTAGGTGCTAATGTAGGTAATGGATGACAAGAGGTAGTTGGATGAACCTAAAACATACCATCTATTTAAAATGTAAAAGACTATAAATAGTCACCAGATGGCACTGTGTCTGAAATTTAAATCAGGCAACTGTAAATATAGTCAGCTAGATCTTGGAATAAATGTTAGTTGTTTCTGAAGTTGTTCTGTCACATGGTGTTATTTTTTTTTTCCCTGCGTTGAAATTTAGCTGCACTTTTTCTTAGATTCAGCAAGTGCTTAGGAGCTGCTGGTTTATCCAAGCAGAACCATTTATGCAAACTGAGCTATCCGATTGATACATGCTAAGAATTAATTTTAGACTAGCTGATTAAATTATAACCAATTCAGACAGCTTTTTATTTTATTCTCTAATTCCAAACTGTACAAGAAACAAATAATTCAAGGAAAACACAGTTATTCTGATCATTGTCGAATGGTACTTTATCAAAAATTTATACCAACATGGAGTCATACAATAATAAAGTAATACTTGATTTAAATTTTTGGCATTATTTTAACTGGAAGGTTCTTCATGTGCTTGGAATAAAAGCGTTATTTTTGTAGACATTGAAATTACATGGGACAGAAAGTGCTTTTTTTCACAGACGTTTCATCTGTTTTTCATTTTACTTGTTGGTCTGGTACCCAAATGTATTTTAAAAGAAGGGTAGCAGTCAAGTTATTGCTTATTTTAATGGTTTATTCTGTCATGAAAATTTGTTTGAAAAAATATCTGACCAGATAAGACATCACTTTCCTTTAGTTCTAAGCATCACACTTTGACTAGTTCAGTGAAAATCTTCGTGGCAGTAACATCACTTGGCAGATACACAAATGTCCTGGAGAGAGATGGAGTAGTACTGTCAGCACTTGTGTAAATTGTTAGCAGTTCAGAGCTGTAGTACCTGCAGCATGTTCTGATTTCTGTGTGATGGGTGCAGAAAAACGATTGGAAGTCTTTCACCTTTAAAGAGAGGAGCGATGTGCAGTTGATAATGGACTGATCCGAGTAGAAATGTTAACGCTGTTTGCCTCGCACACTGCCATGATCAAGTTGGTCAATATGCTTTACGAAAACAGTAATCCTGATTATTCCAAGAGCTGAATTTGTTTGCCTGAGTGTTAAAGTCTCTTATATAGTATAGGTTACTTCTTTAGTATTTAAATATTATGTGAAAAGTACAAAAAAAAAAAAAGGCTTTAGGAGGGACACAACTCATAGAAGTCATCCTGTGTTAACTGTAATTCAGCCTTCAGCCATCTTCAAGGAAGATTAAATGGTTTGAAGGTTTTGCTTTACTGGTGAGGAAGACAAATTCAGTGCCATTTCAACTTCATTTAATTTCTTATTTTGAATCTAGATAACATACACTAAAACCCTATCACTGAAGCATTATACTCACATATATACTAAAATAAAATTAAACACGTGATACTACTTCAGGCAAAATGTAAGCTGGATGCTGACAGGTTAGAGTTGAGAACCTCCAGAGGCAAATTGCCATGGTGCATGATGCCCATGGTGCGTGTGGATAAAGGTGGCTTTCTTTGGTCTTACATGAAGATTGGAAAGAGGGAGTCTAGAGATGAGGGAACCAGGCTCCTCTCAAGTGCTAGGTAAAAAATAAAGAATATATATATGAACATAAGAAAGTGCAGTTGAATATTAGGTAGAACCTTACTCAGAATGAAGGCGTTCAGGCAGAAAATGGTTGTTCAGATGCTGCAGAATCTCCACCTTCAGAGATGAGTTCAGAATTGGGCTGGCTGAGGCCCTGAAGAACCTGCTGTAACTTAGTTCAGTTTATCTGCATCAGGTAACCTCCAGAGGTTCTTTCTCAGCTAAAGTAGACTACAATATATAGCATTAATTACTGTGCAAGCTCTCAACTTCTCTTGAGAAGATCTCTATCTTTTTCTTCTTTCCACATTTTTCAGTATGCAGTATTTTGTGAAGAATTTAACAGCCTGTATTTTCATTTGATAATTTAAGAAATTGTAAACATTTTCCTGTATACTAAAGGAAGCTGGCTTAACTTCCCATCAGCTAATCTGTACGGCCCCTTTAAGCAATTGAGTTCACAGACTTTGACACAGTGATATTTAAAATACTAAGAGTACTAATAATATATACTAACTAAGAGTATAATACATATATTTTTGAGGTGTCTGACTTTGTGACTACTGAGTTTAGAACTCTGTTTTCAGACAGTTTTCTTTGATTAATTTTGAATACTAGCTCATGTAGTGATTGGTATCAACTGTGCAACCACCATTTCCTTATTCAAGTTATATAGAAATGCATTACTCTGGAGGTGTACTCCAGCAGCTCAGACACATGATTTGTGCTCTTGATTGCCACATTTGTTTTTTTTTTTCTTCTTGTAAAAGAATTTTTGATTCTGCCCTTGCTTCAGGTACTTCGAATTCTAGGCATTGCTTCATGTTTTATAGCAGCCTTTTCAAGATTTTTGCTGTTTTGCTTTTATTTCTAGTGTTACAGGGAGGAGGGAGGTCAGGAAATGTCATCCTGTCTGCCTCCTGTGTGCCACAGATGTTCATTTTCAGCTTCGTGCAGAAAAAAATTGAAATTCGCCATGTGTGTGTGACAAAGTGTTTCTGAGGACAAGTGTTCAAATGCAATATTGTCAAGCTATTTTTAGCCAAGTGCTGTCCCTATAGTGCTGTTTAAAGATTCAGCTCAGGCTGCTAATAGATATATTTATAACCATTCTGTCAACTGCCACAGCATGAGTGCTGTTACAGATGATAATTCTATTCTTGGAAGCAGTACCATGGTTACCATTCCCCTAGCTGCTCAAGTAGAAGCTATACATCTGTATACACTTAGTAACATTTTAATATACTAACACGGTTTTACGCTGCAAGGAATAAGAAAGCCAGACACGATATTAAAAAGAAAGACTGCATGCCAAAAAGCATAAGGAAAAATGAAAGTCAGTTTATTTACTTTTTTAGGAAAACATTAACTTCTCAGTTAATGTATATTTGGAAGCCTGTGTGTAAGGGAAACTGTTTGAGGCTATGTTTTGCCTGCATTTATTTTTAATGTAGGCAGTTTGGTGTTACTGATTTTCATTTGTTTGTTTCATGTCAGATTGCTAATGTATAGACCTTGATGTCAGTGGTGAATGCAGATACACTCTCTTGGTACTGTAAGAAGTCATACCGATGAGGGTGGTGCTGTGCCTTCTAAGAAGTTCAGAATTCTATTAAATTTGAGACTTAAAGGTGAAATTTGATACAAAAAGCATCATATGGCTTTGCACTTGAATGCTGTGCTCCAAGCATGAATCTGTGAGTGAAGCCTCTCACAGTGGCTACAGCTGGCTGCCTGGCATCACAGCAAGCACCTTGGTCTCTTCTGAGTTATTCTTTGCTTTGGTTTGGTTTTGCTCTCAATTGGACTGCAGGGAGATGAGTAGTGAAGTGATACGCCGTTACTTGGGATGGTGTGATAGCATCCACCATTCTTGAAGAGAGAGGACTTGGTCTAGTTTCATTCTGTTAATTCTGTGCATCTTGGGAAAGTGCTTCTGTAAATCATGTAAATCAGCAATTCCAGTCATAAAAAGATCCACGTTTTTAGTGCATCTTCATTTTTATTGAACATATCCATTTTTTGCTAGCCATTGCTGCAGTTGCCAAGATAATGCCTGCCTAAAAATTGAATACGAAGTGAGTTTTGTAGGAAAATACAGAATCATAGAATGGCCTGGGTTGAAAAGGACCATAATGATCATCTAGTTCAAAACTCCCTGTGCAAAGATTAATATTTCGAAGAAGACAGCATGGTCATTATTGATCTCTTTGGGTGTGGGAGTTACCAGGTGAAGTTCTAAAACAATCGAACAGGGACTTTGTTTTCATAATGTAAATAATTTAAATTGTGAAGTTAACTGCTACCAAATGTTAGGAAAGCCAGAAGAATAGGCATGTTCAACATGGAACAAATGAAATAGAAATGTTTAGCTGTTGTCAGGATGACCCAAATGCCATATCTGTGCTAAAATAACTGCTGAATACTTAGAGTAAATGACTAATTATTTTTTTGCCTTGTTTTATTGCCTTGCTTGCCACAATCCTCCTTAAACAGTTACTGCTGGACATTGTAGAGTACAGGGCTACTTACACACTGGTAAAGGTAAGACTTGTGTTGAGAAAAAGAGTAACAGGATTCAATTGTAACAAATAGATGTTCTCACTAAAAAAGGAAATTTCACTTCACAACCAGTAGATAAGAGAGCTTTTTATTGATGTAACTTAATTACAGAAGTGAAGTTTGTTTGTTCACAGGAAAGTTTCTTGTTTTAAGTTGTTTTTTTTTTTTTTTTTTTTTTTAGTTTTTTGTTGGTCTGAGTGTTTTTGTCAACTCCATTGAACTTACTGAACAGGTTACCATAAATAAATAAATGAAATCCCATGCTATTGTTACTTGACATTATTCCTTTTTGGCACAAATTCAGTAATAACAACTCCTCAGAAAACTTTCAAAACGTTCGGAAGTAACAGGGATGCTTTAATAGGCTGTAGAGGAACTGTTTTATCAGTGCTCTTGAGGAAAACTTCTGTAGTAATCAGTGCAGGTGAGTAGTCTGTGTCTGCTGGTTGTGAAGCTAATGAGGAATGAACAAATAGAAATCCATATTTTTTCATTGCTCAAATTTTACACCAGCAATGTCAATCATACTGAACTCTGTCTCTTTAGTTTGTGAATTTTGGAATTGCGATGTATCTCATTGTGCTCACAAATGAAGCAGTTACCCTACTGATGTTGTGAATGTAAATTAGTGCAGGGAAAATTATGTTTGTAAGGAGAGACTAAAATTCATTTTGAGATGGACTGAATGTTGCTCAGAAAGTTTACTACTTAGAATTTTGTCTGAGATTCTAGAATGTACCTTATGTATTGGTTATCTTATGTTCTAAGTCAAGACAGCAAATGAGAACTTTAGATCCTCTTTTTGCACTTGCCTTGAGGTGGAAAAAGGAGGACAGCACAGAATCATGCATGAAGGAATGGTCAAAATGAAATTCATATCCAGAAGTATCTTGGGAAACTTCCTCCTATTCCTTTCTCATAGCATGTGGAAATTACACTAGTTTTATTGCTTAATTGATACTGTGTTGATAGTGGAAAATGTCGAGCATGAATGCAGTGTTAAGTTTTACTGACCACAAGAGATGGTCGCTAGAACTCCAAGTTAGTGTTTGTTAGAGGCCTGCTTTAATTATTCTTTTTTATAATCTTTCAGAAAACTGAGTTGTTTGAAACATTTGTTTCTTCTATTCCAGAAGTTTTCCTATGGAATTTTTTAGATTCCTGCCAATCTTTCCTTTTATGTGTGACTGCAAAGGAGATTGTGACAGATTGGTTTGCAGTTTCATCAATATGTTGCTAATACTCATTTTTACATCTCCTTTTCTTGAAACACAGATGGTCAGGTTTTTAGATGATCACTGTCTGACTGAAATTGAGTTTTGGCTAAGAGCTCGCTAGCTGGAGCTCTTCTTTAGTGAAGCAGATGAAACTAGTTGACTAGGGAGGAGATGAGAAGGTAGGAATTAATTTCTTCAAGAAGGCAGAACCGCCTTTTAGTTGTTGAGATGTACAGTGTTTGGCTTATATTATTGCTTTTTCTTCTTGGATATCAAGAATAGCCATTCACTCATATCTTCTGATATTCATTCCAAATGCAATTTTCTACTTCGTTTTTCTGTTTGGAGTCCTAGAAATCCCTGTGTTTGTATCTGTGTACCTTACTTTACTGTTCTCTTGTCTGAAAACAGACAGAATTCTTAAGCTGTGATTTGTAGACTGAGACATTGTCATTCATGTTCTACTTGGCATATTAGTTTCTTTCCAGGTAAGAAATGATAATTTCCATAGCTTATTTAACTATAAATGTTGTTGGCAGGCAACAGTGTTCTTACCCATTTTGTACTGAGAGCTCTCAGTAGATGTAGGTTTTTGTTTTTTGTAGCACTTAATTCAATGCTTACAGGTCTCAGATATATTAGAGAAGCCCTGGATTTGAACTAAAATTTAAAAGAGAGGTTAAGTTTTATAAAAAGATTTCTGTAAGGCTAAAATGTTACTCTATGAAAACATTGCTAACTTCTTACAGGGGTGTCCGGTTCTACAGTGCATCAATATAATTCCACCTGTGTATGTACAGAAATCATACATTTTTATGCAATCCCCCGCTTAAATTTGTTTTATATTTAGTTAGGTAAAGTAGAAATTTCATCTGTGAGAAATTCATTAGCAGGTGTCATCCAGTTTCTGTGGTGGTTTTTGGTGATATGCTTTGAAACTGATACAGAACATAAAAATAAGGAAGAGAGTTCTAGCTTAAAAATCTTTTTAGTTCCTAGTAATGATTTTCTGGACTTGTTTTTTTAGAGATGTCATATTCCACAAAAAATGCATCCTTTAGTAATGTCTGCTGTTGTTTGACATGGAAGGAAAATCAGAATGCTGTGGGGAACTGGAAGAGCAGATGAGCAGATAAAATGCAGGGAAGGGACATGGACAGCCATCATTTGTAAGCAGGCACAGTCTGCCTGCCTCAGCCACAGACTCAAGAGCTTCGCTTTTATGTTTCCATTGACCATTAAAGAAATAGAGTAGATGTCCTTTGAATTGCATGAAGATATATACTGCAAAGGGCTGAAGGGGTCTCATCTGTCCTTTTCTCTGTTCTTTTTGTTGCAGTAGTAGGGGCTTATGGTTCTTCATAGCATTGCATAATTTTATTTTAACAGTTGGAGTTATTTTAATAATAATTTGTATTGATATCTGTTAGCAAATATGTAGCAATATACAAATTTCAAAACTGAAAAATGCAGTTCTGGTAGTCTGAATTGCTGATTTTTTTTTTCTGATAGTCTGACGTTTTAATTTTTATTTTATAGAAAACGGTGGTGGTGAGAGACGACCATTCTTTTTGTCTCTCTTTCAAAAAGTCTCTTTAAAGATTATTTTTTTTAATTTTTATTCTTATTCCATAATCTGACAAGTAACACAATCGTATTTATTTCTGTCATGGTGTTTCCTTTAAATCGAATCCATAAGTTTCTTCCAAGGACCAGGTCTTGTAATTACCAAATGCTGTGGCATGAGTTTAAAACCTTTAATAACCACCCTTTGAAAAGAGCAGGACGAGTCATGACTCACACTGTACTTATGGACTTTTGGGTATTGTTACAATGATCTTTCCCTTTGTCCTGCTCTGATTCCTTTAAGGTCACCAGTTAATGGATTTTGTAAAACTTCTAACTACGCATCTCCCTGACACACAATTTTGATATTGATATCCTCTCTTCCAGAAACCTTTGAGTTCTCCACTGCAAGATTTTTCTAGTAGAACTTGGGAATGTTGCATTGCAAGAGAAATTCTAAAAATGATTGGCTATCTCACTATCCCATGCCTGACAGGTTTAAGAATTCATCATTAGAAAGTTCTTGACTGTCTGAAGATTTGTGGCTACCTCAGCATCTATCTGCTGCATCAATATTTAAGAGGAGATAATTGCTACTAGGCTCCTTGTGAGAACTCATCATGTTTTTTAGACTGTCAGTTTTAGGATCATTAGTGATAGCACTGCTGATGAAAGCTGAATGTTCCATTAGGAAAAAAAAGAGTAAGCTTCTTTGGAAAGCTGTGAGTCATAAGTATAAGGAACTAATTTTTATAGCCTTAACATAAGGACAGCCATCTCTTTTCTTGATAAAAGAGCAGCCAAGAATACTCTTATCTATTCCCAAGTGCTGTGTAAGCAGATCAGTGCAAAAAGTATTTGTTTTACTATAGTTAAAGTAATTCATTTGATGTACAACAGTTTTATTTTTTTTTTTTTTAAGCAGAACAGATTCTTTCAAGCTTAGAGAAAGTAGGCCTGTCCAACACCTGTGTAAGAAAGGATCCAGAAACCTCCTGGATTACCTGTGTGCTGCCATGTTTCCTTCCCAGTAGATGCTGAATGCCTTTGGTCCTCCATTAGAAGAGGAGAAAGCCATTGGGAGGGAGCTTTGATTTGTTTAAGCAAAGCTATGTCCACTTATTGCTCAGGTAGTCTGTTTTAAAACATCAAAATGTCACTTACATTCTCATGCTTGTCTCCCCTTTGCTAACTAGTCATCTACTCTGTCTCATCCTGCTGTTCTCTGAGAATTAGTTCTCATTCTTCAGAGATGGCTTCTGTGACCAAAGGACAAAGATAGCTGTTAAAACCAGGTGGTGATCTGCTGGATTCACATCTGAGTGGCAGGATCCAGTGAAACCAGAGTCCTGTAGTTGCCAGAGCTTTGAGTCTCCCCTCATGACATTGTTTGTGCCCACAGGAGAGGGAACTGCAGGCAGGGATTTAGCTCTGCATGATGCTTAGCAGACTTTTTGGCATCCCCATTCAGGACCTTAAGCAAACAGAATGTTTCTGGAGGGTGAGTGCTTATGTCCTTCACAACTAAGTGTTTTGCTGCCATATATGCAGTTGAGATTCAACAAAACTGTTTTGTTACGTTCACTTACTAGGATATCTAAAGCATAGAGATGTGGGAGTTAACATCTTATGGCCTGTCAGGCATGCCCCTAAGTAATTTTTCCATACTCATGCTATGTATTTATAGGTGCAGTAACAGATGACTGGACGTGCAACAGTTATAAAAGAAGTTTGTAAGGAACAACAGGAGAAGCTGGGGAGGCTCCACGCAGCAATCAAAGATTTCCAGTTTAAAGACTGTAATCTACCTTGTATGGAAAATAATTTGTAAGAAGCATGACACAGTAACTTTTCAACTACCTTTTCTCACTTCTTAGTTTTCTAGGTTGTCAAGGAGTATACAAACATATACACATGCTCAAAGTTTGAACACTCTTGTTTTGGGACTTAGTTAATCCCATCTCTGATAACATTAGCTAGATCCCATTGAAGCATTTACTACCTCATTTTGTGGGGGGAAAAAAAAAGCCATGCTATTATTAAAACAAAGAAAGGTAAGATAGAGGAAAGTGACAAACCATTTTCCCAGTTAATGAAGGCAGTAATGGTAGAAAGTGCTTCTACTTTCAGGCCAGTTTCTTCTAGGGCTCTTTTTTAGGCCAAGCATCCTTTAAAATTGATGGCTGCTATCAGTATGGTTCTGAATAAAGTGTAAGATCAGCTGTAATTAGGAAACCTCATCTATCTAGGTGTTACATTCCTAATCCTGGCCACTAGCACTGTCAATCATTCAACAAGAGTATATGGAAAAATTGGCATAGAAAAGGTCTACTTCAGTTTTCCAGGCTTCAGCATTCAGTGGGTTGCTGGCTTCATTAAGCATAGGATGCAGCTTACCAGACTTGTTAAAAACCTGACATTTGGGCTTTTCTGTGTGAGTTTACAAGTCTTGTAGTATCCATCTGAAATTTCTGGATGTGTGTGGAACCTGTGTTATGTCAGTTAGCTTCTTTCCCTCTGCTATCGTGGTACGTGGTAGCTTAGGCATTCTATATTCATTTTCCACACACTGTTATTTGATAGATTGCTTTCATATTGTGTTTCGATATGCTCCGTCTACCTGAAGAGACTCAGTCTGTTTAATCTTTTCCTTTGGAGTTTGCTAACAACCTAGCAGGTGTTTTCAGAGGGCTGCCCACAGTGATCAAGCTGTAACTTATAACCAGTCATTGTGTTTAAATACTTGGTGTATACTGCTATTTTCCACAATAAGTTGCTTTGCATTTGTCATCACAGAATTTCCTCATTTGATTTGTCACTCATGCTGTCAGTGCAATTACTCTCACATCTAAATGTCTCCTTTCGATTTATTCAGTTGGAATAATAAACAACCCCAACATATTATTAGTGAAACTTAAACGTTCTCAGAGTCATGTGATGACGTGGCTGCTTGCACAGCATCTGATGACACAAAACTATCATGATCTCTATCATAATATTTCCCAACATTATTTAAGGAGGGCTTTTTTCCCCTACTTAGTATTTACTGTCTATTGAAACCATTTTCTTTAAGGAAAGTCTTTTTTTACCGCATATACCTTGATTCCTGAAGTGCTTATTAGGAAGCCTCTGGAAAAATCGAACATTCATATCCTTATGAATTCATGTTGACAGTGACTTCTTTGTTTTTGGAGAACAAATATGGCAGATGTTGTTTCAGGCCTCAAAAATAATTTTGAGCATTTCCAGTCTATCACTTCAGGCCATTGGATTCTTTGAAGATCCCTTCCAACTGTTCTATCACATTCCATTCTGTTCCATTCCATTCTCTATATTCTGCATACTATATTCTATATGCTTTCCACTAATTTTTTGTTATGGTTCCTGCCCGTTTGTCCAGTATTGAAGTTACTCACAGACCTTTAATTTCCTTCATCATTTGTTCCAAATCTCCTTCATTTAAAAAGAAAAAAAAACTTATGCTATGGGTTTATACAGTTTGGTCACTGGTTTGATAGGGAAGATCATGTAGCACTTTAAAGGGCACACAGTTGCAATTTATAACTATTCTCCTTAGTTATTCCAAAATTTTTGTTCAGTTTGGAATTCATAAGATTCATACATATGTAAAGGAAGATATCTACCAAATAAACACAGAAAAATACTGCCCATCCACTGAGTGGTATATCAGAGAATTTGTATACATTGATGCTGACAATCTTTCTTCCTCTTTATCTCTCTGGAACAAGAATGACTAAAAGAAAGCCATTGAGTAGTGTTTAAAATGCTGTGTGTTAGAAATGATAAAACCTCTTTGATTTGAAACATACTCAAAACATGACCTTAGAAATTGCAGACTTCATTGTGTTCTAGTTAGGTGGTGAAAAAAAAGAATAGGGAGACATTTTAAAAACTATAAAGAAGTTCCTTACAGATTCTTTGCACTTAGAATTATCTGTAACAGTTATTTTCTGACCAAATTAAGAATAAGGGAAATCACTGTGAGCTAGTGAAAATTACTTTCTGCTTGACTGTTCTTACATTTGTGTGTGTATTGCTCTACCTTGTTTGTGTAAATCGTTAGCAACAGTTATAATAGTAGTACTTTTTTCAACAAAAGCTGGAGGGAGAAATGCCACGCTTGCCAGTGAATGATAAATGTATTGAATAAAGGTTAATTACTCTGTGATTCAGAAAATAACTGAAAGTGCAGATGCATGCACCATGGAGACAAACCTTAAAGCAGTATCAGAGCTGGTCTTAAATACTGGAAGAAATGGTGAAAATGCAGTTTTCTAGGCTAAGAACTAATAAGATAACAGTGCTGTTTCAGTGTTTATGTACATGAAGAAATATTTTTTGTTCTGTATTTAGGAACCTTTTATTTAAGATAGCTATCAGTTACATCACATATTTGTTAACACTATAACTATACTGCATTGTCTTGAAAATTATGTAATTTCTGGTAATAAAAGAATGTTCTAGTCCTAGATAAGTAACTAACTGGTATAACTGCATCAATGGGCATGGGAAGAGCCACTGATGCCATTTATCTGGACTTCAGTAAGGCCTTTGACATGGTACCCCACAGCATCCTTCTCTCCTAATGGGATAGATATGGATTTGAAAGGTGGACAGTTCGATGGATGAGGAACTGGCTGCAGGAGTGAATCCAGAGAGTGGTGGTCAATGGCTCCATGTCTGAATGGTGATTGGTGACAAGTGGTGTCCCCTGGGGTTAGCGCTCTTTATCATCTTCATTAATGACATCAACAGTGAGACTGAGTGCACCCTCAATGAGATTGCAGATGACACCAAGCTGTGCGATGTTGTCGGCATGCCTGTGGGACAGGAGATGCCATCCAGAGGGACAAAGACAGGCTTGAGCAGTAGGCCCAGGAGAACCTCATGAGGTTCAATAAAGCGAAGTGCAAGGCAACCGTCACTACCAATACAAGCTGGGGAATGAAAGGATTGAACACAGCCCTACCAAAGAAGACTTGGGGGTCCTGGTGGATGGGAAGCTGGACATGAGCCAGTAGGATGCCCTCACAGCCCAGAAAGCCAACCAGATTCTGGGCTGCATCAAAAGAAGCCAGCAGGACAAGGGTGGTTATCCTTCCCCTCTACTCTGAGGCCTCAGCTGGAGTACAGCATCCACATGTGGAGTCCTCTGTACTCAGGAGAGATGTGGACCCATTGGAGTACATCCAGAGGGAGGGCTACAAAAATGATCCAAGGGGATCTTTACCCTACAAGGACAGCTGAGAGAGCTGGAGCGCCTCAGTGCAGAAAAGGCTCCAGGGAGTCCTGAGAGTGGCCTTTCATTTTCTGGAGGGGGGCTCCGTGAAAGAAGAGGACAGACTCTTTAGCAGGGTCTGTGGTGATAGAACAAGGGGAAGTGGTTTCAAACTAAAAGAGGGGAGATTGGATATAAGGAAAAAGTTTTTTTTACAGTAAAAGTGGTGAAGCACTGGAACAGGTTGCCTGGAGAGGTGGTGGATGCCCCATCTCTGAAGACACTCAAGGTCAGACTGCCTGGCTCTCTGAGCAACCTGATCTATGTGTGCATGTTTCTGTTCATTACAGGGGAGTTAGGTAGGCAGCCATATTGGTCTTGAATAGCTCCATAGGAGACTTCAAAAACTCTCTGGGTAATCTGTTGCAGTGCTCCTACCATGGTCACCCTTACCATAAAGAAGTTCTTCCTCATGTTCAAATGGAACTTCCTATTTTCAGGTTTTAGGCTGTTTATCCTTGTCCTGTCATTACACACCACTGAGAAGAACCTGGCCTCATCCACTTGCCACCTATCTCCCTTCCCTTTACGTATTTATAAACATTGTCAGATCCACTCCTCAGTCTTCTTTTCCCCTGGCCATACAGACCCAGGTAGTTCTGTCTTTCCTCATAAGGAAGGTGCTTCAGGCACTTATCATCTTTGTGTCCCTCCACTGGTCTCCTTCTGGGAAATCCGTGTCTTTTTTGAACCAGGGAGCCCAGAACTGGACACAGTATTCCAAACGTGGCTTCACCCATATACTCATTCTGTCTATTTGATGAGAAACGAGTGCATGCTGGTTAGGGTGGTTATATTAGCCATTTGCTGACTGAAAGTTATGGAGTTGGTATGTAATGTTATCAGTAACAGTAGATTTTTCTGTTTAAGCTTAGATGCGTTAGATGTTTCCTGGCAGTTGATGTTACTTTGATCTTATGAATGTTCAAGAATAGTAATATGTTCAAAGGTTAGAACATGGAAAATTGCAGATTTCTTCAAAAACAGTGGATTATTGATGTGTAGACAGCATTACTACAAAATGTTTCTCATTATGCTTTACTCTGGCTGTCTTCGTTCTTCAAGAGGCAAGGTTATCTGCTCTGCTGCTGCTGAACACATTGATGTTCTTTTGGTGGCTGACATCTGAAAGTCAGTAGAACTTAAATTATTTTAAAATTCCTAGTTAACAAAAAGTGAATGTACTGTTCATTTATCTGTATGCCATTAAAATGAGATAGCTTCAGTTATTAATGCTGCTTTAATGATAAAGGTTTTTCATAATGAGAACCTTTAAAAAATTTCCTATGCTGCCTGAGCAGAAAAGAAAATTTCTAGAATGTGGGATTTCAGTTGGCTTGTTCTCAATTTATTGCTGACTTTTTAAATAAAAATTCCAGTTGCAGATGATAAATTTTTCTACCCATGTTTGTACAAGAAATACTAAATGAACCACGGAAAAGAGAGCTAGAAGGGACCCAAGGACAACATCCAGTCTCTGCTTGTTGCCTCAAAGGTCAAGTTACAGAGAAATGATAGCTAGGCCATTATGGAAGAGGAGCTAGAGACATAAAATCCACAAACTATATTTAATCACCTCTAGAGTTTTGCTGTTGTAGAAAGCTGTGCAAAACTTTTTCTTATTTCTGTGCTAACTTTTCCTTTTTGTAGCCTTCCTGTTCTCTGTGTATGCTACTCCTAACCTCTCTGCATCAAACTTTTAATTACTTAAAATGTTATTTGGTCTTTTCTATCACAGAATCACAGAATGGTTTGGGTTGGATGGGACCTTTAAGATCATCTATTTCCAAACTGTCCTTTAAGATCCATCTAGTTCCTGCTATAGGCAGGGACACCTCCCTCTAGACCAGGTTGCTCAAAGCCCCATCCAGCATGTCCATGAATGCCTCCAGGGTGGGGGCATACACAACCTCACTGGGCAACCTGTTCCAATCTATGGAACATAATGCCTTTTAGAGTCTTACTAGTTAGGAGAAAAGAACTCTAAATAAGGAAGAGCTATAGTTTGAATTCAGAACTGAATAACTGGTAAATTTGATGACTTTTGGAGAGATGTCTGTCATTTGGGGGAAAATCGGTTTCTGGATGAAGATCGCCTGCTCCGTCTGGTTGAGCAGAATGAGATTAATTTACTGGAGTGCTTCAGTTGCAACCACCAAGGCATTTTGGATGGAAAACAGAACTGAGTTTTAAGAAACAACACTATAAATAAAAGCTGTGGCCCGTGTAAGGAGCAGGTTTAGACTACTTCAGTGGACTGAAAGGCGTTAACTCATCTTCTGGCATTCTGTAAATGGATGGTTGATCTGGCAAGTTGGTTATGTGAGAATGACTTTGATTTTAAATTGAATCATTTAATCTAATTGTATGCTTCTTTGGTATTTCTGTCAGCTGTGATGAACTAGTTGAGGAAGCTATGACAAAGTTATATCTTAGAATATTTGCATTTCTCATAGTTGTTGTGAGAATACCCAGACAAACTCAGTTTGAGCACTAGTTAGAATTTATTAATACTTTTTCTGTAGATCAGGAGGTGAGATTGATATTTAATGGTATTTTACTCATCATCCAATACTGTAATCCAATGGAGTTTGCTGCAATCAAAACAGGATCTCAAAAAATTGAGGATGGCAGTGTTTTCAGAAGAGTTACTGGAACTTCTGTAGACTGGACTGACGTGTCACAAGGGTCACAAATCAATAAGAGAACTAAGAAATAAATTCCTCTTAAACTGACTGAAACTTAAAAACCAAAGTAAAGCATAGAATCACTAATCTGATCATCTATCACCAATAGTTCCCACTAAACCATGTCCCTCAACATAACATACTGACGTTCCTTGATCACCTCCAGGGTCAGTGGGCAGCCCATTCCAGTGTCTGACCACTCTTTCTTCATGGAAGTAGAGAAGCAGAGAAGTACTAATTTTATTTCTCTATGTTTTAAAATCCATTTCACCAAACTGCTGCAAGGGACAGAAAACACGTGGAATAATACTCTACAGAAAAAAAGAACATGATAGATTGTGTGAATGACCTGGCAAAACAGCATGTAATGCTGACACGTGCAAGACTTGACAGGGATTGCACTGTATATGTTTGAACACTTAGTGAGTATATAGTATCTAGCAAGAACGCTTAGAATGCTATTGATTAGGGAAACTTAATTCATCATGCATTCCTTTAAATAGTTTGGCCTTTAATATATGAATTAATTATTCATCAGTTGCATCTCACTGCATGGATTTTCATACTTGAATGATCAGTTTTGACAGCATGGATTGTGACTTGTAAAACTTCACAGCTAAATAGGGATATGAAGTTGAACAATATTTTGTCCTGTGTACTTCTCTCTCCTTTTTTTCTGACGGTGCAAGAGAGTGTTTAAATGAAGTGCTGATTTTTTGATTTTTACATACAATGTTTTTTTGGTTAAGATGCAGATATCTAGTATGAACTTATTAGTTGCCTATAGGCTTGTTTTCAATTACCAGTACTTTGAGCAGGGCCATTTTAAAAGTATTATGTACACTGAGAATGTGAATGTGCAAGGTCTATTTTATTTGTGCACGGTATATATGTTTATAAAATTGATTTTTGCTACGTGTGAAAGATTTAATGCACACTGAGCAGTGGTTCAATTAGTTTTGATAAAAATTGTCGTATTGATGGAGCCATTTTAGTGCAATAATGACTGATTTTTTGGAATTTGAAATAAGCATGATGTGCATGGAGCTGGTTGTTCAGTTTGCCTGAACAGTTATCTTATTAAGCTGTCACATTTGATGGAATATATTTAAGGACTTACTGCAAATGAAAACATTCTTTCACAATCACTATTACAGTTATAAATATTCTAGAAGACATTATATGTTTGTTTTCTCCATGGACCCATGTATTCTGGATCAAAAAGTACCTTTGTAAGTGCCTTTTTAAGTGGTAAAAGGTTTTGAATCAGTAGAGGATTTTTCTGGGGGTGGAGATAGAAAATGGGATAACACATGACTAGGCTTGAAACCTTACAGTGCATTTGGTAATGAATGAAGGAAGGTCTCCTGCTTTTTCTGATAGCTTTGCCTTTTGCAATAATGTCTTGTGGGAAAGAAAGAATTTATGTAATGCTTTCTTAATGTTATCAAACTTCTCCAAGTATAGATGAAACAAGTGTATCTGCAGAACTTTGAGGTTGTGCAGATGTATAAGTACCAACCCATTTATGTGTTGTTATACATTTAGTCTGGATTATGTTATAATTCTAGGTTATAGGAGGCACTTTCTGTAAAGTTTCTAGGGTTGTTTGAAGTAGCTAGCCCAAACTTTAGTTGCCACCTGAGTTGCTTATCAGTTCCTGATATTCTTGTATGTAATTATACAAGATAACCTAGGAAAACAGGGCTTCCTCCTATATAGCTACACGTTTGTATTATGTGCACTTTAATATTAATGTAACCTTCATTTGATATTGAGATGTAAGATTATGATAGCTTGGTGGTTTCCAGGAACGTATTTAGTTAGGTTTAGCAGGCTCAGCTATACTGCTGTAGTCATAATAGACATTGTTAATTAGATTTTTGATCTCATTGCTGAAACAGCAAGTACATAGTTAGCACCATAGAGAAGCAAGAAGTTTTGAAAATTACTTTCACATGGAGCAAATTGAAGCTCTTGTGAGATTCTGTCTATACTATAAGAAAAATAAAATTCTGATGAAGCAGGCTTTGAATAAAAAAGTGTAAACGCACATTGTCAGTGTTAGCTGCCAAGTGCCATGACGTGCTCAAGGCTCAAGTCTTCTTTAGACTAAGCAGAGGATATAGACAGTATACACTCTGTGTTCTCTGTGCTTGCGGATGTAGTACATGTGCGGTAGCGTGTTTTTTCTTGGGACTTCATACTTCTCCAATTCTATTGACTTGGGATGGAGCATTTGGTTGCTCTTATACAAAAAGCTGGTTTGTTTGGCCTATCAGAACATGGCTTTTCACAGATTTTTTCAATGATTTCTTATATTGTTACTATTACTTTTTTTGTTGTCCATTTGTGCTACCATGGTAGCTTCAGAGTGGTCTACCATGTCCTCTTTAATGTGGTGGTGGCTGTCTCCAGGCATATCTTTTGAAGAAACTCTTTCTCTGTGGCTGTTCTTAATGCCTTTTACTTCATTTTTTCTTCCAGTTTTCATGTCCTGTTGACAGTAGAGGGTTTTTTAGAGGATTAATTGGGAACTGTGCTGTTAAAAAATCACAGAGCAGTGACTACAGTTTTTGGAAACAATGCCTGTTGGCTGCCAACTTGCTTAACAGAAGCCTGAGGAAGAATTTGCAGATACTGGTTTTGTCTCAGTATTGTATTACTTCTCTTAATCTTTCAAGACGCACATTGACTTTGTTGTACCTAATAATACATATCTCTTTAGATAATGGGAGATATTTGTAATACTTGAAATATTCATCAGACCTTCTTTCTTTTTGAGCCTTCTTTCTTTTTCTGAATAGAAATAACACCTTTTATAATCTCTTGGTTATCTTTGTGATCTCTTGGTTATCGTCTGCAGCATCCCAGCAGCTTCTTCCATCCCACCTAGCATTTTTTTATGCCCTCTGGAGTTGTCCCAGCTCTTCCACTTCGATGCAAAAGAGTTAGAGGTTATGCATAAAATAGCTACATCTGTAACGTAGCTTGACTGCAGAAACATCTCTGGAGGCGCACTGATATACAGAGCGTTGGATTGGATTAGTCAGATGAATAATTTTGGTGCTTTTTTTTTTTAGTGTTGTACATACATGCAAGCTTTGATTGCTGCCTGATACGTTTTTAACCTCCTTCATCTGAGATTGCAATGGCATCAAAATGTTTTTTCCTTCGAGACTGCGCAGTAATGTACTGCTTTCAGTGCAGGACTGCAGAGTAGTCCCAGGGTTCTTCCTGTACAATATTGTTTTAGGCTGTGACTCCTGCAGTATAACATGGTATGTCAAAATTAAGCAAACCCGAATAGGTTTGGGACTCAGTTTACACCAGGTTTTCAGGTTTTTATAGATGTGAAAGGTCAAGCAAACATATAAGGTGCAGGACTGACAGTGAAAAAGCTAGCTGCCTGCTTTGAAAGTGAATAGCGAAGTCATCATTGTTCATGTACAACAGCAAGGGAAAATAAGAATCACAGAATCCTTAGAGGTGGAAGGGACCTTTAAAGGCCATCTAGTCCCCTGCACTGAACAGGCACATGCAGAAGGAAATCAGGTTGATCATAGTGTCATCCAGCCTGACCTGGAACGTCTCCAGGGATGAGGCCATCCACCAACTCTCTGGGCAGCCTGTGCCAGTGCCTCACTGGAAAAGGCTTCTTCCTTATATCCAGCCCAAATCTCCCCTCTTTTTACTTTGAAACCTTTTCACCTTCTGTCATTACAGACCCCACTAAAGAGTCTGTCATGTTCTTTCTTGTAGCTCCACTTCAGATAATGAAAGGCTGCTCTCAGGAAATCAGTCAGAAAGGCCTTATGAAAGTGTATATGTGCAGAAGGGAATGGAGTTCTTGAATTCTCTTCTGTATTTCTAAGCTCAGTGACAAACACAAAACTGTTGTACAAAGTTGTCTGAATCTGTGTCTGATTTTGAATTGTACTTCTGTTACCAAAGTGAGCATCTCAAACAAAATCATCTTATGTTCTTGTGAATTTCCTGATGGAATGAAATAATTCCTTTCAGGAATTGAGCAAAACCTTATAAAATTCATTTTTTTTTTTCTATGTAATGCATAGGTATTTTTTGTGAGTCTCAGATGATTGAGTTGCATTTACTGCAAATAAAACATTAGAATGTTTTTTTTAAATGGGATATAATAAAGATGGAAAATACATGTAATGTAATATATCATCTTGCAGAGCAATCAGTTTCACCATCATGCAGCAAATGTTTGATCTGACTTGTTATAAGTCTTAAGAGGCAGCTAAAAATACATAGTCAAATTTTCTTTATAGTCATTCTCTGTAACTCATTACTTTATAAATCAATTCTGTTTGCAGGCAATAAAATGTCTTGTTATTTATTCATTTATTATTGAAATGTTTGTAAGGATAAGGTGTTACTTATGGAAAGTATAGGTAAGTCATCCAAGGAAAAAAGGTGAGTTTTGCTTTTGATGGAGAGAGAGATTCCTGGCAAAGGTAAAACAATGTTAGTGAAGCCCTTGCCAGGGTGGCTTTGTGTATGTAATATCAATTGGAAGAGCGAGAATGTAAATTTGAGGTGCTACACTGCTACAGTGTTGATTGAGACTTAGCAGTTTCCTGGTATGAAAAATACCTGTGAAATGAGAACATCACTTTCTACTATGTCTCTTTATAATTTGTCATTTCACATTTGATATCATCATTTCAGATTTTTCTGTGAAATTATAGATATCTTTTCAGATTTTCATTTTTCATTTATAATTTTGAAATTATACAGATCTGTTGCTTTTGAATTCTTCTGCCCAATAGGTTCTGAGCAGTTGCGTTGCTTTTATTCACCCATCAGCACGGATGTCTAAGGTAGTTTGGGCAAACTACAGAGGGCAGCTGCACTTGGAAGATAGCTTTTGTGTCATGCAGTATAGTTAGTAAATAAATCCCGTCTAAAGTAAACCTCAGGTTCTGTGGGTTGATGAATGCAGTCGGCAGCATATGACTGCTAGCAGACATCTCATGTACTTCTAATCAGCATCTTAAACAATTTTGTCTTAGCTGTCCATTGCATTTTATATCTTACGCAGAAATGCTTTGCTGACATTTAAAATTGTCTACCAATCTATTGTTATTTATCTCAGTGACCTTTTATTTCTTTGTATTCTGGTCTGAGAATGAAGGTGTAGTGTAGTTTGTTTTACTGACTCCTTGCCATTTCAAATTACTGTAGTCATTAGCTGGAATATAATTATCCCAATGGAATTTGGCCAAAACATGAAAGTTAACGCTTCTCTGTTTGTGAGAAGTACCAGGTTTTAGGAATGAGGGCCAGAGTTCCAGTTTTATATCTCAGCAGTGCTTTTAGGAATATATTCAAACACTGTATTAAAATATAAAATTATAGGATATAAAATCAGTGCCTCATCCAAAAGGAAGTGTGCTACCTTCTGAAAGATGAAAGGTTTCATTACTTTTAACTGTGTTATACCTTTTAAACTATATTCCGATTTTTCCACATCTCAAGTGCAGTTCTAAAATCTTTATTTTTACCTCCTTTCTACTTTTATTTTCTGCTTCCCACAAATACCTGCTGCTAACAAAGTGTAAAACTTCCTTTCCCAGCAAAAATATAGTAAGTGAATAGTTGTTTTAAATTTTGGAACTCAAAAGGCTGAGCAGTGTGGCACATTTATTATTGTTCACCACATATATTTAACCAGGAGTTGGTGTTTTTGACAAGCTGCTTGCACTTAGACTGAGTCAGCAGTTCTCCATGGTGACACATGGGCTGGGACCGGAGAAAAATCATCCAGAAAGGACAGAAAATAGAGGACCCAATGGCAAGGCATTAGGAAAGGCAGCCTAAACCAATTCAGCAGCCTTTCAGTGTCTAAAGGGGGCTATCAGAAAGGAGAGGACAGACTTTTTAGCAGGATCCATTGTGATAGGACAAGGGGAAATTTTTTCAAACTAAAACAGAGCAGACTGGATGTAAGGAAATTTTTTGGAGTAGGGGTGGTGAGGCACTGGAAGAGGATACCCAGACTGGTGGTGTATGCCCCATCATTGGAGACATTCAAGGTCAGGCTGGATGGCGCTCTGTGCAACCTGATTAGTCTGTAGATGTCACTGTTCATTGTGGAGGAGTTGAACTGGATGGCCTTCAAGGATCCCCTCCATAGCAAGCAATTCTTTGTCCTCTGGAGGCATTGGAGGCCAGGTTGGGTGGTATCCTGGGCAGCCTGATGTAGCCAGCCCTGCCCATTGCTGGGGGTTTGGAACCAGGTGATCCTTGTGGTCCCCTCCAACCCAAATCATTCTATGATTCTATGGATGTATTTTATTGTTGAAGAAATACTTGAGAATAGTAAGAATTGTTTGCAGTTGTGATGTTGAATTAACTTCATAAATGCAAACAAATTAGGGGAGATGGAAGTTGACGTTAGTGTGCTGTTGACTCTCTGAATACAATTTTTTCAATGACCACTGTAAGAGAAAAGCAAAATAACTGCAGGTGAATCTCTATGGTGGGCCTGGGGTCCCTCATGCCCTCCTCCTCGTTGGTCTGAGGCCCTTCTGCTGCCCTTCCTCACCCAAGGCCTCCTCCTCAGCCTTTGTCTGCTGTGCCCATGCTGAAATCTGTTTTCCACAAGGTGCTGCTGGCTTAGTGCTGGACTCAGCTGTTCCTTGCAGTGGGGCTGTTGGAGCTGACTGTGCCTGGTGTGGGGCAGCCCTGCCCTCTGTCCATGGAGGCTGTACAGGTGCCAGCGCCTGGGGATGGACACACAGTACATCCAGACAACAGAAAAAGAAATGTAAATAAAACCCACAAACCTTCTGTTAAGAAGTAACTTTTCCATCAGTATAAGATTTTCCTTTCCCCCTTATTGTTTGCTGTTTTCTGATCAGATCTGTCTGGTACCATTCCTCAGAGTGTCAGATTGAGCTGCTGAAAACATGGATCCTTTGAGGGTGAAAAACATCGGAGAGCTACACTAAATATGAATGTAATTGAAACATGAAAATGTTACTATGCAAAGTGCTTACAAAGCTACCTATCAAGAGCATTCAAATGCTGTTTTAACAGAACGCAATTTTATTTTGTGTGACTGTGAACTTAATAATTTGCTATTGAAACATTAGGGAAATTTAAAGGAAGGTTACTGCAGGACCTGTGTTGATGATTGAGATTTTTACAGGAAAGAGGCTTTTTCTTTTAATTATGAGATTTGTGAATAACACAGGAGATCCTTTCTCTTGTTTCTGGTGCTCTCCTCCACGTGGTGCTGTTTGTCTGCAGCAGAAGCGAGCTGGAGTTTTTGGAGTCTGTATGTTAAAACATTTGTCTCCAACTTCTGAGCTTTACTGAAGCAGAAGAAAAGATTCTACATCTATAGATAAACCAGCGACCTGGAACTTTGCATACATCAATTGTCTGTCACATCCTTTATGCTTTGACTGATATAATAGGTCATAAAAGTGCAGGTATATTAGTGGATTCCATTAGTAACAAGTTAATATTTTTTAAGTTAATGCTGTATTTGTGACCCTTCACACTGTTGCAGGCTTGCAAATGAATGCAGTACAGATGTTCGACAAGTGAGGAACAATTACTGCATTGTGATATAGTGAAGTCTTTTAGCCAGGGCTGCAAACACTTGAATTTGAATTCTACTGCCATCCTGCACTTGATCATTCTCTGTAGCATAACTGTAAGCTATAGAACATCACTGTACATATTTTGTTATTATAATTTGAAATTTCTCTGTATTTCTTGTGCATTACATCTTAGTGACTATGCATTGTTTTTGTTGTTGTTGTTGTGGTTTTTTGTTTGTTTGTTTTTGTTTGGTTTGTTTGTTTGTTTTGATGGTAATATAGCACTGTGAATTAGGGAATATTTTAATATTTGGATCCATGAATCAAATTTACTGCTGAGTAGGACAGAATTTCTTTGTCAGTAGCTGCAATGAATAACAGAATCCCAAGCTTGAATTTTCTGTCCTAGGTAGGAAGAAGTTGTTTTGAATGGCTGCTGTGGAAGCTGGAGCATGACACAGTCTAAATTTGCAGACCCTTTGGTTTTATGGAGCAGCTGATCAGAAACGCAGTGAGAGAAAGTCAGTATTGACATTTTATTGGGGAGTTTGTCAGACCTGGTTCCCAATGTTAAGCTGAAGTGCTGCCTGGTAGGAGTGATCTTGGTATGCTTTCATACATCAGCAACAGCTGATGAAATAGGGTATAGCATCTTAAAGCTACTCAAAGCAAGTATTAAAATAAATGAGAAAAGTTGTTGAAAAGCAGTGAAACAGCAGCTGAAAGTTAAATATTGATATGTAACTGCTTGAGAGCATCCTCTTGGAAGCACAGGAAAAAGAAACAAGTGTTTCTGTTAGAACAGCCTTTTACTTACTGAGAAGGACTTGAGAAGGGTTCGAGAGAAATGGGCATGTCTAACCAGTAAGGCAAAGGAGCACATCAAAAGCAAGATGATGTCTTTCTAAAGTGCCTCAGAAACATTTTTGTTGGGATCTCTTTCAGATCCTTTTTTTTCTTTTTTTTTTTTTTTTTTTTTTAAGAAAATAATGTGATAGAAGTAAGCAAAGTTAATATTACTGCCAGCAAGAGCAACTCTGAAGTGAAGGGTTGTAATGGTTGTCAACTGTAGGTGGTCACCGCCTGTTTTAAACCTTCTTTGTTCTTGAGCACTGATAGAAGGCAGGTGCTGATATCTGAGAGCTGCAGAGCAGTACTCTGTGTACTGCTAAACCTGTCTATTGGCCACTTGAGTAGAATCTGTAATACAAAATTAGTGGACATGTGAATATATGAGATATACTGGGACAAGGCTTTTTATTTTTCTTCTGACTTCAGTGCGTCACAGTCCATATGCTTCACATATTGGAGTTCTTTGAAGAAGGGAAGAAACACTTGAATAAGAGGCGGTAAAAGTTCTTCTGGATTTAGAGAAACATTGAATGAGATCAGGAGAGAGGATCAGTGGAGTTACTGAATACAAAAAAATCACCTCTGTTTCAAGGCATCTCATGCTATTTGTCACTGGGAGGATAGGTTGGGAAGTTCTTTGGGTGCTTGTTCTGTTCTGTAGACATCCTGTTTTAGTTACTGTGTGTATATGGCCGCTCTTACTGGTGTCAAGTCATAACAACTTTCCTCTGCAGAGGGTACAATCGATAAAATTGTATCTTGTTTATGATCTAAGATTCTTTATGTTTAGATCAATTCAGCAAATCTCAGTAAATTTAGGTGAGCAGGTTTCTGCTTAGGAAGAGAATTGTGTGTGTTGTCTAATGGTCCTGTTTAGTGGAAAGAAAAGTAAATAAGCATTAAAAATGTGCTGTCTCAAATATTTTTTAAGATGCCTCTGAACAAATTCTGAGAGACAGCCATGAGCCGGCTCTTCTGATGCAGAGCACCTGAAATTGAAAATATCTGTTTTTTGGTGTTGTAGCAATTAGGAATTTTTTAAAATGCTTTGAGTTCTAATCTCTGGTGCAAATCAAATTTGTTTTTTTTGTATTTTGTTTTTATGATCATGCATTGATTCTTGCATTAAACATATCAAAAAAGCACTCTGAAATGAGGGGAAGCATGTAACAGAGAATCATTGAAAGCATATAGCCACTTTTAAACCGTTCAGTTAACGTGTGGTCTCCATTACATGGAAAATGAATAAAAAGCTAATTATTCTCTCCAGTTATCAAGCTTAAGCTGTGTGTTGCACTGGCTTTTTTTTATCTTTTGAACTAGCATATGAGAAAGTAAAAGAATTAAATCTGTATGACGTGGCAAACAGGGAGAGCAAGGCCTGAATCATCTGTGTAATATTGATAGAGTGTGAGTAGCATATGATAACTCACCATATATTTGCTGTGTAGAACAACATTCTTCATTGACGTCATTCATAAAGCTGTCATACCAATACCACAAAAGAAAGATACTTCCCTCCACAAATTTATACAGTATCTTGCAAGCTTGTTTGACAGGGTGCATGACAAGTCTATCAAAACTGGGAGGCTCCTGTGACAAAATGCAAGACAAGCGGCAATCCTGTAAATGGAGAAGATGGAATTCTTGTATGTCAACTCCAGTTTTATTTACATTTCTAAGATTCTTCTTATCATTTTTCCTTCTCATTTTTTCCATCCGTGGGATCTGAAATATTAAAATGAGAAACAGTCAAGCACTGCCTAGCTGTACAGTGCTTTTATGATCTTACCTGAACTCTTTCTTCTCTTATCCTTCCATCTTTTCCATCATCTCATTCTTAGATAGAAAGAGTATGTATTTGATTAGAAAGAAATGGAACTAGAAGAGAGCAAGATGAAGAAATAAAGAATCCTTTCATAACTTTTTCCGAAAACATTGAGGCTTAGAGTCAGTGAAGCAGGTGGCTCACTCTTTAACTTCAGGCTGCTGCATAATGACAAAATCTTTTAGGTCCAACCTTGACTAGGTGTTCTAATGAAATTGGCTAAAGAGGAGCAGGGAAGCAAAAGGCAGTGATGGAGGTGGAGTCCAAAAAAAATAATCAAGCTAAAATTCTGTACTTCAATTCCTGAGGACATGGCTGGTTTATTTTTATTAATTGTGAATATACTTAGAATGGTGCTGACTTTTTTCAGTGGTGTTTTCTTAGTGTAAAGTGTTGAGGTAGCAGCACATGCCAGCTATAATACTTAAAAATGCATAGTCATTTGCCTATATTACAAAACCGAGCACAAATATATTCAGGTAAAAGTTGCTGTAAGTTGTGTTGCTTTAGAAGAGCGTGGATGGTAGAAGAGAGAAGAGAGGTAGAAGAAGATGGTAGAAGAGAGGCTTGCTGTGTTGAGTTGTCCTAAACTTTCTGGAGATGGAGAGGTTTGTCCATCTGGGCAAGTGGGACATAAGGCTTGAAGAAAGAGTTTTTTGCAAGAGGTGAGAAAAGGGAAGGAGGACTGGCTGAGAAGATCGGAATTCTGCCACTGGAAAGCCAAGACTTCAGCAGCCTGAGAGATTTCTGAGAATACCAAGTATCATGTCACCAGGTCTCTTTGGTGATGGAGTAGACTGTATCTACGCTGGTAAATAATGAGTCCCCAGAAATGCAATACTTAAAGTGAGATGTCTGTGCTGTAATTGCTTTTGAAGAGGAATGGGAGGTTTTATTTCAGACTGTCCTGAATCTGGTACTAAGGATTTAAAATGCCTAGTAGTAGATGGAATACATCTTTCTGTTTAGTGTCATGGGATCATTGCTGTTGGAAGGGATCTCTGGAGATCATCTAGTTCCAACCCTCCCAGTGAAAGCAGCATCAGCTAGAGTAAGTTGCTCAGAGCCAAGCCCGGTTAGGTTTTGAGTCTATCCAAGAATGGAGACCTTGCAGGCTTTTTGGGTAACCTATTATAGCACTTGTCTGTGCTCACAATGGTAAATCTCTTCCTTATGTTTAAATGAAATTTTTCTGTATTGTATTGTATTGTGCGTGTGGCCTTTTGTCCTTTCATTGGATTCCTCTGAGAAGTGACTTGCTCCATCCCATTGGGTATTTATAGGCATGAATGAGATCCCCCAAGTCTTTTTCAGCCTGAACAGTCCCAGCTCTCTCAGCCTCTGCTTCATCTTCTCTGTATGGCAGATGCTCAAACCTCTGAATTATCTTTACAATCCTGCACAGGATTTGCTCCAGTATGTCCCTGTCTCTCTTGTGCTGGGGACCCCAGCTCTGGTCACAGAACTCTGCTTCATCGAGTCATCTTCTCATTTCTAATACAGCCCTTCATAATTCATTAGTGAAGCAGTCAAATTTGTTGTGGGACAGGACTACTCGAGAATGCAAGCAAATGGTTGGACTGGATGATCTTGTAGGTCTTTTCCAACCTTGGAGATTCTACGATTCTGTGATTCAAAGGCTTGGTGAGAATAAGCATATTGACATAGAAGAATGTTCCTGATCCAAACAAGAATAATATTGAAAATACCTCTGTAAAAGAGTGGACTGCGAAGTTCAGACAAAGCCGTCAAGAGGGACCAGTAGAAAATGTAAAAGAAAATAATTTTAAACCTGGTTATTTTCTTTTTAAAATTTTCTAAGTATTGTGGTGACTGTGGCACATTTGTTAGTACTACCTTAATTATTACATATATCTTTAACTCACATTGTAGAGTAACTAGTTTGAACTTCTCATCTGCTTAGGAAAAGTTAATTTCTTTTTTTGAAATCCATTATAGCTTCATTTTTCTCTGATGAGGATTGAATGCAGATAGGTCACCTTAGGCAAACAACTACAGATTAGCCCTCCAGCTAGGAGGCTCTACCTCACGAATAGTTGACACTTTTCCCATATTAAAGCTGTCAGGCTTTTTATATTTAAATGGAGTTCTTATGTGTCTTTATCTCAATAGGAAAAACTTTCCCTCATGTTACCTGGTAAAAATAAATTACTAAACAGATTGTTTACCATTTGGCATGATAAAATTAAAATGTTAGAGATGGACAAGAAGATCTTGATTCTTTATTTATTTAAAGCAGGGTGTGACACTTGTCATCTAGATTCTAGAATATGTGGTCCACTAGATATGCTTCATTTTGATTGACTTTAGAGTCTTGATGATTAATCCTCAAAAGAGAATAATACAAATTTATTGATAAACAGATTTTGACTTGAAATGTTAGAGATCTTAACTCTCTTTGGTAAAAAAAACCACTGTGGATAGACAGTGGGTATGTAACATTTAATGTTCAAAATTTCTCTCTGTAGCGAATTAAGTGGAAGCATCTCTAAATTGGAAGATAACATAGTTCATACTTGCTTAAAAAATATCACCCGATTTAATCATTTTAATAATTTAGCCTAAAAAAGGAAATGGAGGCATAAGAGCATTTCTGACTGGCTGTGGTTGCATCCCTACTCTGCGCTGGTGAGGCCTTACCTGGAATATAGCATCCACACGTGGAGTCCTCAGTGCAGGAGAATCATGGAACACTTACTCCAAGGAACACGCTTTCATAAGGAGAGGTAGCCAGCTAGAAAATGTCAGTGCATTTTCTAACTAGGAACTAGACCTTTCAATAGGAACTCATGGATAGAGTTATTTGAAGAATCTCTGAATCACAGAATGGTTTGGGTTAGTCCCAATACCCCTGCTGCACGCAGAGTTACCTCCCACTAGACTCAAAACCCCATCCAGCCTGGCCTGTTCTCAAACCATGTTTCATTTTTTCTTTTCTCTAGAAAAAAGTTGGTAAAATTACTTTTCCAGACCAGTCATTCATTTTTAAATACACTGAATGTAAAATCCATCTGTGCATTGTAAAGGAAATAAGTATTTTTTTAATGTATGTTTATATGAAACAGTCTTTCCATATAAATTGTTAAGAATTAGCAGTCATTTTCCAGCTATCTAGTTTTTATTGTTTTTCCCATGATGCTTCTATTTCAGTAGGGTTTAGTGGATGGTCAAGTGGAATTCACAGAAGCAGGATGGTTTTGGCTTTGGATTTCATCAAGTATGACTAACAGTTGAAAAATTAATGATTATTTGACTGTTTTAAATGGCTGAAGTTATGAGTCACTGCTGGGGAGTTTCCTGCTGCATATTTATGAAGTTCTCTGAGCGAGCTGACTCAGTGTGTTGTGGGTTTTCTTTCTTTTTTTTTTTTTTTTTTGATTTAAATAAGCATTTGTAATCCTTTTAAATGTGTGTGAACCTCTTAGATTAAAAATCGAGTTAGCATCCCTAATAGAATTGAAATAGCGATTTAAATGTCAGGCACCAGTTGCTTAAATATACATGCATTATAATCATGTATTTGTAGTCTATAGAATGTCTGTATAGAGAGATATTTATTGTGGATGTATTTATTCAGGAAAACTTTTAAATTTAAGAGTTTCTTTAGCTTAGTTGACCACTGGGGATCCCCATAGAGAGAAGTGCTCAGATGACAAATTTTCTGCTGAAATTTTGTATATTTGTGAGTAATGTTGGAAGGTGGGGAAATGTGTTTCTACGAGTCTTTCATAAAGGGAAATAATTAGAGTTGGACCATTTCCTTTTCACACAGAAAAGATATTTTCTGTTCTTTCTGGAGTGGAGTCTTCTGATTTATTGGTGTATAACAGCTTTAGATGGTTTTACGGCATAGGTTCTAGAATGAGATTAGTCATTGTTGCTTCAGGAAAAACGTTCTGAGTCAGCTGATTAATTCTCTTGATAACAGTGAGCTACTGAACCTCCAGATGACTTTAGTTTTTCCTTAAAATGTTGTTTTCGTAGGATATTCTTTAATTTTTTTTAATTCTTATTTTGAAAATAATTGACCTATGTGAAGAAGAATATACACATATCAGTAGTGGTAGAGTGATGGCTCAAACATCAACTGAATTAGAATATCATTCCCAGAAATCAGTAGTAGACACATAACTGCAGACCAGTCTGACATACAGCATTCAAATTGTTATTGCCTTCTGTATTTTTGAGAGAGCATTTATGATGCCTTTCATCAGCTTTAAGACTTGTGCCTTTGTGGAACCTGTGTGCTTTTGTTGTTGTAACATAATTTGAAGTTTATGCTCAGCCAACAGGAGTGCAGGTGAGACTTGCAGCAGGAAATGATGCAGGAACTTGTCTGCCCAGACCAATTTTACCTGTCTGAATTACTGCAAAATGGGATCAATGAAGAGAGGAAATGAATTTTAATGTCATCTCTACTTCTGATTCATATCTGCAATTATCTTCTAGTGTTTACCGAAGAGCGAAATCCCAATTCCCCATATTGAGAAAAAAAAAAAATGTGAGGAGATCACATACACTGCATTTGTTAAGAGGACTGTATGTTTTAATAATGTGAGTGAATGCTTGGTTGCTTTGCATATTAGTTTTAGGATAACATGCCCAGTGAAAGAAACACGTGTATTAGAATGGAATGTGTTGCTGTTCTGCAAGTCTGGGACCTGATTTCTAGCTAAACTGTGGCACATTTGATTTCTGATGCCTTAATGCCTGGCAACAAATCTCATTATCTTTTCATTTTGTTAGCTTTTACCACCATAGTGGAGAGGAATTTGCAATACTCATTCCCGATAAAACTCATTAAATCAGTGGTAAATTTAGTTCAATAAGTTTACTGATTGTGAAAATGATATTGCTACTAGTGCCTCTCTTCCCAACTCAAATAGCAGCTGAAAAATCTGAAGTACGAGTCTTCCATATTTTTATGACGAGCTATGCTGAATAAACAGATTTATTGATTAAGTTGTTCAAGGATTCCAGTTTTAAAACCTCTTTTTTTACTTGCTCCTGCTTCTGAACAATTGTTTAATTTGGTTCATCCTTCCTAATCTTGAAAAAGTTGAGGATTGTTTAGCACAAACATACAGAAGAATTCTTGTAAAGATGTTCCAGTGTCTCACTATCCTCAGGTACTGGCAGCCATTGTAAGGTCTCCCTGAGCCTTCTCTTCTTCATACCCAGCTCTCTCAGCCTGTCCTTGTATGGGAGGTGTTCAGTTCTTCATGGCTCTCCTCTGGACCTGCTGCAACAGCTCCATGTCCTTCCTGTGTTTGGGGGCCCCAGAACTGGATGCACCACTGGGGCAGAGTCACCTCCCTCAACCTGCTGATCACAATTGATGCAACCCAGCATACAGTAGGCTGCCTGGGCTGCAAGCACACATTACTGGCTCAGGTCTTTCATCAGCCAGCATCCCAAATCCTTCTCCTCAGGGCTGCTCTCGAGCCATTCTCCACCCAACCTGTATCTGTGCTTGGCCTTGTTGAACTTAATGAAGTTGGCATGGGCCCACATCTCAAGCCTGTCCAGGTCCCTCTGGATGGCGTCCCTTCCCTTTAGTGTGTCAGCTGCACTGCTTAGCTTGGTGTTGTCAGCAAACTGCTGAGAGTGCATTCAGTCCTACTATCCATGATGCCTGCAAAGATGTTAACTAACACTGGTCCCAGCATTGATCCCTGAGAAGTGCCACTTGTCACTGGTCTCCACTTGGACATTGAGCTGTTGACTGGTACTCTCTGAATGCAACCATCCAGCAAATTTCTCCAGTTTCTTATCCAGTGAATGGTCTATCCATCAAATCAATTTTTCTTTAATTTGGCCATCATGATGTCATGCAGGAGAGCGTCAAAAGCTTTGTTTTAAGTCCATGAGGTCAATTGCTCTTCCTTTATCCACTGATGCTGTAACTCCATCATAAAGGGCCAAGAGTGTCAGGCATGACTTGCCATTGTTAAGCCATGTTGGTTGCCACCAGTCACTTCATCTTTATTTTCCGTGTGTCTTAATATGTTATCATTAGTATGTATGGTATGACAAAAATGTAGCAACAGATCCAATAATATTAAGGGACGTGTTTTGGAATATTGTTAAAACAATTTTTATGAAAGCTTATGAAAGACAGTCTTTGTTAGCAGATCTGTCAGAATTCTGAAGCATGGGCTGAGCCCACGAACAAAGGGAAAATGGTTGATACTTGTAAGGTTGATTCGTAGTCTAATAAAAAGGCTCTTTGAGAGAAACAAATATTCTGTGTGATAAAAGTAAAGGTCCCCTCACAAGTCAAGAGCTTGTTAAGGGTAGGATAAGCAGTCTGTTTGCCCACTAAAAGGCGATTTCCAGCATATTTCTAGGGATCGTTATTTTCCCTTTGTCATTCAGTGTGATCATAAAGAATACCTGGGTGTTAGGGTGTTCAGGGGTGCATCACAGATGATGATACCTGCAGTAGTGTGTATGAAGGCCAATTTGTAAAGTTTGCTGTAATTACTCTGTGGTAGAGATGGACTGTTAACATTTGAAGGAAAGAACTGTATCACGTGGACATTATAAAGGAATTCACGTTGAGAAAATGCAAGTCTTAATTCCAAATACACAGTGATGGGCTCTGAATTAGCCATTGCCATTCAGGACAGAGATCTTGGAAGTATGAGACTGTCTGTGAAATTGTGATCTTAATTTGTAAAAGCAGTGATATAGAAATAGAAAGTAAGAAGTAACCTAAAGGAATGGAGAGCAGAACAAAAAATGTATTTTGAATTTACCCCACTCCTTATGCAGTCTAATTCTCTTTTCTAGTCAAGGGCATGGTAAAAATGGAAGGATCAGAGAAGAGATGGATTGGTGTTGAGGAGGTGTGGAAGAATAGAAATGTTCAGCTTGAAAAAATTTGAACTGCGTAACTACCTGGTATTACCCAGAGGCCTGAGGTTGATGCAGCCTCTTCAGCCTTGCTGTTGTATTGGCCCCTTGCTGGAGCAGGAAACCCACAGCCACACTTGCAAACTCTCACAGTTCGTACAACCTTCTACAATTCTCATTTGCTTAGCCCAAAATGCACACTGAAAGTTAATACTTAATTTCTGGGTCTGCATTAACAAAATGTGGATGGCAATTAAAAATGCAGTGTTGCCCTCTCTTAGTAAAGTGAAAGAGAACCTGTTGTGGGTGAGTAGCAACTTTGCTCAAATGTGTCATTCTTAACTAGGGAACCAGTTGTGCAGGCCTTGTTTTTGTTCTTTTGCTGATGCTCATTCTGGGCTCTGCCTGTTTTTAAGCTATCTTGGATTTCATTTATATTTTTATGATACATGGGGTATTTCTGTTGGATACATGTTCTTTGCCTAGAATTGATTATATCCACCTCTCATGGGTATATTCTTTCAGTGGAGTACTGCTTGCTTTTGGGGACCCTGCTGCAGGATGTAACGGCCAAGCTTCAATGAAGAAATGCTTTTGGTGGTGTACTGTAGATCCTTTACAGAAACTGACGTTACACAAACGTTCCTCTAAGAATCAGGCTGAGTTGTTGGTCTTCACGTAGAAAATATTTCCCTTTCAAAGGGTGTATGTGTGGAGAAGTTGTTCATCAGCCTCCATCCCTGCATGTACTCTTCCTTTGTACTTTCCTACCTCAGAATTAGGGCAGGATTTGGTGTCAGAGTGGTCACTGCAGAACACGTGTGGTGACTCATCCCTCTGTTCCATTAAAGCCTTCATGAACAGCAAGCAGGTGTTCTTGCCTTTCTAGCATATGCTTTTCTGAGAGCTTCTGCAGTTTAGCATCAGTAGACTCATAGCTCTTGATAGGAATGTTCCACATGAAAGTTACTCCAATTTAAATTATTTCTAGTTTCTTATCTGTATCATAACCAAGGAAGTGCTATGATAGCTGTGGCCAGTCTTGCTTGCATATAGGTTGACAGAGATAAAACCTTTGAGGCAGATATAAACATACATCAGTCACTTTAGTGTTTGGCTGAAATATTACTGCCCTGGAGGATTGGACGCAATTTGCCTATAATCAGAAAGAACAGATTTATCTGATTAATATTACAAAAAAAAAAAAGGTATATATTTCCTGCGTGTTCCCAGAGGGGAACTAAACTCTAGAAATAATGCTATAAAGTCTTATCTTTCTTTCTCTGATCTTTTGAAGTAAAAAATGGTGTTATAGCTAGAAAATGCACACAAAATAACTTGTGAATGTATAGAAGGAACAACAGATTAGAAAGGGTGGTGTTAAATGTGAGATGAATGCTCATCAATAAAAGATGATTAAATGTTGTATTTGATTTGTCGTTCTACATATCTGTTTCTTAGAATGACCTTTGATTCACCCTGCTAGTTAATGCAGAGTGACTGTAGCGTGCCTGCCTTGAAACTTAACATTATTCTGGTCACATCTCCATTCTCATTATAAACATGGCTATTTTTAGCTAGCACAGATTCAGAATATGCCTTGTAAGCTTAATGGGGGATTTATTGAGCTCCTGTGTGTATTCACTAGAGATTCCTTGCTGAAGCTTACTGGCTTAGGATTGGGGAGGGGAAGAATGTACTATTTTAATTCCCAGCATATGCCTGCAGGAGCTATATTTAGCTTCAGCTGCTTGCCATTGTGCTATTTCTACAAAGGGATGCAGCAGTTTCATTGTTCAGGGGCTTAACTAGACATAAATGTAGATGGATGAGCTCGATGAACATCGCTGTACTGCAGAAATTGCTGCTGAAAGTCAATGTGTATGCAGTAGGTGTACTTGAGTAAAACTATGCTAGAACATGAACATAAAAGTTAGTTGTATAAATCTGCCTGATTAACACATGCAAAATATAATTATACTTGTTTTGCTACAGTCTTACGTAGCAGTGAACATTAATAGCAATTTGGGTTTAGTTTGCATTTCTACATGCAAAGATCTGATTTACTTCAGTGGCATAATTTATTTTATTGCTTATCAGTTATTAAAAATTTCATCATAGCTTTTTTGATTGCCCTGCATATGTGCAATGCAATGCATGGAAAAAACTGAATGTGGAGAATGCTTCCTGCTGTTCTGTCCTACAGGATGATTACATATGCACTACAAGATGATTACATATGCACATCCTTTTTATAAGGTAGTGGGGATCTGGCTATCAGTTTTCCTCTTTGATTCTTTAGAGAGCATTATTTATTGGGAGAGACACCTTTTCCTTTTTGGGGAACATTAGGAATTCTAACTTGACCGTTTAAGTATTCCAGTAGATTCAGACTTCCTTTCATGGTTTACATTCAGAAAAATCAATAAGAAGTCGTTTCTATCCTTTCACGATTCTCTGATTTCTACATGAAGATGAAGAATTCTTGGTTTTTTTTGCTAAAAAAAAAATAAAATAAAATTATGTCATCCAGAAAATACTGAAAAACATCCAGAAAGAAAGACAGGATCTGTATTTTCTGTATAAAAAAATCAGCCATGTTAGTTGAAAGCTTAAGACAAATATTCTCCAGAAAGAGAGCAAGCAATAGACAGAATTATTTCTTCAGAGCTCCATGACATCACCGTGCAGTCATTGCATTGGTTATTTCAGTTTGGCCATTAAATCTGTGATAGAATGTAGTTTTTATAGCATATTCCACAGGTAGAAAAATTGTATGTGTGTTTGCTAATATATTCCACTAATGATCTTCAGTTTGTGTCCTTGACCTTTCAGCCTCAGAATTGCACATGATGCTGGCCTTGTTTCCTAAAGGCATCAAGGAATTTTGAGGAAAAGACTTAGCACTCTCCACACACTCCACTTCTCCTAGATTTCCTTTCAGTGCAGGTATTTCAAGTAGAGGGAGATCTGAGTGGTTGAAGGAATAGTGTATACTTCTGCATGGAAAAGTCATGTAAGATCACCCGCTGTTTCTCATAGCACCACTGTTAAGCTTGACTTTTATATCTTCTTTACCCTTTGTCAGCTTACCATGTGACCAAGGACACATTCTAACAGACAGATACATGGAATGACAGTTCAAATACAATATTCAACATTATTGAAGACAAATATTTGTGTTTTCTTATACTGTTGCAGATTAAAACTCAAAGTGCTAATTTAAATTAATTTCACTAACCAAATCAATACATAGACAGAAGTATATACTTCCTGGATATGATCTTACTTGAGGGTTCCAGGACTCAATTTTTGGACATAACGCTTCATGCCTGGAGTTGGGGACATGGAATGCCTCTGATCACACTGGCCAGGTCTTTGCTTGTTTGTTTACCAGCTTATTTATTGCAGGTTTATCTGCTTCTATTGAAAAGAACATCATTAATTGGAGAAACTTGCTTTCTTTTTGCTACTGCCAGTAAATCTAATTACACACAAAAAATTCTTAAGTAGCTGAAATTCTTGTTTTCAGGAATTAATAGTCTGCCTAAGAAAAAATTAAGCAACAACTAGCAGACAGAAAACAAAAGACATCCAAAAAGCTGAGAAAAGGGGCTAGACATGAGAAAGAGTGGCTAAGCACTCGTGCATGCATAGTCTCCTTCTGGAACAGTCCTACTAGTGCATGTGTTAATTTGGATGAGAAGCAGGAGACCAGGGGCATGATGGGAGTTGGGATGAAAACATGTTTACTGTCGGGCATGTATTTTGATTTAAAAAAGAAGAAGGTATATTTGAAGATTACACACCTAGAATATGTTACTTTCCAAATGTCAAGCCCTAATCCTATGAGAAATTATGCTCGTTACTAAGAGTTGTTTTCTATAATCAGTTCAGGAACTAAAATGGAAAGAACATTACATTCTGAATTTAAATATTTTTAGTCTCCTCATGCTGCCTTTTAAAAGTCTTAATGGGGAGCCTATGATGTTACATTCTGATATTTCTTCACGATTATTGCAGGCAGTATCTGCGGAGTCTCAGGAGCAAACTGCCTGTAGCTAAGTACTGGCATTTCATCTTCTATTAAATGCTAAGATTTGCATCGTGTCATTTTTGCTATTCCAGGGGAATTTAAAAAATGCAGTGTATGTGAGCCTTTGTTTGAAAATATGACTTTGTAATGTAATTATGTAAAACACTGAAACAGGACTTGAAGGTATACTATGTAAGTTTGTGGATGACACTACATTGGGAGGAGCTGTTGACTCATTCCAGAGTAGAGAGGCCACAAAGTTTGTCACAGTTGTGACAAACTGGAGTGCTGGGCAGTCACCAACTGCGTGAAATGTCACAAGAACAAGTATATGAACCTGTTCCTGTCGTGGGACAAGCCTGGCTGTACATACAGACTAGGGAATGAGAGGCTGGAGGATGGAGGCTTTCTCCTGTGGAAAGGCATCTGGGGATTCTGCTTGATGGCAAGTTGAATCTTAGTCAGCAGTGTGCCCTGGCACTGTCTGGGGTCTGTGCCGGTTCTGCAAGACATCTGAACTAAGCATAGAAGGATATTTAAGTCTGGGATTGTAGCATTTGGCTTGTTCTTCTCTGGAGGGGCTGTGGGAGAGAACAGTAAATTGTTTTAAATTGGAGCTGTGTAAGCTTATGAAAGTGTAGGATTTTTGTTCTGTTGCAGTGATAGAAAATCAGTCTGAGATATTGGATGTGGAGTCCTTCCCAAGGTGTGTGCGTGTGTAAAAAGCTTTAAAGGAGATTTGAATTTTTTTTTTTCCCATGTCTTCTTCATATAATATGAATTCTAAGCAATAAAACTTTTTCCAAACGTCTTAAGTGTTTTCCTCAGTCATGCCCTTCCTCTGCACATACATATACACTCCCAGTATATAGTCCGTCTGGAGCTGTACCTTTGTGTATATGTATATTCATAGGAACCCTGCTCTGTTATCACAGCCAGTGAGGGTGCAGGGTTCGGTGCACTGGAGTTCTTGCATTTAAAATCTGTTTGCCACCAATTAGGTTTTTATATTTGGAGAGGGATGAAGTCTTTTGCTGTTCTCTCATACGGGATGTGAGGCATATTTAGGGCCATCAGCCAGTTTATTTGACAGTTTTTTCTCTCCAGGAGAGACCGAGATTATGATGATGTCTCTGCGTGCTCTTGCTGATGGTATATTGTAGCCTTTTTTTGTGTTTTCATTTAGTATTGGGTGTTAGGAAGGATTTTGCATGGGCACTGACAGTGCTCACTGACCTTTCAAACATTAACTGTATATTTACTTGTAATTCTTTGGGACTGGGCTTAATTGAGCAGTCTTGTGCCATGATCGTATGTGGGACGAATCATGGAACAACACCTCAGTAGCTTTACAGTGCAAGGAGCTTTGAATATTACAGCACTAGTATGGAGCTTACATACTTGGAGATTTCACAGAAAATCCAATGAGAATTGAAGTGCATTCTTCAGCACATCTCTCTACAACAGATACCTGTACTTGTGGAGTCTAGCTCTAATTTTTATTAAGTAGGCCAGATGGTTAATTAGAATGAAGTGTGTTTTGAATGGGTTTGTGCATTTTTACTTTTGTTTTTAATATCAATTAACTCTCCTGACATAAATTAAACTTGAGTTCATTAACTACAAATTAGGAGTTGACATAAACAGAGTAGACATCTTTGTCTAAAGTAGCCAGTGGATAGTTTTGTTTGTATTCTGAGGTGACTCTTATGAATCTGAAAGCAAATTAAGAAATGGAGTTACTTCCCACTGCTGAAAAGCAATCTGGAAATGTGCAATATGTTTAAATGTGCACTTGCCACTAAGCTATTGGTTTAGTATCTTTGATGTTTAAATCACTGGATTGTGGTTCTTTTAAGGAATGGATTTTCAGTGTTTCTGTTCTTCAGCAACATTTAGGAGACAAGACGGTATACATTTTTTTCCAAGTCATTAAATTCCTAACTTGTTCCTTAGAGCTTATGAAAAAATATATATATATATATATTTGAGAATAAGGTGTTGCCTTGGAGACTGTGGATTTTCCTTTTTTTTTTTTTTAACATTTGTTTTTTGAGGGGAAGTGTTTTAATTCTTTATAGAACAAACTAAAAGCTACTGAGTAAGTAAAAGACAGCATTTCTAAATGCTTTTTAGAAACTGTTGTAATTGTAGGCATAGCCTTCAACTTAACCTAGTAATTAACGTCCATGCCAGAGCAGTGTCTATATCCTTGCTCTGAGATTGGCAATAGCAGGTGCCTGGGGACTAGAATAAGAACAGGGAAAGAATCCAATGAGGCTTCCCAAATTTTTGCCATGCTTCATGCAAATTATACTTCAGGAGTGTAGTAGAAGAAGAAGTGGCATATAGTCACTCCAGGTGAACCAAAGGTTTGTTCTGAGCTTGAGCTTTGAAAATGACATGGAGACTTACTCTGAGAAGCTTCACACAGGCTGTTCATTAAGTAAAAATACAAAGTCCAAAAGTTGCAGCAAAGAAATAAGAGTTCAGAACTAATGACAGTAATGAGCCTGTAAGACTAATTATAATGATCATTATTTTTAATATTTGCTAACCAGTCACGTTCTGTGAAGTGAATATCAAGGCAAAAGAACATTCATATACTGTATTTGGTCAATATTGTTGTAGTCTGGTAGTTAATGGAGATGAGTATATGCTTACAATATAAAGACCAGACATTTCTACTTTTCTGTCACAGTTCAGTGTCAGTCTACAGTCAAAAAGTATGTTTCTCGTTTAATTACAAAGGTAATGTAGTGATGAATATTTTTGAAAGAGTGAAAGAGCTTATCATTTAATAATCTATAAACTCTTCTAAGCAAAAATAAGTTCTTCATTTTCTCTGTGTTAAATGCTCAATGAGGAATTATGTCCATCTGACTTTGTTCTCTACTTGTAAGATTTTTAAAGGATTAAGGAAGAAAAGCAACTTAGGGATGCAGTCATTTGATTCCCTTTTTTTCTAATAAGAAATAGGTCTGTTAGGAAGGCAAATTCAAATTCTTGATGGCATAAAAATATCGTTGCTATCACTTCTGCAATTTTAATTGTACTTTTGAAATGCACAGTATTGACACATGCTAATTACTAATAAGTAATTTACTTCTATTTCTCCAGACGCTGGAAGCCATCTTGAATTTTAAATACTCTGGTGGACCAGGACACATTGAAGGATATTACCGGAACCTTTCACTGGGTCTACACGTAGAAGTAGAGCCTTCTGTTTTCTTTACACGTGTCAGCACCCTTCCAGCAACCAGGTAAACCTTATTTTGATTCCTTCACTTGTGAATGGTTGTTAATATTGTCTATAAACTAAAAAGCGTGCTCAAAACTTTCAGCAGTCAACAGCAAAGAATTCTGTGAACTAGTTTTCAAAATACCTCCACTTGAGGAATTTAACCTTATTTAATTGCAGATTACGATTAAAGCAATCCGTGTTCACCGGAAAATTTCTGAGTTTCAATTGTTATTACAGTAATGTTTATTCTACTAATTCTACTGATTGTAGAACCATATAATCACCTGGGTTGAAAAGGACCACAATGGTCATCCAGTTTCAATCCCCTGCTACATGCAGGTTCGCCAAGCACCAAACCAGGCTGCCCAGAGCCACATCCAGCCTGACCTGGAATGCCTCCAGGGATGGGGCATCCTCAACCTCCTTGGGCAACCTGTTCCAGTGTGTCACCACCCTCTGTGTGAAACACCTCCTCCTAATATCTAACCATAACCTCTCCTGTCTCAGTTTAAGACCATTCTCCCTTGTCCTATTGTTCACCCTTGTAAACGGCCATTCCCCTGAGTGTGTCCTGTTTACTATAATATTTCTTTCTGTATCTCTCCACTGTTGTGATATATTCTGCGTTACATTGTTTTGCATTTATTTATCATAGTCTTACCAAAAATGTATGCACAGATTATTGTCTTTGAATATAAGGAATAAATTGTAAACATTCTCTCCTTCAGTGCTTTCTCTCTCATTAGTGACAGAGTGGTTTTCCTTGTGCCAGTGAGTTTTAAAAGTCAGAGTAGCACCTGATGGTTGTCAAATGCCATAATTATTAAAATTTGACTAATCAACAGCTGAGCGCAATCATTTGTAATAGGTAATTGTTTTGCTGTAAAATGTCTTTACTTACTACTAAATGCACAGTTCATATTCTCTATATTTTTTTTAACTACTACTTTTTATACTGCTTAAGGAAAGCAGTTTTTGCAAGAATGTATTCTTGCAATGTAGTGTAATGATTTTACTGATTCTTTATCAGTTAATTACATATTAACATGTAAATTCACCTGTACCAGTCATTAAATACTCTGACATGTTTAAATCCTTGGGATGCATTAAATTTCTGGAAGTTCCAGAGGTGGCCTTTGAATGTGTCTCATCAAAAAGTAAGTAACCATGCTTGGCTTTGTTGGGAAGAGAGACTGAATGTGGCCTTGGTTTCAGTGCATAATTACTTCTGAGTTACAAATACAGAGAAGTAGAAATGTTTTTTATACAGTTGTTACAAAGTGGATAGAAATGGAATGAAGCAATGGGCAGTGGTCATAGCACCCCATGGCAATGGTCGTGGCCTTGAGCTGCTGGAGCTGAAAGAGTGTTTGAGCAGTGTTCACAGATGTGTTTTGGATTTCGTGTGGTCCGGTTTGTAGCCAGGAGTTGGACTACATGATCCCTGTTCAGCCCTTCCAACCTAGGATATTCTGTAGTTGTGCTTATTTTGGAAATCCTCTTCTATTACTTCAAGGTAGCAGGATTATTGAAAAGTGTGCCAGCATGCATTGTGGAAGCAAGCTTTTCTTTTTAAGTTTGAAATTATTTTAGTGCATTTGTATAACACTGCTTTGACAGTTGAAAATGATCTTAATTCATCAAGAGATTCATATTAGTTCTAATACGTTTTTCAACAACAAATGTCATAAAGAAAACCCAAAATTAGAGTGTGAAGGCCTGCTAGTCTGTGTGATGTTGGTGCCATACTTCATTTTTCAAAGGGAAGAAATGAGTCACCACTATCATACTATTGCAGAAATGTCCAAGGATGGATGAACCCCAAAGCACATTATGTTTCTTTTGATCCTGTGAACAAAAACAATGAAACCTTAAGAAAAGTAACTGAGCTGAATTTTCTGCAGCTTGTATTGTATGCATTTACTTTATTCCTAGCCTGTTCATAGATCAGTGGAAAGTGGCTGATTGAGGGGGAAGTTAAAGATACTACTGATTTTAATTTGAAATCCTAAGTTTATACTGTGTGGGGGACAAACGTTAAAATTTCTTGCAGAAATGTGTTGCAGGACTTGTCAAATGGCAATGCAGATCTGTTACGTTACATGGGTATACGTTGCTCATGAAGTCATGAAGCATTTTAAGTGCTTATTACCTTGTACTCTTTGTTCCAAAGTTTTAGTCTTAGCGAGTAGTAACACTTTTTGTTTGCTCTTGTGCTTCCTAATGGTAATCTTCCATCAAAAATCATGTGTGATTCAATGTTTTAAAAAGAGTAAAAGTAACGTAATCTTACAAACTGCTGAGGATAAATATTTGTCATTAAATGAAAGAACGTTTGTTTTTTGATTGTTGATCATCTCTGCCTTTATCTGAGGCCCAGTGAAAATCAAATTTTGTACTTTTGCTTGCTCTTTTAAAAATTTGACTCATTTCCCATTGAGTTGCAGCTGAGGTTTCATTGCTTAAATTCTATTCTAGACACTGAACTTCTTTTTGTTTAGTCATTATGTGAGGCTATGTTTTGTCGCTTACCTTCTCAGCTGTCATTTCAGAATGAAAGTTAACATTGTTTTCATTTTCTGGATTCTTTTTTTTTTTATTTTAAACATTTTACCTCAATAAAAGTAAGAAACAGTAGCTTAATAGCTGCTGGGCTTAAAATCAGAGTGAAATATAAAACTGTAAACATTGATTCTTCCCTTAGGTCTTTACTGGGAAATAAAACAAAAACAAACAAAACCTGGGAAAATGTGAATGAAATCACTGTTCCCTCCCCCCCCTCTCCCGGCCCCCCAAAAGTAACATAAAGATTATGGCTTATGTAAAGGCCTTCCAGACGCAGGTGGTATTTCTTTTATTTGAGCAGACATACATGAGAGAAAACTGTAATTGCTGAGTATTTTTTTTTTTGTTTGTTTGTTTGAGTGTGGGGGTTGATTTTGCTTTGTTTTTGTTTGTCTAAATATTTATCCATAATTATGCCTTCCTCTCATGCACAGGCTTGTGCTTTATAGATAGAAGTTTCATTAACTGCATCTTCACTGTGTGTTAAGATGCATTCCATTGTGACGAGATCCTTTTAACCTTTTATCTGTGCTGGTCAGTAGGGGCACCTTAGCTTGATTCAGCCCTCGCTCTGCTACAGTGTGCGATCTGTTGCCTAATTTTGATTCAGATACCAGCCCTCCTGTCAGAAGAGGTGATGTTCTGTCAATTGGCAGCCCTATTCTGCTCCAAGGAGTTTCACTGGGTATCATCGTACGTTCACTGAGCTGCCAAAAGGACTGATGGAAAAGGCTCATGCCTGGAAGTTGTGTGCCTCTGGTCATGTCACTGTAATCCTTGATTTGCTTGTCTTTGAAAGGAAATTATTATCCTGTGATTACCAATCAAAGTTGTAATAAGATAGGCTACGTGTGCAATGTAGGGTACTTTTTTTTTTTTCATCCCTTGGCATTATGCTGTCTACGCAGAAGTAAGTGAGAACCATCTCCAAAGGCTAGGAAATGTGGATTTGTAGATGAAGTCCACCCATAGTGAAGCCAGGATACTGCATTCCTTTTTGGGTAAGGCTTGGTCTTTCCCTTCCATTCTACAAATTCATGACGATGAGCAAAGTAAATTTTTTAATTTTCTTAAGGCAGCCAAGTTTTCTTCTGATCTTGACACCACCTTACAGCTTCAGCTGCATGTCTTTTTTAGCAAGAGTAGAGGCTGAGACTCTGTCCTTGTGGTTGAGTCAGACTAAAAAAGAAAAAAGAGAAGGTCTGACACTGTGAAGTTCAAAAAGTGCCAGTTCATGTAACTGTAGATACATTTCCTTTTGTAGCATTAAGGTGCTTCATTTAATGCGGTGATGTAGTACAGTTAACAAGGCATCAGTCCATAATAATGCCTGCAGTGAGCTCCTGGTCTAAGACCTATCAGTGCTTTGGATCATGTCAGTATACGATTTTTCCAACTTGGGCTTCATTTAATACAGAAAAAGAATGATCTTGTTTGTGTGGAGAGTTCTCAGGAACTCTGTTGGATGGGCACAAGTTTGGGCCTTAACAAAACCAGGTATGATTTTCAAAATTTCAGTTCTTGTTTCTATGATTGCCCACGTTTTTGGTACAATAAATTGCAGGAGCCAGGTTTGGGTTAGAGATACTGCTCATCACTCACCAATGACAGAAGAGTAAACAGCGTGTTTCTTCAGCCATGTTGTAACAAACGTTTTGGTTACACAGTGGAAAAGTTCTTTAGTATTTTTTGAAACAACGCTTGCGTTTCTGGAACTGAATTTTTAAATAAGTGTTCGTACTTAATACATTTCGAATGAGAGTCAACTACCTGCTGACAGGCTGCAATTTCTGGCCTTACGATTTTCAAAATTTCAGTGCTCAAATGTGATAGATTTTTGAAGGGAAGGCCAACCTCTTTCCGTTGGCCACCTGAAGATCAATCATTGTAGTTTCTTGTGAAGGAGGCCAAGCTATAGCCTATTTAAAATGACTTGGAATCTCCGCAGTGTTCAGTTCACTCTTATATTAAAAAACAAGACAGTTGAAAAAGAAACCAGGCTAATTCCATTTCAAGTAAAGCCTTTTTGACTGGTTAGACTGATGAACCAGTTACAAAAACTGTCAAGGAGTGGGTTTGGTAACTTTTTCTTTTGTATTCTCATGACTGGATGTTTTTCTAGACTATATTCTTTATTTAAAGAGTATAAAGAAATCTTTATTTGATGATAATTTTAATAAGTAAGAACTAATGACACATAGAGGTTTAGGTCCAGTGGTTAAATCATCTTGCTAACCCTAAACTCTGCTAATTATACATGTTGCAGCGAGTTCATGGAAGTGCAGCAGATAGCTTACAGATTGGGAGCATTGATTTTTGAGATCAAAATGTTAAATATGTAGCGTTTGGCACATGAAGATGTGAGAACATAAATCTACAAGTATTTATAGATGTGCTGGGAATATTTAGCACAAACGAGAAGGTTTACAACTAGGAAAAGTCAGATGAGGACAATTCTTAGATTATGTGAAAAATCCCTTTTAATAGTAAGATATGTGAATTTCTGAGTTAATAATTTAACGTGGAAAGATTCATTTATACGGGAATTCAGTAAAAATTAAATGGAACTAAGGAAACTATTTGAAACAAAATAGTAACAACAAAGATGCTCAGGATCTAGAATTTATATTCTGAATCACTGTTTTGCTGTGTTATATGAAGAGACTGTGCTTGCTGGATCTGGGGGAGTTGGGTTGAATTCCAGCCTGCGTTTGCTTGTTGTCATTTCCAAGTGCTTCTCTTCTCTCTCTGGTATCATTTTGAACAGGGATATTGGATATGACCATTTAAAAAGAACGCATGAAAGAAACAGAAATGTGGGTGTGAAAATGCTCCTTCATTTCAGTTGATGGCAAACTAAGCTGAGTCAGGATGCTGATAACTTGCCAAAACCCCTCTGAGTGTTTCTTGTTTGAACTCACTTTAGAACAAAGCTAGAAGCAGAATGGCAATAAGATTATTCACTGCAGTGAGCTGTCATTAGAGTGTGATAGCTGCATCTGGTTTGTAATATTGTGTTAAATGTTACTGAAGTATATCCTCTGATGTCATTTCAGAGTAAGTCTGAATAGTAATTGCAATACCCCTGAAAGAAATTTCTAGATCACAGTGTAATTGCCTCTTGTCTGAGTTCCCATAGCCCCACTTTTGTGACTATTTCTGTAATCCTAACACTGTAAGACTTTTAATACATGGTTTGATTCATCATGTCACTAACTTCTTTTTGTGTTATATCTCGGGCTCTATAAAGGAATATAATAGAAATTAATTTATGCAATAAATCTCCAAGACATTGTAGAATTAAAAATAAATAAATCTTCTAGAGTTTGAAGTAAGTACTGACTTACTTGTGCATGTTATTCTGAGACCTTTAGATTATAATTCATCCAACTGAAAACATCTTTCTAATTCTAGATTTTGCCTGCACTGCCTCATGAGATACAGCCTTTCATGGTACTTGTAAAATGAAACCTTGTGTGTGAAATGTGTGGTAGATTATTTTAAAGGAAACACAAAAGACAAGGAAGGAAGATAACTGAAAGGGAAATTGTTTGCAGAATGTGATTTTTAGCATTTTTCCAATTAGTCTTTGAAACTGCTTGATTCAAAAACGAAGATGGGAAACAAAACAAAATCCTTTCAAGAACTTAACCCAGAGTTTGTATACATTCATCACTGCTTAAACTGATCTTTCAATACAGTGCAATAAAATGTACATCATTCTGTTCAGAAAAGATATCTATTTCCAATTTCTGATGTGTTTTGCTGGATAGTTTTAAATACTGTTTCCCAGGAAAATGAAGTTTATATGATCACTCTAGATAAAATTTGGCTAATTTGTCCATTAGCTTACCCTGTACAGCCCTTCCCAATCCACTGAATATGTAGTGTAAAATATTACCTGGTGGTACATAGTTTGTTAAAAGGTTGAGAAATTGGAATAGTTTAGTAAAATAAGAAGATATTGAGCAAATATTGGATAGTGTAGGGAACTGTGTTTGTGCAAACTGCGTGACTGGCCTGAAAGGGTCAGTAACCAGGTAAATGGCATCTATCCTGAAAGGGATAGGTACTATATTGCAGGAACACACCTGGTGGGAGGCTTGGCAGCAGATCACAAATGTATTGTTATAGCAACTAGGAATACAGAGAAGTAAGATAAGGATCACAGTACAGTACAGTACAGTACAACTTGCTAGCATTGAAGGCTTCTGTTTTCTAGATCATAATAGCAAATTAATGATGTAATGATGTATAACCAATCTATAAAAAGCCTGTGCCTTCAATAAACTTTGCTTTTGTGCCACCAGAGCCTAAGCCCATCTGTCCCAGGCGTCTTGAGCTGGTCTCCGTCAGGATAGCCCTTCCCAGTTCCTAGAAACACAGGCTTATGACTGCTTTTCTTCAGCCAAAAATTTTGGTAGACTGCTATTGTCTGTAGTAAAATCATCTTTGGATCTATTTATTAGTATGAGTGTTCAATTGTTTCTAAAATAAGCTTACACACTTCTCAGAAAAACTCATTTACCTCATGTGGAGGCAGTGGCTGATGGTCTCAGATTTTTCTCAGTTGCCTTGAAATCCTTCAAACAATGTGACATTTGAAATTTTTCTGGTACAGAACATAGTTTAAACAACAGATTACTGAATTAAACTGTGTGCAGTAGTTCAGCAAATTCATGCTGGAGTTCATTTATCACCCTTGTGTGAATATGATTTACTTCTAAACTATCATTCACTGACACTGAAGTAGGTCATTTCATTCCTATCTTTCAAAGAATGGTCTTCTGTAAGTTTATCTGTAGTGAAAATTGGTATGAAGAGGGAATTAGGCTTTCTTACTAATTCTTTGTTTTCCTGGAACTTTCATTTTTGACCTGCTTGTAGTTCAGCTTCATCAGTCCTATACAGCCCTACTGCTTGTGACATGGCAGAAAATAAAGAGAAAAAAGAAACTTTTTTCTACTTTCCAGATCTTAAGTAAATTGCTCTTTAGTAACTTGCAGACTTTCCTTTTCTTCCCCCTTTGTTGTAGTATTACATACAATTTTCTAGAGTTTGTATTTTGTCTTATTTCCAGTATTCAGAGCTTGTTTCAGTTCGTATATTTTTGTAACCTGAAATTGTATTTTATTGCTCTAATAGTTGGTTTGATGCTGATACGTAATTACCCTGAATTGTGATGTAGTATTTTCCTACTGCCTTCATATTGCTTGCAGTCATTTTATACTTGTATCTTATTATTTTTCAAGTACTGTAATGATTCTCTAACTCTGACTTTTATTTTTTACTGAAGATTTTCCTATTCAGCTCGAAACCTATTTTATCGTGGTGTTCGTAAGGGATGAGCAGTGTCGTGACAAATAGTTTTCACTGTATAATCAAAGAGTTATTATTCAGGAATTATTAGAATTAGTGATGCTGTTCAATTCTGAAGGTCTGCTGATTGTATAGGTTCCTTATATTTATAACATCAGTTGTTTTATTTACAAAACTTTGATTCTGCTGCAAAAAACTATTGTACAAGGCTTGTATGAATGTTATTTCAAACAACTGTTTGTTTCTTTCTGTGGGATAAGTAAAAAATTGCTTCCATGTTGAATTTTATAAACAAAGAAATCTCACCTGCAAATCATGTCGTAGCATCTGCTGGAGAGACAGAATCTTTCTCTGGCTTTGCAGGGCTCATCTCACTCCCAGCAGTGAGATGGAGGCCTGGCTTGCTTTCTCACTTCGTCATTCCTTGCTGATAACAGGTTAGCTACTGCCTCTTGCAGTCGTTCCTATTATGTGAGCTGTATAGGCAGGGAGTTTCTGCTAGAAGCTGTGACTCCTTATTTGTTCAACATTCATGAGTTTTGATATGTTTCCTTCAGGCAGTCAGCTACCTTTGTGCATTATCTATATTCAGTATTCATTGGAATTTTACCCAAAAAAAGCAAAAACCCTTAAAAATACCAAAAAAGCACCTCTACCCTCCCACCCCACATTTCCTTTCTGCTTTTTCCTTAGAGGCATGGTGCTGTCCCCAGGCAGTGCTTGCTTGTAGCTCAGTGCCTGATTGCATGTGGTGTTGCTGTCACTTGGGGCTGAATCCCATACTTGAAACCCATCTCAGGGCTCTGCATGGCGTCAGTGCAGTTCCTTCTGTATGCACCCTGGAAATACTCTCTCTTGATACTCGGAAAAGAATTGTATTACACACCAGAGGACCTTTTTCAAAAGTGTAAGAGCAGCTCTTATACTCTTGCATTGTCAGAGCTTAATTGGCTCTGGAATGACTGGAGTTGAGTTGAAATTCTTATGCAGTAGGAGAAGTATACTTGGTTACCTCAGGCTCTCGACTGTATCTTACAGAATTTGAATGTGTGTTACTCGAAAGATGGCTCTGACAACCCTTATCTTACCACTGTGTTTCTTTTTCTTCCCTCTTGGGGAACTTCTGATTTCATGTGAGCTCCCTCTCAAGTTACTTAGAGTAGCTGTGGGTGCCCCATTTCTGGGGACGTTCAAGGCCAGGTTGTATGAAGCCCTGGGCAGCCTGACCTGGTGGTGACAACGCTGCCCATGACATGGAGTTGGAGCTAGGTGATTGTTAAGGTCCCTTTCAACCCAAGCCATTCTGTGTTTCTCTGGTTCCTTGATAAGTTAAAGCTGCTAATGAGTTTTATTTCTGACATTCAATACAAGTTGCTTTTCCCCACTTAGTGTCTGTGCCAGCAATTACATGGGTTGTAATGATCTGTAATCTCTGTACAATGGCTATACTACTTAATTCTGTAATTCCCAGTGACAAGTCACCTAATGTTGTTATAAATACATTTAAACGTCAAAGTCATTTATAGTTAAAGGTAAATTATAGTGATGGTTATGGCTGGGATATTTTCCTTAATTAAGTAGCTTCTGAGGAAGTTTTAAATTTCAGAGTGGACTGATAAAGCCTTATCATAGCTATCTGATTGCATTTGGTGTTTTCTATCTGATTCTTTCTGATTTTTTGCTTCACTTGTATTGTTATAATCCTCATTAAATGTTCCTGTTTATACATTGTTTCACAAAGAGAAGTTTAGAAATAAGAAATGTACAGTAGGGTTTCTTTCCCGTAGCTGCATCAGTATTATTTTTGAAGGTAACCAAAAGCACAGTCTGTCTGTTCCCAGTGAATGCATCTAGGGAAATTTGGATTTGAAAGACAGTGGTTGGTTAATATAAGACCTGTTAGTCCTGTGTGTTCCTTTCTATAAGAAGGGACAAAGTTGTCTCTCCTGGAGTAGTTGGCATAATGGAGAAAGCCAACATTCTCCAGCCCATGAGCAGAGTGGTGCCAGAGGAGACCATGAAGGTGATCTGGGGGCAGGAGCATCTTCCCTACAAGAACAGGATGAGAAAATTGAGGCTCTTCAGTGTGAAGAAGAGAAGACTCCAGGAAGAACCTATAGTGGCCCTCCTGTACCTGAAGAGAGCCTACAGAAAAGCTGGGGAAGAACTTTTTATAAGGGCAGATAGTGACACAACAAGGGAAAATGTGTTTAAACTGGAGGAAGATAGATTTAGACTAGATATTAGGAAGAAATTCTTTACTGCGAGGGTGGTGAAACACTGGAACAGGTTGCCCAGAGAGGTTTTAAATGTTTACTCCGTGGAAGCGTTGAAGGCCAGTCTGGATGGGTCTTTGAGCAACCTGGTCTGGAGGGAGGTGCCCCTGCCTATAGCAGGGGGTTGGAACTAGATGATCATTAAAGGTCCCTTCCAACCCAAAGCATTTCATAATTCTATGGTATGTGGAACTGCTCCATTACAAACTGAGCAAGGATTTAAAGTTTTGCTGCTTAAAAAGAAAATGTCAAGGTAGGACGAAGTAGTAAAACCTGTCTTGTGTGAATGCTGAAACAACTGAATAAAAGTGTGTCTTTTTCCCATAGAAGTGAATCTTAAAGCAACAGAGAGAGAATATATGCAGATGATCAAATGCTATAGGACTGAATATTAATGGGGTCATAATTGTTGTGGAACTCTCTTTGGATATATGTTTCTGTCAGGTTTTAGTTCAAAAAAAAAAAAATTATACCAAGAGAGTTTGATATTGATATAAATATAAGGTCTCAAGTATCTCTGTGTAAATATATGTGTATTTCTATGCAAGCATATATATATTTATGTATAAATGTTTATTCAGATATATGTGTTCTGTGGTGTGTTACTGACAGTGTGATATCCTATTTTTCCCCTGCCTTCACAGCACCCGGCAATGTCATCTACTTCTTGATGTCTTCAATTCAACAGAGCATGAGTTGACCATCAGTGCTAGGAACAACGAAGATTTAATTCTGCACGCTGGAGAATGTCAGCGGTAAGTCCTTTCATATTTTGAGGGCCTTGCTTTAATGCATAATATTTATTTTTACACTGCTGTTGATATTTGGGGCCTGTTTTTCTTTTAAACATTGTGAAGCTGACAAAGAACATATAAAAAAATATTTTTTAAGGTGTTTCATTGAGTTCTAGTTCATTCTCAAGTTAATTTCTTTGGCTTGGAATCTAATAAAGGATAATATATAAAAAGGTAGGTTGTGAAGTAGGTATATGGATATAACACTGGCCCAACTAGTTTACTTGTGTTCTTAGTAAATGTTTTAATATGATTTTCATGTGCTCTGAACATAGTTCTTCTGCTGTTAAAATCAGAACCCAATAGATCTTATCCTTTCCCACTTTGAAATGCTCTTTTCTCCATGTAGTTCCCTAGACTCTTCGTCTGTTTTTATAGAAACAGAAATGGAATAAAGAAAAATAAAATTGCTGAATATGAATGACAATTTCTGTAGTAAAAATACTCTAGAATCAAGTAGGCTCTTGTATGTGTTGTTTCTTCCAACCCTACTGAGGTGATGTAAATGCTATTTTTTACCTAACTACATCGTGAAACACTTACTTACCATATTGTGTCTGAATGGAATGTCTACAACTGACTGTACTCTAGGTATTTTGTTGTTTGGTTTTTCTCTTCCAGATGATCATTTTGCTTAGATAACATCATTCTCATCTTGAAAAAATGAACCATGAGAAAATATATGTTTCAGTTTGGTCATAGACATTAACACAGTTCTGTTCTTTGGATGATTTCTCTTAAGTCATACAATTGATAAGCATTTAAAGGGAAATGCTTCAATGTATTTAAATTTCAGCCTGAATATTATTCCAAAGTAGAAATACATCACTTGCAAGACAAGCAATTGTGAAAAGCAAGTACAAAGTATGTAGAAATATCAGTAATATCATGACAAAAGGTGTTGTCTCAAGGTTAAATTTTGTCAACCTTTCTTTCTGAAGAAGTGGACAAAAATGATGGTAACAAGCAGTGCTTCTTCCTTTTCTATTTTTTTTTTTTTTTTTCAGAAAGAATTCACTCTTTTCAGAAAATCAGACTAAGTACTTACCAAAATGTGCATATTCATATCTGTGTTCTCTGTATATTTGTGTATGAATTTCCTACTCACAGTTTTTGGGACAATATGTAATAAACAAGAATGAAGTTACAAATAGCTTTTTATAATTACTTTGCATTTCCTTGTTTGAATTGCTTTTGGTTCCCTATGGAATTAATAATTGAAGTTTACATATTCTGAAATCATTACATTTTAATGGTTAAAAACACTTTTAGTATGACAAAACAGTCATTTTGCAAAGTGGATTTTGTAGCTCTTGGAAGAATTTATGCCTTTTAAGGATATTGATTTTAATCTTAATGCAAAATATTTTATTGTTTTATTTGTGTTTAGGAATTGTAGGGAGTTTTCTACCACTTCTAAACACATTTGTTATTTCTTGAATGATAAGCAGTATAACTTTTAACTGTATGTTTATAACTATATGTATATATAACTAATATTAGTACGTATTTATGACTGTATATATAGCTCCTACATTACTTAGAGGTTTATTTTTTATTCTAGTGAATCTTCTGCAGAGACTTAGATGGAGCATACACTGAGCCTTAAAATTAGCCAACTCTTTCTACAGCGGAGCTTTGGATAATTTTACAAAAAAAAAAAAAAGAAATCTTCCACTCTTTTGAGGCACTGGTCCTAGATCCTTCTTTCATAATGTAGAACTGTCATTCACAGGGGGTTACTTTTGAACCAAATGTTTCTGGTCCAGATGTGCAATGTTTTTTCACTAACACCTACTATTATGATAACTTTTTTCATCTCCAGGCATTGATTGTTTTTTAATTTGAGTAATATTTGAGGTGAGTCTGTTCATTAAAGGTCTTTTTTCCCTGTACCTTCCTGATTCCTTCTTCATTCTTTATATTTTCCTCATTCCACATTTATTTAAGTTGTAACTTTTCCTCCAGTTCTTACTTTGGTTACTAGTGATTTCTTTTGTAATTTACTCTCCCTCCATTCATCACCATCATTTTGAAATCTCCTGTCCTGATGAAGAGTAGATTCTGGGAAATTGTTTTCTTCATCCCTGTTCTCCTTGCTTGAGATTGTGTTTATCATATTTTCTGCCAGCAAACCTAAAAAGAAGAATAATGGCGCTTCTTGCTTAATGCTTTCCTCTTTACTTCCCCTGGATATTTAGAAACTATAATAACTTGGAAGTCTCTGATGCGTTGTTTCTGCTTTCTATATTATGGAGCAGGAATTCTCTTAGAAAAGCTATTGGAAATTCTAATCTTCAGATAGTTTTCTAAACTAGTGAAGCTTTCCATCTATAAAAATGTTTCTTGCATTGTCTGCTGTACATGATTGAAGGAGGTTTGCTGTAAATTAGAAATATTTTCAATATAATCAGCAGTGAAACTGAAACTGTTTATCACAGTGATGTGAGATTCAACAGATTGTTCAGAATTAGAGGAATTCAGCAGGTAGCTCCAGGAATGGATTTTATTATGTACATTAACAAAGAAGTGTCGCTAGTAGCAGTGATTTTGGTTTATTGAAAAACAGTTATGGTAATTATTGTGTTTCTTACTTGATTATCAAACCATTAAAATTAAGTTTCATGACAACCCTAATTTATCTGTAAATCACTTCATAATTTATGGTGATAATTGTTACCACATTATGTGCCCTAGGATATCTCATTTTGTACAGCATACCATACTTCATCTTTACATCTCCATTCTGTGTGCAAGTGTGTCTGTCAGCAAGGAGAGGCGAACATTGTCATTGTGGAAGGTTAACGAGGTAGTGGTCTGAGTAAGTGAATCCTCTCCTCTGTCTTTGTGGTGCGACACAGCTGAGTTTTTTGAGTCCTTTGTGTTTACACAACTTCACAGTTAGTAACTGCAAACGTCACACTGTTAGATGAAGGTCTGTTTTGGCCTTGGTGTGAGGATCATGAGGTTCAGTGCTTTTGACTGCAAGGGAACAGAACTGGCCAAAAACTTGAATAGTGAAGAGAAAACAGGACCTTGATAACAGCAGTCTGGAAAAAAGGGTCAAATATTGCCAGTCGTGGAGGAACCGCCAAGGATCTGGCAACTTGTTCACCAGGTACATGAACGAGAGCTATAATTTTTGAGAATTGTATTACCCCATGTATAGTAAAGACCCCTGAAGTTTTTGAACAGATGTATGACTGGTACATTCCATCATAAATGAGGACATCCTCCTATGGCCATTCAAATGATGGAGGCTTCAGGGCAACATTTACAAGTTCTGACAAGAAATGGTCATAGAATAGAATCATCTGGGTTGGAAAAGACCTTCAAGATCAAGTGCAATCTCCAGCCGTACCTACTTTGTCCCATCACTAAATTACATCTCTTACTGCTACATTCGCATGTCTCTTTTATCCAGGAATGGTGACTCCACCACCTTCTGGAGCAACCTGTTCCAACGCCTAACCATGCTCTCCATGAAGAAATTCTTCCTAACGTCCAATATAAAACACTGCTTTCTCAGTTGCCTGGACACGCTGCTGGCTCATGCTCAGCCAGCTGTTGACCAGCACCACCATGTTCTTTTCTGCAGGGAAGCTGTACAACCATTCTTCCCTACGTCTATAGTGCTGCGTGTGGCTGTTGTGGCCTAAGTGCAAGATGACTCATGAATGCTGATGGGAAACAATATATGATGGATTTCTTTCCCTTTTTTTTTCTTTCTTTCTCTTTCTTATATATATGCATAGTGTGTGTGTAAATATATATATATTTAAATTACATATTTTATTTATTTATATATTTTATATATTATATATTTAGTTTATAAGTTTAGGAATTGAATAATTAAGTTAATGAATACCTACCGCAGCAGCAAAGTCAATGATCAGAAATTAAGAACTGCAAGCCAAGAATTCTTTCTGAGTAAGCTGGTTCATACCCTTTGGCAGGGTACGGTCAATTATTATTGTTAAAGTCAAGCATTCCTTGGTTTTGATAAGTGAACTTTCCTGTATATTGACCACCTCAGACTTTTTAAAGTACTTTTTTGTTAAATTCTAATGGCAGTCAAGAACAATGAAATAATGAAATTACTATTTTTATTTTTATATCTCTCATAATAGGGTTTTTTTAACCATGAATAATAAGGTTATGTTAAAAATTCTTCGTGTGGATACTTAATGAAGGCCAGTGACTACTGCTTATTTAAATACATTGCTTAATTGGGCTGTGAAGTCTGTGAATATCTCATTAGACCTAATTGGCTCAATGTTGAGTTTGCAGAAGAGACATTACTCTGGAATCTGGTTGTAAATGTACGTTAAATACTTGCTGTCTTTTTTTATAATTGTTTAATAACAACATAATACTAAGCTAAATGGGAGTGTTGTGTACTGAAATCTTGAGTACTAGTTAGCAATGCACAGATGTACTGAAAACATTTTAAAATTTGTCCCCTTCCAGAGGGTAGGATAACTTAAAGATTCTTTACCCTTTCAACAGTAAGTTTCCTCAGTAAATTTGTTGTCCTGTGCATATAAATTAAGGTAGTTATTACACATGACTGCTATGTCAGTTTTAATTTGTGCTTTTGTTTATGACAGGACATATTGTCTGTATCAGAGATTAATTATTTCTTCCTTCCATTGTTGTTATGGTTTGTTTTTTTGAACACAAAGTCGTGATGAAAGTTCTGTATGTTGTCATTGAGAGAAACTGAAATTTCACAGCAGTTTCTCTGATTCTTCACATTAAATACAAGGCAAGCTGAAAGGTTTTTAGGGAGCATCAAGCTATTAAAAAAAATAAGTCAAAGGTTGTATTAACAAAAGTAGTTTTCAGGGTAATAGATTATGTTTACTTGACAGTTGTTAAGTGCATAGTTCTGTTGTGTAATGCTTTTTATTTTTATTAACAGCCAAATCAATGTATTAATATGCTGCAGTTTGGGGTTAATAATTGGCTATCCTTTACAGAGAGATTGGAAAGAAAATGTACATATGTTTAGGGAGGGTTTGTATACTTAGCACAGGTCAGATCCACTTTTCATGTTTATTTCAAAGGACTTAAAAGTTGGAGACGTTATGGATTAGATCTATGAAAATGGCAAATACTAAACAGAACTATGAAGACGTAAAGAGAAATAAAGGGGCTAATAAAGAGAAACAGAGATATGGGTTGCTTTACAGTTGAAGCACTCATGGACTCTCTTACATGGGACGGACCTGCTTGTTTGGTAAAGTGCAGGAATACAGTGGTTGAGCAACCAATGATTTTGTATGGTTTTGGATCCTTAGTGTGGGTTCTGCAAAATAAATGAATGTTATAGGAGAGTTGAACAGGCAAATAGAAATATGGAATGGTAAGTGAGAATTAAACCATTCAGTTCTGGTCACACGTGTTTAAGAACGGTATCTTGTGATGGAAGATGCAGATGGATAACTGATCAAAATGATGTAGACTGAATTTGGTTTGATATGTACAGTAGAAGTTAAAAGAAAATATTAATGTGTTATATAAAGCTGGGGACAGAGAAGGGCTCCCTTTTAATTATTAAGGGAGGTGGAAACAGTAGGTAAAAGCCAAAGTGGAGGCAAAGGTCCTGGCTTCTTCTGAGGTGTCCTTTGTCAAATGGCTCAAGACCAGTCCATAATTGCAGGACTTTCCAGCAGGAAGAACTTTTCAAGTGCTAAGGTTTTGCATTTGATGATAAGAAAACAAATGCCCCTAGCAGGTTTTAACAGCAATAAATGTGGCTAGCTGCTTGTTCATCTCTCTCTTCCCTCCCCAGTGCCTTTTGTTCTGGATATAGTGTATTTCTGTAGGCAGTGAGCAAGAGAACTGTGAGATTGTGCAACTCCTCGTAAGGTTTTTTCCTCTTCCTCAAAAGTAGGTGTAAGCAATTTAATTAAGCTCTTCTAAATCAGGGGTGACTAACCAGCTGGATGTAGCCTGCATGGCAATTTTTCACTGAATATTGACTTGACCTTAGGAGACCCTATGTGCAATGTTTCTAATATTTTGTGTAGGCAACTGGGGGACAAATGTGAGTGCAAGCCAAGTTTGTCTCTGACAGAATTTATCAAATGTAATAGAGTATAGCATAAACAAAGCTAGATGAGTTGGCTCCTATACAAAATATTTCATAGATGTTAGTACACATTTGCTATCCAAGTGTTGGATCTGGAGACCACTCCAAATCTGATGTGATTTAAGAGACAAATGAAGATGGGTACGTGGAGTGCTGGTCATAGGAAATGCATGGTTCAAAAGCTCTCTGGAAAAGAACTCGAAGTAATTGATTTCAGAATTCAAATTCAGACTTTTGTAAGGGAGCATTTTCATAGGAGGAGTCAAGCTTGTTCCTTCCTTCATTTCTTTACTACTCAGGGGATAAATTATTTGTATATTGAATTGTGGATGTTAGACACTTAGAGAAACAGATTTTGTTCCTTAGTAACTAGCATTCTTAAGTGGAAGCATTACACAAAGTCAGACCTATTAAAAATTGACTGAAATGATAGTACTTTTTCATTTGTTTTTCGTTTTTGTACAAGATAGGTGTTAAGAAAAAGCAGGAATGCAAGACAATTTATGCTTCTTTCGTAAGATAACAATGGATGACCAAGTGAAACAGGAAAAAATACTGCCTTTTGAAAGAAATCATAGTGTAAATCAAATTTTGCTTGCACTTAATTATGCATGCATATTGATGCCTTTGGGTTTTTATTGTCATTTTAGATGGATAATGTTTCAACATTGACAGAAAAAAAGTAGATGCTGAAAGTTGACTGTTATCAGCTTTTCCCTGGACATCATTTCCCTCATTAAATGAAAAACAGGAAGAAACATGTAGGTAGAAAATTTGAGGACTGATAAAATTTACTCATTGATAAACTCACTCATTATTCCCAAAGCCACCAGTGTTCTTGCTAGGCACACGCTCGTATGAATGGGCCCCTCTCTCACCTTCCCTCTCCTGTAAGACTTTGTCCTGCCAACATTTTTGTTCATACTGTCAATGGAAGAGTAAACATTTGGGTGCAGGTACAGCTGGTTTCTCCAGTGTTTATAGATAAGTAGACTAACTCAGCCAACAGCGTGCTCTGTTCTCTGGAGAGCTGCTGTGTTTTGCTGCTGTGATGGCTGCATTAATGAGGTGAAAGAAGATTATCTTGAATAGCTACCAGTTAGTCTGGTTTAATGGCCACAGGATTTATTAAAGATACATTTCAGTATTGCACTGATTTGGCTTTCTGCCTGCTCTCTGATCTTCTGTTAAAGATCATGATGATGCTGTGTGTGCTTCCTGATGTTGGAAATGAATACATGCAATTCCTATTAATTTATTTTAGATGATCAAAAGTGTAATTAAGATAGTTGTTTTAAAGTTCCTTTAAAGAAGGAAGTCATTTAAAATTAGTGCTTCAGTAGTTTGAATTAATTTGTGAGTCTTGACATCCATTTCTTCTTCCTTCATTAGAGAAAAAGAAAAAAAAAAAAGCTAAGACATCAGTGATCTGTGGAAGTCTGAAAGATGCTAAGTAAATGCTGTGATGTATGAAGCTTATTTTTTTTTTTTTACGATGCTTTCATTCTACAGTGATAGGGATTTTTTCATAAGTTTGAAATCAAATCTTTCTTTTTTTCCTTCTGATGCTATTATATCAGGGTCATAGGCAAGAAGTTGAAGCCTTCTTTGGAGTAGTGTAAGGATTTATCTGTTCCAAATTGCTTTTAAAAAAGTACTGTATTTGGCTAAATTTGTATGCCATGTGTTAACCTACCCTTACACACAGAGTTACTCTACACAGCGCTCCTTCCTCACTCTACTGAAAAATACCTACTGATTTAAGAAAGAAGGGTAATTTGAGACAAAATAACTGTCATGTTTGTGTCACAGCATTGGCTTACCCTGATTGGCTATCAGGGTTAATTTTACGTTCATTTAAGTAACGTATCAAAACTTGATTTTTTGGTTACCAGGTTCAAATGCATTAATTTTATGTATTGTCAGCTTCATTTTTAATCTCTGTGTAGGTAGGAAAAAAGCATCCCTGGCAATCGTTGGAGAAGCAGGGAGATGTATGGTGTGAAGTTCATAATCTTTCTTGGTTTGGACCACTTTGTCTCTCCCCTGCAGCCCACTCTTTCACTGTCTGGGTCTTCCCAAGAAAGAGTTTCACCATGCTGCCTTGGTATGCTCTTGGACAACACCACATCATTCTCAGTACATTTGCTCCTTTTTGGAAAATGCACGTTGCTTGTAATTAATTTCCTTACAGTGGACAAGTACAGTAAAAGCAAAGAATTTTGTTTTAGCGTAGGGATTTTAAACGGTAATAGTCAGTTTTCAAATTAAATCGTAGAAGCAGTTTAATTTTCTGGCCCTCAAAAGGAGCTTTACTAGAGGTAGAGGATTTCTAAATCAGAATACCATAGTGCTCTGATTTCTTTCTAGTGATGTAGGTGTGTTTATAGCCTTCATATCTTCAGTTTTAAAATCACTCCTTGTCTTCCATAGTGTTTTCAAGCTATGAAAAAATGCTAACTTGTTGGAAACATTCCAGATATAGCATGTTAAGCTGTGAGAACATGCCCCTAGGGATGAGGGTAACATGTAGTGAAGAAGGCTAGATACAGATTTCCTTCAGTTTTTTCTTTTCTTTTTTTTTTCCATTGAATTAGTGTGCAGAATTGAGAGCAATTAAGGGTGCGTTTACACAGGGAAGTTGTAGCTCATAAATCTATAAATGTTCTGTTAAATCATTAAGTTTGTGGGTAAGGAAGATTTAATGTAATTATTGACATGTGGTATTGATAGAGAATCTGATCCACTGTGGGATAAAAAGGGAGAGTTATTAATTGGTTAAGAGGAAAGTGACAGAAGAGTCTTTTGTGTCAGGGTGGAGGCCGGTCACAAGCAGTGTCCCTCAGGGGTTGGTCTTGGGACTGGTGCTCTTCAACATCTTCATCAATGACATCAAGTGCACCATCAGCAAGTTTGCAGATGACACCAAGCTGAGCAGTGCAGTTGATACATTGGAAGGAAGGGGAGCCATCCAGAGGGACCTGGACAGGCTGGAGACGTGGGCCCATGAAAACCTAATGAGGTTCAATAAGGCCAAGTGCAGCGTGCTGCACTCGGGTTGGGGCAGTCCCAGAAAATTATACAAGCTGGGGGAAGAGCAGCCCCACAGAGAAGGACTTGGGGGTCCTGGTGGACAAGAAGCAGGACATGAGCCATCAGTATATGTTTGCAGCCTGGGAGGTTGGTTATGTTCTGGGTTGCATTAAAAAAGGGGTGGCCAGCAGGGAGAGGAAGGTGATTGTCCCCCTCTACTGGGCTCTTGTGAGGCCCCATCTGCAGTGCTGCATCCAGGCCTGGGGCACCCAGTACAGGAAGGATGTGGAGCTCTTGGAGGGGTCCATAGGAGGGCACCTAAGATGATCAGAAGAGTGAAGCACCTCTCCTATGAGGAAAGGTTGAAGGAACTGGGCTTTTTTAGCTTGGAGAAGAGAAGGCTCCGGGGAGGCCTAATTGTGACCTTCCAATACTTGAAGGGTGTGTATAAACAGGAGGGAGAATGGCTGTTTACAAGGGTGGACAGTGATAGGACAAGGGGGAATGCTTTTAAACCGAGACAGGGGAGGTTATGGTTAGATATTACGAGGAAGTTTTTCACACAGAGGGTGGTGACGCACTGGAACAGGTTGCCCAAGGAGGCTGTGGATGCCCCATCCCTGGAGGCATTCAAGGCCAGGGTGGATGTGGCTCTGGGCAGCCTGGTCTGGTGGTTGGTGACCCTGCATTTGGCAGGGGGATTGAAACTGGATGATCATTGTGGTCCTTTTCAACCCAGGCCATTCTGTGATTCTGCGATGAGTGAATAATCACTTTTTTACTGTAGAAATAAAGTCATCAGTGGAGTCCTTCTGGAATCCATGCAGCTCAGCCCCTTTGGAAACTGTTTGAAGAAAGGAGTGAGAAGTAGGCAGATGCCATGATAGTAAACTGTGGGCTGTAATTTGGGAAGCCAGCTGTGTGGAGTTCCAGAATAATGGGACAGTAAAATAGGAGATGCAGTATTAATAAACGCAAAGTGATGAATAAGGTGGAAGAATGATCAAAATTTGATATAGTGTATAGCGTTAAACAGCACTGGACTGTCTTTTAACTCTTGGAAACTGGATGTGGATTGCAAGACATACATGAAAATATCTGTTCAGTGTTCAGTAGAAGTTGAATAAAAATCAGCTGTCTTATTAGGCAGATGGAGTGGTGAGGCACTGGCACATGTTGCCATGAGAAGCTGTGGATGCCCCGTCCCTGGAGGTGTTTAAGGTCAGGTTGGATGGGAGCCAACGGGCTTTAAGGTCCCTTCCAACCCAATCCATTCCATGATACTTTTGAATAGACATTGTACCAACACATGGAAGAACATTTTCAGTCCTCTGTTATAATTTTGCCAAATGAAAAGGTGGGACTCCAGAACCATTTAAGATGAAAGGAAACCCTCTGTTAAGAAATGTATGTATGAATAAAATTAACAGTTAAAACTATAATTCAGGGTACATACTGTCTTCATTTTTCCTAATATAGTGTGTACATGTTATTTTCTTGTATTCTCAGCACTCTCCCTGTCATGAGCACAAATGCTTTCAATTCCCTATAATATTTTGAATTTTCAAATATCACAGTTATAGCAAGGCCTTCATTTCATAGTTGCCATTTTTTTCTTTGATTCATCATTTGAAATTATATTTTTCAATCCAGAATGTCTTTGTGTTACACATTAATGTTTTATCACCATTTTTAATACTATGTTTTTGTGGGGGCTGACAAACAGTGAACCTTGCTGTATTTTTTGGTTTCTTTCTTTAGACTTTATAAACTTTCTGGTGCTTTTTATTAAGATATAAAAACAGTTCTTCAGCTTATTTCATATTTTGGAAAGATAAAACTTTCTGAAGTTTGTTTTTCTTTTGAGAATGGAATTTTTGTCTTGGATGGTTGTTCCTAATTTGAAATATGTCTCAAAGCATTCATAGTATCCGTCGTTTGACCAGGTTTTCCACACACTTTGCAATGTTGTGCCTTATTCTGAGATTATATGGTAATGATTGTATTTCTGAAATTCTGTTTTCCTTTTATGAGCACACTAATCCTCTAAGATGTTTTGGTATTTACAGATAAAAACCTTTAATTCGCAGGAATGTTGGGTTTATAAAGCAGAATTGTGTAGAGCTTAAATTTATTCATGCTTTTGTTCATGAATATCTGTTTTTATACTTCTTTCCATGATTCTCAAATTTAGTTCTTCTTTTTGTTCTATGATGGTGATGCTTCTGCTATCAGTGTCTTTATAGTTGTTGTGTTTATAACAAGTGAATGGGTGGAAATTCTGCACGGTTTCACTCTTACCTCAGGTTGCTGAATATGTCTACATGGGTCAGCCTGGTGGTTCACTGGTTTATGATGTCTGTCATGGTCAGGATTACATCCCAATTATGGATGGGATCAAGGTTTTACTGTCTGCTGTAACAGTTGGTAAGGTCATCACATGGAAATTGGTTTCCTGATTCTTGTTTTCACAAACTAAATTATTTCATGGAATCATAGAACTGCTTGAATTGGAAGGGACCCCTAAAGGTCATCTGGTCCAAGTTCCCTACAATGAATGGGGACACCTACAGCTAAATCAGGTTGCTCAGAGCCCCGTCAAGCCTTCACTTCTTCATGAGAGTTTTGCCATGTCCACACTGAAGGTTTCTGGAGGATTCCCACACTAGAAACTAGGTAACTTGTAGAATTTGACCAGTGCTTTAATGTGTCTGTGCACGCCTTTAATACAGTCAAAATAATTATTCCTCTGGGTATGTCTTGAGAAACTAAATTGATTTTGGAAAGAATCTGTTGAGTCATCGTTTACAGGAGAAATTTTTTCTCTCTCAGTTATTACAACTTCACAGTTTACCAGGTCACCTATATTTTTTCCTGGAGTGTTTGTCTTTTTTTTTTAATGTTCAAATTGCAATCTATGTCAACTCCTCAGAGCACATGGAAGCATATTAATTCTAATAATAGAAGCATGTGTAGCGAAATCCTAACCGTGGATGCATCTCAGCTAAAACCTTTCCCTTTGACTAATGAGGACCCAACCTCTCATCTGTACCTACTGTTCACCCAAGTTTCCTTCCAGAGTCTTTGTTCTCAGCCTTTTCTTTTATATCAAAAAGGTTTAATGAGTTGTACAACTCCCAGTGAGTTGGCAGAGCTTAAGCAGCTTCAAGGAGATCTAACACCTGTTAATACCAGTGTGAAAGCTTGGCTGCTAGGTTGCCAGGACTCCATTTAACCTATTTGAATCATAAACTGCCTTTGATCTGTTTTTTTGTATGGTGTTCTCCAGTGCTTTACTTTCAGGAGATATGTTACCTGGAGAAGGAATTTTGTATTTGATTCAAAAGTTTAAAATTAGAGAAGCTGCCTCTTTGTGACTGATAATCAAGTGTGTAATACAGTGTAATCATAGAATCACAGAATGACCTGGGTTGAAAAGGAACACAATGATCATCCAGTTTCAACCCCCCTGCTGTGTGCAGGGTCTCCAACCACCAGACCAGGCTGCCCAGAGCCACATCCAGCCTGGCCTTGAATGCCTCCAGGGATGGGGAATCCACTGCCACCTTAATGATTCATCCATGATAATAATTCATAATAATAATTCATTCATAGCAATTTCTGAGCTTTTACTAATGTCCTTCTAATGGGATTCTTCTGCTTCATAAAAGTTTGATTCAGAACAGAAGCAGACTGAGTCAGGAGAAAACTTCATGTTACACAGGGAAGAAAGTTGTAGGGAACATAGATACATGGGGAGTGAGGGCAAGAGCAGTGAATGGCAGTGAATGAAACCAGCTTCATCCCACTGATATTAGCATAAATGAAATACCACATTCAACTGGCCCAGGTTTTTTCGAATGGCACTGTTTTTGAACAACCTTTTCCATCCTCTGCCAAAGTTAGCAGTGCAGTACAGAGGAGCTGGGGCTCAACATGCTTCAGTATTTTTTCACAGCCCTGAAAAACACATCATTGAGCACGCTGATGTGAACTGTGTTATTCTGTGGGAATAGCTAGAAATTAGTGGAGGCTTGTCTTTGCCAACGAAGCACGTGGTGGCAGTGACAGCTCAGGCTTGTGATTGTTTTTCATAGATATTAAAAGTGCAAGTGGACTTTGTGAACAAAAAAAGAGAAACATCTGTTGTTCAGCCTGTTCACAGTGAATACTTGTTTGTTTGTATTCAGGAATGGATACCAAAGGGAAATCTGAGATGTTTTCTAACTGGTAAACTATATTTTGTAAAAATAACAGATGAGCACTGGGTTGTCAAAGGAGGCAATTCTTAAAGTTTGATAGTGTCAGCTTCTTGCACACACAGAGATAATATTTTTCTTATAGTGAGTACTGTGGTTATATCTTTTCGGGTACCTGAATGATGTGTTTCATGGCCTTACCATTTTGTACAAGTTGAGAGCTAATTTCATTTTGCAAAAAATAGGCAAAATGTGGATATGGCTGTAAGCGTAATCTGTTCAATTTGAGTAAAGCTTACACTGAGGTCTTAAGAGTTTAGTTATTGAAGAAGTGCTAAGATCATACAAAATTAAAAATACTCATATTAAAGCTACTTGGGCAGCATTTGATTTTCCTAATGCTCTTTGTGAAAAGGGGGCTGGGAAGCAAACAGCTTTTGTAAATAGCCTGCCAGACTACTGCTGCATCCAGTTCCTTGTGTGACAGATACTGCATTTCTCATTAATGTTACCTTGCAAGTGCCTCTGGTTGCCATAGTAACTATCTCTGAGCCCTATACTTTAAATTTATCCTGACAAAGGTTATTGTGGCAATTCTTACTAATTGAGTTTTTTTTTTGTTGTGTCTTTTTTTGCTGCTGCTATTTTTAACACATCCCCTCCCCGTGTATTTAAGTTACAGATCCTAAGTGGAACAAATGGGCAGAATGACTGCTGAGAAAATTCTTTCAGGGCAGGGCAAATGGGCAGCAGAACTCCACAATTTGTTCTTCTGTGCTTGGTCAGAAAAATCTAAATCATAACTCGTAGTAGTCACTCAAATGTTATCTGTTTTGTCCATCAAATATTTTTATATAAAACGATATAGGTTCTTTTAAACACAGTTGTGATTGGTGTGTGCAGATACTACCAAAAATTAGTCATGCTATTTATTATCAGATATTACTACCAGCAGAGATATCAAGTAAGAAACCATATCCTGAAAAGCTGAAAACCTAATTTAAAACAAGACTCCAGTAAATAGAAGATTTCACAATAAGGAGAATTAGCCTTGTGTTCTCTTTGCACCTGGGAAAAGGTAGTGTATTAGTATGAATGCAGTTACCTGGTACAGAAAGTTGAATTAAGAAGATACACCTGGGCTGATGATACCATTATTTAATTTCCTGTAGGTGTTTTAGAGGACTACTGCTATAACATTTCCAATGGCTAACTACTCTCAACTGTAATTGCATGATTAACTTCAGCTACATTTTCCAGGCAAAGCAGTGACCTGACGAGAAGTCCCAGCATATCCATTTAATAGGGACAGAGCAGCAGAGAAGAAAAGTTGCAGGTTAAAATGAGGGGAACTGTCGAGCACTGCAACTTCTGATAATGTGGAAGGAATAGTTCAGTTCTGCTGAACAGCAAGAAATGGGATTAGTGCTGTGATAAGATACAAAAATGTGGCCATAAAGAAGGGAACGTGATAAGAGTTAACCCTAACCCTAATCAAACCATGCTCTGAGAGGACAGGGAAGGGTAGAGAATTCCAAACCCTTCAGGTTTTGGACACATTCAGACAATTTGTGCATGGTAGAGTTCACCCTAAGGTGCAGCCAGCAGTCATTTTTACTACTTTCTTTTGGGATATAGGAAAAAGGCTCTGCAACCTTAAGCATTTTTCTCCTTAAGCATTGAACTTCCCAGTGTTAGTATTTTCATTTCAGTATTGATATGGGTCGGCAGTTAAGTCTAGGGCACAACAAACGTACAATAAGTTAAAAATGCTTATAGTTGATTTCTTCTGAACCATTAAGGGTGATGAAATAAATTGCAGTGAAACCCAGAAATATGTCCAATTGTTCTTAGAATAATTCAATATATAATTTCTTCAGGCTTTGTCAGCATGAAATCAGAAGAAAATTCATGGTTGGGAATGGGAATTTACTACAAGAGCTACTAGTGTCTCTATGGAAATCTGAAAAAAACCCATCAGAACCCACCAGAACCAGGGAGCTCCATACCTGACTTAGAGGTTTTGCAGGTGTATGTTCCATTCAGCATTGCTTTTTATGGTCTGTAACGAGGACCAGACTCTCAATATAAAAACAATACGGTAAGCTCAGGAAAACTGGCATTGGCTTTCAGGTTTTTTTAGTTCTCCTTCTTTAGCTTGAAGGATAAGCTTGAGGACAATTCTATGCTAATTGGATAGAAAGGATTTATGTCTTGTTTGCAGGAAGTCTGACTTCCGTATAATTTAAAATCAAGGTAACAGAGCTTTGTGAGATATGAAAGGGAATTTTGTCACTATGAAGCCAGTTCCGTGTGCTCCTCTGGAAACCTCATTCTCTTCTGTATGCATTAGATGCTTCAATTTCTGACACTGTTGAACTTTCTAGATTTTCCAGTGTTCTTTATTGGTATGTTCTCAACAGACTTTGGAACTTATATTTGCTCATTTTTTGAAATTTCTCTCATTGAATGTAACAGGTAGTGAACTTGAATTACAATGTCCGTCTCACATGTTTTTGATCCATATGCTAACACATATTATAAAAGAGGTGTGTGTTGTGATTTGGGGCCCAAGAGACAGACTGGTGAGAGATTTGCTGGCTGTCACTCAACAGGAAAGTGCCAAGAGCAGAAACACAATCTGCCTTCCTGGGTTTGCCGTAGCTGTTGCCTTTGAGTGCTGAAATGGCTGCCCTGGCAGCAGCTGAATGTCTAATGTGTACCTGAAGGATGATACATGCAGAGATACTGGGAGCTGGGATGCATGAAGAGCCACTTGAGGATTCACGGAAGTTTTTACTTTGGTGGTCTGTACTGTAATTGATGATTACACTCAAAAAATTACAGCTTTCCTTAAGACTTTTTTTTCTTTTTCCTGTGGTCAGTCCTGAAAATGCCAGAGCCCTACTGGAAAACTAAAATTAAATACCAAATGAGGAAAACAGCACTTGCGTGTTGTCGTAATGCCTGAAGATTTTCAACCATTTAAACTTAAATATTATGTAGCAAATTAGACTCATTTGCTGTACAATTGAATTTCTAGCTTAACACCTCCAAGAGTTTTTCTTCCTGCATTGACCTCTCTGTTGTGCTGACCATTAACTGCAATTTTTTTCCCACTTCTTCTCAGTTCTACCCAGCAATTCAGTATCTCTGTTTTGTTTGTAAAGTCATTGACAGTGGTCTTTTTCCTCTGTGTGTGTGTGTGTGTGTGTTCTCTCTGACATAAAGTGATTCTGATCAGTAATTAAGATTTATACTTGCTACTTTGGGACTTACAAAAGATTAAGAAACAATACAGAATTATTCAAAAATAAGAAAAATACTCATTTAAGTTTCAGCCCTGTATATCTTCTCAGATCTTTCATTTTGGCATATAGAATGTATCTAATACATCATAGGTTTTTTTTTGTTTGTTTGTTTTTAATTAGTACTAAGGGAACTATAAAAATACTTTTGATATTGCGATAGAATATAACACATTGTACTGAATTATGAACTCCATGTTTTATTCTTCATAAAATACTTCATCGTAAGATCACTGTTTGTGGAATGCCCTAGAAAGGAGGAAGTGTCAGAAGTTGTCTGTAATATTAGTCTAGAATCTTGACTGATTCTAAATGCGTGACCTAGTTTTGGAAATACTGCTCTTCTCTTGGCCAAGCGCTGGAGAGCCTTAATCAAAGTTGTTAGAAAATAATCTTGCAGTTGGTATGTAGGGAAAAAGAGGTTTAGAAAGAAATTCTTCAGACTGAGTTAAAATGAAAACCTATTGAGAGACTGCCTTTTACTAAAACACAGACCACACATTGACAAGCTGAAGTGGTGAAGAAAAGGTTAAGCTAACAGTGAGTTCTGATGGAGATTGGTAATACCCAAGTTTTAAAAGATTGTAAGTTACTGTATAGCAAGTAAGGATTTAATCTGATCTTTCAAAATCTGTTTTGCAGACTATTAAGTCCTGGCTCCAGATAACTAAGTAAACTTACAAACTGAGTGGATTACTCACACATTCAATATGTTTCTCTGCTTTCTTGCCTTATGAATCCAATTTATGAATGATTCATTGTAAGAAGTTTGTGACAGCTCATGGAGGGTAATGGTCTAATAAAATCTGCCACAAAAATTAATTTGTTTGGAGTGACATGAAATTTTATCTTCATGCATGAAAATATGAATCAGGAACTGATGTCAACTGAGCTCTTCAAATTTCTCTCTTTGTATTATTGATGACAATAGATATGGTTTAAATACTCATGCATCAATCCCTGCATCATCTCAGTAGCTCCACACTGAACTCAATCCTGTAAGTCCATATCTTGTACTGGGAACCACAGCAGTGGACCCAGTACTCGAGATACTGCTCAGCAGTGTTGAGTAGAGGGAAGGATCACCTCCCTCAACCTACTGGCAAGCTTCCAAATGCTTCCCACGATTCCGGCAGCACAATCCTCGGTATTGTCTTCTGCCTTCAACTTTGTTATATGCAAACTTGCTAAGGACACACTCTGCCCCATCATCCAGGTCATTAAAGTTGTTAAATGGAATCAGATCTAGTATTGTCCCCTGGGGTACATAACTAGTGATTGACATTCAAATGAGTTTTGTGCCACCAATAACCACCCTGTTGATCTGGTCATTATTAATTTTTAATCCATCTCACTGTACACGTATTTGACCTGTAGTTTGTCATCTCATTTGTGATGATGTCATGGGAGATGTGTCAAGGGCTTTACTGAATTTGAGGTGTATACAACATTCTCTGCTCTTCCCTTGTCCCCTAGTGAGGTTGCACAAGTGTGATTTCCCCTTCTCAAATAGTGTTGACTGTTCACCATGGCCTTGTCCTTCCTGTGTTTGGAAATGCTTTCCACAAGACCCTTCCCCCATCACCTTTAGATTTATGCAAGCTGACTCACCTCAGCTGTAGTTCCCTGCCATCCTCATCATTCCCGTCTTGAAGACAAGATTGACATTTGCTTCCTTTCAGTTCTTGGGAACCTAATACTAAGTATTTAGGGGAAAAAATCCAATCTAAAAATCTTCTGATAGATTTACCTCTCACTTAAAGATTGGTTTCATCTTTCATGTTTATTACTTTAAATAATTGACTTAGAGATTCAGATGCCGAGTGTCTAAGGAAGTTTGAAGTAAATAGTGTAATTAATGGAGAAATGTGGATTTTTGATGGCAGCAGTTGATTGTTGCAGCTTACATTTTGGATTTAGGAGTTGAAAATGCTGTTAGTATGTATGATGCTTTTTTTCCAGCTAGTGTTTTAATGGGAATTTGAGTCATATTTAACATATAATGTCTTATGGATATGTTGTAAAGTTACTTTGTAGTGAAAGATGAAAAGCTGTGGATGAAGATGGAACATCCACTTGATGGATTGTAGTTTCTTCTTTCTCAGTGAGTTTGCAAATATTTTCTAGGGAAAACACAGCTTGTGTGCTTTGTTGTTATGTTAGTCATAAAATTTCTATATTTACCAAGGAATAAATTGCCTGGAATTCCTCCTACCCATATATCCTGATTATATTTGCCTTATCAGTCATTTTTGAAGGGCTCCAATTTTTTTTTTTTTTTTTTTTCTAAATCTGTAATTTACTGTCAATGTTTCCATTTCAACCTAGGAGTGCTCCAGATTTTGGATTCTTATTATTCAGACCTTGGTTAATTGTCAGCTATTACACTGATAAGTAGAAAGGCAGAATACTTGCTTTGGTGCCATTTGGCACATAGCTAGCTAGTGTTCAGTTTGGATTTGTTTTGTGCAGTTTTTTTTTTCTGGAACTGAGTGCCATCTGATTGTGTTCTCCCTTATGTTAGTTTGTCACCGGGTTGTGGGTCACTGCTCAGGTGTTGTGAAACACTGATAAACACACATCTGTTCATATCATTGAATGATTTGGATTCAGGCTGTGAAGGACTATGAAAAACTTACGGAGGTCACTTTGTCCATTCCCTTGGGGCAGTGCAGGCATGCCTCATTTACTGTTTCTTTGTTCAGTTTGTGGCTTTAATGGTGGTGTTTTTTTTTTTTTTCCTATTTTTCTTCTGAAACCAGAAATACAGTAAAAACGCATTGTGCATATCCACCTAAAACATGAAGCATTGACTAACAAAATACAGCTAAAACATTAGAACATGTTATTTGATACTGGTGAATTGTGCTGTAGCAAGCTGAATGTTGAGTCCGATCTTGCTTTTTTCCTTCCAAGTTTCTATTCAGTATTTTTTACATCTGTTACAAATCCCATAATATTGAACATCACTTTCTCTTCGTTTGAACTCAGTCATATGATTCCACATTCAGGAAAGCAGCCTTTTCTTGGTACTGAATAAATAGTGAAAAGCTGAAATTTGCTTCCTAAACAAATCAATCCTGGCTTGCATGGGAACTACAGAAGTTCTCAAAAATGTAACTAGGCTTTTACAACTTACTCCTCCTCTTTGGAAAATGTTTTTGTCTTTGTATGTACATTATTACTATGTGATACCAAGATATCTCAGTATTCAGAAGTGTGTCTTTGATTTATAAAAATTGGTTCAGGAACTCCTACAGCTGGGTGATGGACCTGGTAAAAGTAGCAGAGCAGGGAGGAAGCTCCCCTGGCAGTCTGTGCTTTATGGCCTCTCCAAAAAACCTAAGAATTGGGAAGACAAGTTAGGAACCTGGAAACCTCCAAAATGCATTAAAAAAAAAATGAAAAATCCACAGAAGCTGAATTATTAAATTGTTGTTTAGTTAATTATTTAATAAGACTTAAATCTGATTATTTTTCTAAGAATAACTTGAGTTCTTCAAACTAACTCTTATGTACTGTGAAGCCACACATAGCTAGGATTAGTGCTCTAGAAGTTCTGTCAAAGTCATTGTTGGCCAGAGGGAAAAGAAAAATTACTGCCTCTATGTGGGAAAGATAGACAGAACTTAATGTGTGTTTGTTTAATTTGACACCTGGAGTTTTATTGGTTGCTTTGCAGGGAACCTGGAGAAATGAAGACTCAGGTTAGGGGATGAAGAAGGGCCAGAACAAGTTTTTCAGAGACAGACTTCATTATTCTTTCTCCTTATGAAATAAATTTGCCTAATGTAGCAGTGCTCTTAAATATTTTTCAGAGGGAAGGATTTTTGGTTAAACACTAACTGTGCTTCTGTTTTCCTCTGACTTTTTATTCCCACCTGGAATAATTTCTTATATCGTCTATAATAACTTGACAAAAAAAAAATTACTAGTAGAAAGTGTACTTTTTCTGTTAAAGACAGAATTTCCTAAAGAATAATTCTTTCTAGCTTCTGTGTGCCTTCTGATCGTATATCTTTGAAGAACAGTTTTAGGAGGCCAAGCACTTCATCTGCTTCTGTTGAAACTCAGTCCTGAATGATGAAAGGAGTAGGAAGGTTCCTGAAAACACCCAACATGGCAGCTGATGGATGAGATGTGTAAGATGAGCATGCTCCAAGTCCTTCTTTGTCTGGCAGTGATCTAGGAAATACAGTACCGAAGGACATTTTGCCCTTATTATTCAAATCTCTTTCTTTTACAACTATTTTGATAAAGATTATTTTTTCTTAATAGGTTTTTGCTTTTTAGGGAGAAGAAAATTATTTCCAACAGTATATTCAGTTTCTGTAATTTGTTCTCCTTTATCGCTTGTAAAGATGACTTTGTTGACTTGGTTGATTGGAAATGGAATCTGGATAGTCTTCCTGCCTAAAACAGAAAACCTAAAACCAGAAAACCAGATTCTTTCCTTTGTTCTTATTGTGTTATTTTCCCTATCTTTTTCACTGATCTTCACAGTAGCAAAGACTGTTTTTGATTATCTATTTCAAGATCAGATTTCCTTGTAATTTATATTGGCATCTCCATTTTTATCAATATAAATTTTATCAATATATTAATTTGTCTCTTTGTGTCTAACCTGAGTCAGATATTTGTGCCTCGTTGTTTTGTATGTGTATGTATATATATATATATATGTATCTGTGCACATTATTTATATTACATAAATATAGACAGCTGCATTTTTCACATTTTCTTAGCCTTTATTTGAGATTATTTATGTTATTTATATTATTTGGAGATATGCTAGAAAACCAAGTTACTTACTCAGTTCAGAGGATTTTTTTCAAACAGTATATGGTATTTAGAAACTAATAAGAGATTGATAACTAAAAGCTTAATTTATTAAGTGTGAATTCATTTGTAGTTTTTAGATAATGGCTGTTCTTGCAATTGACTTGTGATCTCTGAGACCAAGTGTTATTAGGGTTTAAACTCTTTAAATACTAAGAAATATTTTCCCTTTGTCACTATTGTTAAGATAAAATTTGTTTTTGATTCAAATTGCTTTGTTTTCTTAGGAAAAATATTTTGCTTTGTCTTGTTGAAGAAAAATTGCAAATAGGTTATGTCCATATGTTTGTGCTTAAAAAGTGCTGATCTGGAGTACAATACATGGATCTAAAAGTTGTTGACTGTTTTTCTAAATTACCTTATTTATTAGAAAATTCTCATGTTGCTTCAAAATTACAGCTGAGCTTTTATGGTCAGGATACTGAAGGAAATGCAAGCATTGGAGGTGGCTTCCCTTTGATGATGGCGATATACAAACAGAGTATCAGTGACCAGTTCTGCATAGCTATTTCTGAAGTAAAGGCATCTGTGCAGTTAATTTGCTGTACTGTAGTCCTACATAGAATGTGACGATGACTGTATTCTTGCCCTTTGGCAACTGCAACAGGTTTTTTCACAGTTGTACGCAGTTGGTAGATGTGATCAATATGTAATGGTTGACTGGCTGCTTTTCTGACGGAAGGCATCCCAACTTTTCTTCTACATCTGCTGAGATGTAGGATCTTGATAAGAAATGTTTTCCAGGTTTGATTTCCTGACTACCTCATATTGCACATTGCAGCCATGTGTGATGTACGCCCTTGTTTGAGGGTCTCTGAATAGATTATACCTTTGATTTTCTCAGAAGACTGAATTATATGCAGCACACAAGTGCATGTGTGTAATGGTTTTGTAGCTGCTTCTTATTATTGCCTGAGTAGTTAGGACAGTGTTACTAGTATGTTATTAAACCCGCTTAATTAAAATCCTTGAATTTGCTTAAACCTATTCAGTTTGTTCCAGGTAACAGTGATGACACTCTGATGCTGTGCCCAATTTCTGTGGCAGATTACAGGTTTTGCTTACATGACATGCACTAAATATGTAAAATACATATGTGGGGGAACAAGAAGTCTTAATATTTCAAAATTATATATGTATATATATATAGGTATAAAAAGACTTAAAGAAAAAATAGATTTTTAGTTCAGATATAAGGAAAAAGTCTTTTACAGTGAGGGTGATGAGGCACAGGAACGGGTTTCCCAGAGATGTGGTTGATTCTCCCTCCCTGGAGACTTTCAAGGTGAGGCTGGATCAGGCTCTGGGCAAACTGATCTAACTGTTGTGACCATGTTCATTGCAGGGGAATTGGACTAAATGGCCTTTAAAGGTCCCTTCCAACTCTAAGGATTCTGTGATTCTTCAATAACCTCTTGATTATTTTAAAACCATTCAGATAGACACATAAAAACTGCATGACAGATACAGAATCATTTAAATTATTTTCAGATATTAAGTAATTGTAGTAGAAATAAATACTTAGGTCACACTTTATCCTTATTAGGATGTGTTGTACTATGGAATAGTTCAAAACTAAAATGGTAAAAATTGTAGGAATTATACCAGGGACATGGGATTCTCTTCCCAGCATTAGAAAACTGAGCCCAACCAGGCATTCTTTCTGCACTCTAGTTAAAATGATTGGATATATAATGAAAAGTAAAATGGGAGAAGGTAGAAAATAATGCTCTGTCATCTCTTAGCAGAGTAAGGCCCCCCAGTTTGCTTAGACATCTTCAGGAATTCAGCATTTGCTTGATTCTGATCCCTGTGATATCTTCTGGTGAAAGATCCAGCTTTGGAATCCCTACTGCATGTCTCACAGAAATGAATCTGTCAGGTCCAGTTAAATGCTGGTTTTGCCAGTATCTTTGACAGAGGGGTTGGACTTGATGGTCTCTGGAGGTTCCGTCCAACCCCTACAATTCTGTGATTCAGGAGTAAAATGCTCAATAGAACTTATAGAAACTTGCAGTTTTGTGTTACCAGATGTTTCTCTGTAACAGTGAATCAAATGTTTTCCTGAATCTACTGAAAAACAAACATGCTGAGAGCTAATCACTTCTAAATTTATCTTTTTTTCACATCAGATCATACAGAAGAAACCTATTCACATTAAAGTTTAGTGTCTAACATATTTACACAGATGACACAATGTTGCACAAAATTAACAGTAGAGGGTTTTAAAATGATTGGAAGTAAATATTGTATATTATAACAGTATTGTGTTGATGCTTTCAGAATTTTTTAAAGCATCATTTTGCACATGCTTCATTGCCTTCTCTATTTTCTTTTGCTTGCTTCAAATCAGTAGTGTCTAGCAAGTTTCTGAATCCAGTCCTGTTCTGTTAGTGTTTATAGAAAAACTAATTGTTGCTAAAGTTTTTGAATAATGTGCAGAACATGAAGAAGAAACTATTATATAAACTAGGAGAAACAATACTTCTCAGAAACACTTGTAGAGAAGAACAGCAACATGCATAAGATATGAAAGCCATAATGTGCTCAGCTGAAGTTCTCTGACAAGCAATACTGAAGCCTCAGCTGTCAGTGAACTGCTTTGTATCACCTAGGTAGACAGAGATGGCACAGAACTGCCTTTGGCTAGCGAGTGAGTAATGTCCTATTTTAAGGAATTCTAAGCAGGCAATATGATCTCTGGGGTATTGCATCTGGGTAATGGATTGAAGCTGGATTAAAACCAATTTTTCAGTCAGGTAGAAACCTAAGCTGAATCAAGTGCCTTATCCAGGAGTGTGTTCAGGACTCCTGGGCCTGACATGTGGAGAATCAGAGAATCGAAATGGTCTGCAAGGTTTGGAATGAGCTGTGAGCATAGAGCTGAAGGTAAGAGTCCAGTTCTCATTAGAAGCTGTGACATGAGCATGGGTAGAGTTCAGTCAGGCTGGATGATATTTGGGTCAGAAGTGGAGATTGAAACTGGTGCCAAAGAAGTCAGGCAAAAGCATCACAAAAAAACACAGTTGCCTCAAAATAGGTATTTGCTGGCAGGAATTATGCCTCATTCTCTTCATTGCAATGTAAATAAAGAGCAGTGAGGGTCACTTGAAATACAGCACAGGTGTGATAGACAGTAATGATGTGGACATTTTGAATTTATCTTGATGATATTTTTGTAATCCTTGTTAAAACTGTGAAATGGAAGAGGCAGGGATTAAGTTGGAGAGCATTGAAAATTGATTGCAGGAATGAATTTGAAATAGCAAGTTTGGATAACATTCAGTGATTTCAGACCTAGGCATGGAATCTTTGTTAGGAACAAAGAAGATCAAGGGTAGAGATTTCTTAGACTGGAAAGAAACTCTTGTGTTGTAAGTCAAGAATTGAATAAACTCTAAGTGGAGAAAGAATTCAAAGAAAGAGTTGAGAAGGTTGGAAAAGGAGGCAATGAAACGGGAAGGGTAGTGCTGCTGGAACAGCTGGAAGGAGGGGGGAGTAGGGGTAGAGTTAATCTTAGTGAGTTCATTAGAAAACAACAACTCTGCTATTGTGAGTGACGAAGTGAACCAAGGGGAGAGTTACTCTCATAGCCTCTCCAGTTCTCTATAGGAAAAATATTCTCTCTGGGCTGCAGATTCCCCTCTACATAAACTAGAAGACCAAATCTGCTTTGTGTGGTTTTGTTTGTCTACTTTCTTACACTGTATGTTCCTCAGGGTAATTCTGAGTCATCTTGAAGACCTTGGTCTGCTAAAGCAATAAAACAGCTTTCTTGTTTATAAAATAAAGGTTCAATTTTGCATGGTGGGCCTGAAGAGAGATTATATTTGACAGTTTCAATATTTTGATTTCACACCGTGCCTCATTCTGAATTGCATCTGTCAAGGTAAAGGAAAGGTTTGCTCCTACAGAGAGTATTATCTATAAGGCTTGATAGTCTCATTATGCTGCTCAGTAAATTTGTGTGTTTGTCTTCTGCTTTGTCTTCAGAGGGCAAACAGTCAGTTTTATTTTGGGTATGATTAAAAAAAGGAAGAATCAATAAGAAGTAAAATGGTTGTAAGCCACATAAATCCTGATTTTGATGGAGAGTTGTATTACACATTCTACCTTTTATTGGTTACCTAGTGGAATGAAAGTGAAATAGCTGGAAGTTACTATGTGTGAATATTGAGAAAAGCCCAGATTTAGGTGTATTATAGTGATTTGATAGATTTAATGTTAGGGGTACAAGATCTGCCATTTTCTACTTGCAGTCATTAGTTTAAAAATAGCTTGTTTTGAGAATATTGGCATAACCTCAGAAAATTGAGTTGTATTCTGTTTTGCTCCGTATTTCTATTGCTTTATACTTTTACATTTGAGAACACTTTATAAGTACTTAATGTAGTGGATTGAGATAAAATAACAGTGAGACAGGTGAGGGACATGACAACCGTTGTAAAGGCAGGATACAAATTAATTACTATGACATTATTTATACCCCTCAAACCTCTTCAAACCAATAAAGATTCTTTCAAGTTTCTTATTGTGGAGTCTTGTATGGTCCGTGGAACTGGATGATCTTTAAGGTTCACTCCAATCCAAGCCACTTTCAGATTCTATGAAATTCACATCATTTATGTAATTAAAAAATGTTAGATGGTTACTCATATGTTGGAGCATTGTCAGGAATAGGGCCTGAGACTTTGGATTTTGCTGATAATCTTCTATAAAACAATAATTGAGGGCAAATGCAGTGATACCGAAGTGATAGTTATTATTTTGGTGATGCTAGAGTAAGATATGTGCTTAGGTCTCAGAGAGAAGATGAGAATAAGAAGCTTTACAGTTCTGGTGGTAGAGAGCTGTTAATGTAATGGATATCATGCTCACTGGATTGTTTCCAGTTCACCTAAGTGTCGTGTACGCACTTGCATGGTGATCTGTTGCATGATAATTTTATTTTATTTTATTTTATTTTTTATTTTTTTATTTTTTATTTTCTTTTCTGGATCAGTCGGAAAGTCATTAGTGGCCCCCGTTTAGAAAGGACTATATTGAGTGCCAACTCTTAGTGATTTGAGATGCTACCTGAAGATAAACAACACTGAGCTTCAATGCACTAACTTCTATGACCTTCTCAGATAAAAAAGGAAAAGAAATTTGGCTGTTACAGCAAATTCTTCATCTATCTGAAGTTTAATGATGCATGTTTCATCGGAGCTATTTGCTGTATTATGGTTATTTTTACTCATGTCTCCAAACGACCCCTTATTGCTTGTGTGATACTAGCAGTTCAGGAGATTCCCATGAGAGCACAGTTTCCAATTCTACATGCTCTGTAAAGAATGTTTGTTGTTCCTACAGAATGTTGTTGAGTAAATTGCCATCCTCAAACAAAACTTGCCTTCGTGCTACCTGTTTATTTGTCCCTGGTTGCTCAAGTGCTAAATTCTGCAGCTTATGTCTGTCAGATGTACTCAGGAAACTGTTCTCAGGTGCTCACATGGTAAATGTGATAAATGTAATATCTTCCTCTATCACTTAGGGTACATCAGGTAGCTGTGTATACAAATGTCAGCATTATAAAATCCGTTAGTGCTTCCCTTTTCTGTCTTATTTCCCTTCTCTTTCTCACTTCTTCCCCAGCTTAACATCTGTTTCCCTTCACCCCCTCCTTTAACAACTCTCCATCTGAAATGAACAGATTTCTGAAGCAAAACAAGATTTTGCTTTTACCCCTCCTTCCCTTCAGATGGTATTTTCTGTGGAAGTTGAGAATAACCAAAGGTTGGAGATTTCCTTACAGTGAATTCATTTTTGTGTAATTAATTGAAACAGCAGCCCTTGAAATGCCTGTACAAGAAAACTTTCAGTTTTTCTGAGGGCAGAGATAATGAGCAGGAGATGATCCCCAGGTTCTTGTGTACAGTTCTTTTCCATTGTGTTAAGATTTTCTGAGCTAACCAGACCTTATGCAAGCAATCTCTCAAGTATTTGAATGTAAAGAAAAAAAACAACAACAAAACCAATCCAACTCTGCATAACTTCACCTGAATAGTAGAAATACTCTTCTTTCACAGAAGCCATAATTATTTCTGTATTATTTCTGTATTATTTCAAAATTATTTCTGTAAAGCAGTGTCTTGGCCTATGTTGTTCAGGCCTATTAATCTTCAGAACTGTTTATTATCGACTGAAGATTTTTTTTTCCCTTTGCTTTATAATTATTTCTCAGTAAGCCTAACCTGGAACCAGGAGCTAAGAGGACTGGCATTCTAAGATAGGATTTTGTCCTTTAGTCTTCCTAAATATTTTGAAGACAGAAGAGGTACTTTTTTTTTAATGAGGCTGCAGAATCATGCACATAATCACATACCACACCAAGACTCTATAGTGGCTCTGAGCAACCTGTTTCTAACCACAATAAAAAAGGCTTCTACTGTGTTCAGAGGGATTTTTCATTACCTGGTTTTGTGCCTCCTACTTTTCATCCTGGCACTGGATGCCACTCAGAAGAGCCTGACTCTGTCTACTCTTTTTCAGTCTCTATACAGTTCAGGTATTATTCCCAGGGATAAATTTTCCAAAGCCTTCTTTTCTCCAGGCTGAACAATTCCAGCCCTCTCATCCTGTCCTGGTATGAAACCATCCCTTAATCATCCTCACCACCTTGAGCTGGGCACTTCCCCAAATTCCCAGGTATGTCAGCACCCTCAACGTGCTGCGCTGCGGTTCTGAGCTGAGGGAAAGGCTCACCCTCCTCCCTGTTGACACCCACTGTCATTACTTCACCAAATGCAACCCAGGATGCTGTTGCCCTTCTCTAGAGGGATACACTACTGGGTGTAGCCTTTTCTGCAAGGAGTCTTTCAGTCAGCCACAGCCAGGCTGTGCTGCTGTCTGGGACTATTCCTCATCCAGGAAGGACCTTGCATTGCCTGATGCTGCTTTTTGCAGCTGGACGCTGGACTCCAGGACACTGGAGAATTTTTCCAGTTTTGGGTTTTATTTAGACTGAAAAAAAAAATTATCCTATACCCTCTTAATTTTTTTTTTCTTCTAGGGTTTCAAACTGAACCCGTGGCTTAAGGATTTTCTCTGTTAATACAGAACGATGCAATGGAGCTGTACCATCTCCAACATTTCTGAAACAGAAAATAGTGATGCAGTAGGTCTTCATTTCAAAATACCACCATATTTACTTGAAAAAAAGAATACAAAATGCTGCACTTCTTTGCAGTGTAGGTTCTTCTTGCTTGGTGCTTGAGCCTTATTGTCAAAGCAGTTGTTGATTTGGGATACCACCTGCAAACGCTTTTTTTGGCCTCTTCACCCTTTTCAGTGGTAGTCCTTAGTATTTGTGTTAAAGTTGATATAGACCTTATTATTAGTAGTATTATTATAGGTATATGTTAGAGGTCTAATTATCATGTCTTTAAGAGCTTTTCATTAGAATATGAACAAGCATCTCCTTGTCATTAATGTAAAGATAGACAAATTCAAGACTACTATCAGCGCTTATCAATATTTCAGTTAATGTTTTCAGATTAGAAGAATATCTTTCCTTGCAGCAAGCACTATGGAATTCTGACCAGGTTTTCATTACAGGTAATTCAGCTGAAGCTGGGAATACTTTAAAGCTTGCCTATGGGTTGCTCCAACTTAAATGTTTGGAGACAATATTTGAATTTTTTTTTTTTCCCCACATTTCTGGCAGCATTGATATAATCTCATCTGGTGTTTGATGAGTGTTCTACCAATGAAGAAAAGAAAAAGAAAATTTGAAGTCTTGTGGAAGATGTTTTCTGAGTTTCAGTTAGCAGTTAATCAATTCAGCTTTCCTGCTGCTGTCCGTAATTATATAAGTATTCTACAAAGCAGGAGTAATTTATCTCAGACAGATTTATTTGGAAATAAATATATTTGTTTTTTTTCAGTATTTTGTTACAATTTCCTGCATAAATGTATGAATTTTGTATTTTTTAAATAAACATTTATTTTACTTGAAATAATATCCTAATTGGTAAGGAAGAAGTACACACTTTTATCAGGTCTTGTTAAGGAGATGCTGTAGATGCTTTCTGTCCTGAAATACTCTGGAAGAATTTTGCTGTTAACAGTCATTTGTTTGACATGCAACAATGTTTGACTGTATTGCCTTTCTTCATGGATGGAATGGCCAAATTGCCCTAATTTAACTTCATACATAATTGTTAAGGCATTTTCTAATTTCTAAGAGGAAGCTCTTCATTCTTAAAACAGTGGAAAAAGAGCTGTTATAGTGTTCATAAATTGTTTCAGGTTGTTTCACACCCAAACTTAACAAATCTTATCAGTAACAATGAAACTGAAAATCAAATATAATTATTGGGGAAAGAAATCTGTCTCTACGTAGTTTTAGCTAAAAATGGGAAAGAACCTCAGGACATCACAGTGGTGAATCTATTTTTAAAAGAGAGCATTGCTATTTAATGAAATGCTGACTCCAGGGAACGCAGTAAAGAATAATCAGAGGCACTTATCACCTTTGACAGGCTGCAGTATTATGGCTTTGTTGCAGCCCATGACTTTCCTATTTCAGTAATCAAATACTTTCTGCGCCCATTTTTAGGGCTTATGAAAGGCACTCTAAGAAAAAGTGTAACTGGATAGATTGGAAGAATGCCTGACAGATCAGATTAGAAACATTTAGACTTTTGAAACCAGAGGTTCAACTCCCAAGAAGGCTGACGTAGTTCTTCGTCTTTTGTGTGTCAACTCAATGCACTGACGTCCCTAAATTGTCATATCGGCTTACTTGTGCTCAGAGCCCACTTACTGATTTTCTCACTGTTCTTCCAGGGCTATGATTAGGAGCTTTCAGTCTTGTGATACGCTATTCCACCAAGAATTTACCTGCAGCAGCCAAGAAAAGAAAATTCTGAAGGAAATCTGAGCCTCAGTGTTACTGTTTTCTTTGTACCTTTTAACTCCATGAAATAACATGAAGTATGTAAGAGTACAGGTTGTGCAGTGATAAGGCGAATTTGCTTTTCACCAAGATCTTTGCATTTAATAGTACTATATTAAATAATTAAAAACTTAATGAAGGGAAAGTGTAATGTGTAAGGTATTGGAACAGTAACAGCTTCACCCTGCGGTTACTCGCATTTTGTCTTTTCTTTTTTTGCCTCGAATGGGATGAGAGAATCTTGTCTTGGAATCTCATAAAATAGCTTGCCTCTTCTGTACGCTTCATTTGATCAATCTAAGATCCTTTAGTATTTTTTAGCTAATAAAATGTGGCTTTGGAAACAGTGCTTTGTAGCAACTGTGTCTGTTCTTTTTGTATGCCGTTTGCTTTTGATGAATTATTTTTTTTGTCAAAATAGCTTTTTTTTTTCTTTGAGTGGTTGCCCCTTGAGCACTTTCCAGTCAGTGCATTTCCAATAGCTTGTCACCAAATACCTTCACTTCTCCTGTGTTTCAGAAATGAACTAATGCACTTGTAACTTGTGAGCACCTCCTGAAAGTCTTCATCCTTCATGGCTTTAACATTTCGGTTTCATTTCTTAAGTTTCCTTTTAGACTTCTGCTTTATTTGTGTTGAGTTCAATGGAGTACTTGTGTTGAGTTCAATGGAGTACTAATGGCCAACCTTCAATCTTGGATGGGGACTTTGAAGCTATTGGTCTTCTGAGGGTCTTCCTTCTTTCAGTCTGTTTTTACTATCTCTCTTTTTTATGTCTGATCCTGTAGCGCCTAGATTTTCTTTTCCTCATTATAATGAAAAAGAGGGGAAAACTTCAGAATCATTGTCTTGGAAAAGTTCTGTCACCTTATGGCCCTGGAGTTATACATAGCATGGTTTGGTGCTGAGCTCAATGGAGCAGCCTTTATAAGCCACAGTCTGCTCTGGTGGTGCTTGGGGTAGCGAGTAGAGCCATGAGCATTTCTGCCTTGATGCTTTACTCCAGTCCAGTGTCAAACCACAGTGGTGGTCACTTGCACAGTTCGAGGGAAATCTGTCTTTCCCTGGAGCTTCTGCAGCATTAAAACTTCCAGGGCTTCCCAGCAACATCTTGACAGCTTTTTGTTGGTAATGCAGTTCCCTTAATAAAAAGGCCCCTTGAGATAGCTGGTATTATTCCCATCCCTAACAAGTTCCCTATCACATACCTACTGGTAAAGTCAGCATGCTGAATTAAGGCAAATGTTGGTCATTACTTGTCGCAGTTTAAAGCAGGGGCTGTATCTTGCAGCTCAGATACTATTTTTTTTCCAGAGGCTTGAGTGACAAAGTGCTCTGATAACAAGAAATCCTGCAATGGAAGAGCTGGAGAACAGGGAGATGCAGTTCCCCAGTTCCCTGCTCTCAGTGAGGCTTGAACAAGCTTTGCAAAAGCTGTCATTTTTTCTGCAGCTCCTTAATCAAGTTCCAGCAAGGAGCTTTATCATGACAAGGTAGGGACTTAACTTTCCTTAGCTTTGGTTGCAGTTGTTGATACATTCTGATAATTGTCATCCACTATTAGCTCTTTAGACTGCTTTGCCTATGCACTTTTCCCCATATTTTCCAGAGATTATTCATCATGAAAGCCTGCTTAGAAACCCTTCTGAATGTGTTCTTAACTAGATTTCCTCTCATTTTAGAAGAATGGAGTTTTACTACCTCTGTTTTCTGAAAATAAAGGAAATACAGAATCGTATTCTGATTTTGGAAATTGGAGAGTAGCTTTTATGGCTCAAGTTCAATGTGGTATCTACAGTTGAAATATAATTCTGCCACTTTGTGAGGAAAACTGATTTGCTTCTATGCATCTTCTGGGGGTGAGCTATTTGTATTTTGTGTATTTTTGTGTAAATATCCATTTGTTATAGGTGAAGATCACTGCCAGTAAAAGGGCATATAGTTTGGATGTGCAGTAGCTTTAAGGCCTTTCATGGGGGCCTATGTACTAGTAGGTACGCACATTTTGAGTAAAGTAGAGTGATTTTTTACCATTACCTAAAACAAGTACAAAGATTCCTAGAAATGAGTGTGCTGCTATTTCACATACTTGAGTTAATTCGAGCCATGCTTTTTGTTTGATGAGACACAGCCAGCATCTACAGAGAGGAGCCTTTCATTTTCAGCCCCTAGATTGTTAGGTTTTGTCCTGGGTAGGGCACAAAGTCTCTGATACATTTTAGTGTGTGCCCAGGTCAGATAATGTATGTTCCTGGTTCACTGATTGTAATGAACACCTTTCCCCAATTTCAGCTATTACTGAAAATATCTCAGGAAGAAGGCATTGAGATTGCTATAATAACTGTATTCGTATTGTCATGACTACATTTCCAGGAACTGCTTGGTCTTTTGAGTTATGAAATTGTCCCAAAGCTCAGATCAAAAGTCCATGGTCTGGAGAGCATCGCTGTGCTTAACTGAGTGGCTGACTGAGGTATTACTGCAACCCGACTAGACAGATTTCCATTGACAGCAGGAAAAAATACCGTTTGTCTGTTCTTGAGGGTGGTAAGGAGGCCAGATCTTGGTGGAGTTGTTTGCAAACTCTTTGGGACCTGATGTTTAGAAGAGTCTACCCTCCATTGGGAATCATCTTTAAGCAGTGTGTAGGTGTATCAGGGCAGCAGTGAGTTGTTAAGTGATCTGGTAACGCTCAGGCTAAAAGGCAATCTTGTATTATGAACACAACCAATACATAAATACTGAAGTGGATCAAGACATCTTAGAAGAGCTTGACATTTTTGGTGAATAACCATCCTTTTCCGTATCTGTTGATATTTAACACTATTTGGCGACTGCAGTGGAAGAGTATAATAAACAGTTTCATTATCATCTGGATCATATATTAATTACAGAAATGTTAACTGACTTCTAAGTACTGGGCCAAATGCTGATTTGCCTTTCCTCTTCCTTCTCTTCTGGGCATAGCAGAGTCTTTGAAAACACTGCTTATTGATAGTGATGAATGGGATGAAGATTATAAACATTAATAATCTGCGTGTTGGAGAATAGAAGACTGAAAGGGAGAAAGTAAATGGTGAACTAAAGAAATCTGATTTAGAGTTACTGACATCCAAAAAAAGAATGTAAGTGCACATTAAACAAAGGATCATTATCCCCCAGATTAACTTAGTTTAGATAATGAGGACTTATAGATATGGCTAAAGTTTTGTCTGAAGATTTGTCTCTGTATCTGAGAAATCTTACATGTTACAAAAGATCAGTTATTAATAGAAGCAAGATGGAGAATGGATTGTTTCTTCACTGAAGTAAAAAGGATTAAAACTCACTGTTTTTGCATCTTGAGATCGCTAAGCCTACATCTCCTAAAGCTGTGACACAACAGAATAATTTCTTTTTTAGAAAGAAACAGAAACACTGTAAAAAATTAGCCATTGAAAAGAACCTGCATTATTCAATACACTGAACTTTGGAAGATGTGGGAGTGAAAGAATGCAGCAACATATGTAGATTTAGTAAATATTTTATAAATATTACTCCTTCCTGCAGCAAAGAGCATATAATTAAAAATTCCCATGCACATACAGATTTATAGGATTTTTTCCTTACATATTTCATAAGAGTTAATGTTGAAAGTGTTGTCCTGTTTTCTTCATTTAAAGGTAGATGTCCATATGCAGTAATCTTGATGTCAGGAGCTGAAGTCCTATTGTTTTTCATTGAATTTTATACTTGCTAAGTACTGAAGTAAATGTAGAGAATTAAGTTTGAAGTCTTTGAGATATTTTTGAGAATATCCGTAGGCTTAAATAATGAGCTGTCCTATGTTCCACAGATAGAATCATATGTGTTGGAAGGGACATTTAGGCCATCTAGTCCAAGCCCCCTGCAATGAGCAGGGATACAGTTAGATCTGGTTGCTTACAGTCTCATCCGGATTGATCTTCAGTGTCTCCAAGGGGCATCCACTGCTTCTCTGAGCAACCAGTTTCAGTGCTTCACTACCCTTGTTGTAAAAGCCTTTTTCCTTTTATCTGACCTAAATTTCCCTCCTTTGACTTTGAACCCATTTATTAATAAGTCACGAGTAGCCTTTACCTCATCTCACCCTACAGCAACTCTGCCGTGCCCAACCAACAGCATCAGGCACAATAGCTACCTTGCACTTTAGCTGTATTTTCTTTTTTCCCCCTCAGTCTATTGCTGGAAAGCATATCTTAAGATGGTCATCATGAGCTGATTATTTCAGCTGCTGCCTGTATTCCTTCAGAATTCACAGCAGGAGGATTGAATATAGTAACGAATATATATTTGTGACCACTTTGGTATGAAACGGAGAACTGCATGAAAAAACTTTACTGAGTGACTTGCAGGCCCTGATAAAATCACTACAAATGGGTGTTTAATAGGCAATGACTGTATGTACACAGGCTTAATTGTGGAATTTATATCTAGACAAGGAGCATGCTTACATCAGTGCTCCTTAGTGTTGTTTCCCAGGCTATTCTACATGTTTTCAAGTCACCTTCTTTCTTGTATTCTCTCCTGTGTTTTTGTGTAAAGTGTTGGTCATCTGTAGTTTTGAAGATGAGTTTCTTGTTTTATCTAGTGTTATCTGAGAGTCTGTGCAGGCTGGACTCCTGCACAATATTTTCAGACACACAGTGACATTAGGCAGTTGGTTACATCTGCACTGCTTGTCCTGAATACGTGAATCCAGGCTCACCAAAACAGGTGCTGGTTTTTGTCTTTTGCATTGCATCTGGTTCTTCTCAGTGCTGCCATCAACTGCACGAATTCATTTTAATTTGATGCCTTGGACATAAGAACTGATTATACAGACAAAAGGCATTTTAAAAGTATTAGCATTTTTCAGAAGCTATGTTTTTTTTTCCTGTGATACCAAGTGGTTCCTTTTTCTAGGGCAATTTAAATCGTGCCTCTGTCATTTTCTGCACATCCATACTATTCAATTGAGAAAGCAAATCACAGTATTTCCTTTCAAAGGCATTCATTTAAGTTTGTGTACATTTAAGAACTAAACAATTGACATGTCCAATAATGAAATGATGATAATGATTTCACCGGGGTTTGTAAGCCTACTTGGCAAATTAATTTCAATGGGACAGGAACTTTCTCATGCAGACAGGCAAAGATTTACTATTAAAATGATATTGATCAAAGAGATATAATACACAAAGAAATAAAAAAATCGTTATTAGGAACTACTTGAAGGTAAATGTTGGTTTGGCTCAGCTTATAGAGGCTGTCACAAGTTTCTGAAGGCATTTGCCCGTTCATTTGCAGAAGGATTACAGGATTAATTCCATTCCAAAAAAGTTGTTAATCCATAGCTGATATTCAGATGATCAGTTTTATAAACAATTATTGGTTTAAATTAACTAAATCCTATCAGATTGTTTAAATGAGCTAAACCCTATTGCACTGTTCTCAAAATGGAGTGATGATGCTTTTGTTTTGGCTGGTTTAGACACTTTTCAGTAGATGAGAAAGCATTGCAGGGAGAAGCGAGCATTGCTCCTCTGACTTCTGTAGCTCTGGAGCAAAAGGGAGCTCTATACACCCTTTTGGGGCACATTTTGACCCTAGATTGGCTTCCAACGCTTGAAATAGCTGCCACGAACTGGGGCAAAGCACCTGTGCAGTATCACAAGTCAGGGCAGTGGGCACTGATGAGCCAGAGCCTTCAATGAGCAATAGTTTGCTCAGCACTGAGAATGGTTTGAGAGGAAGAACCCGAAGCCTTGTAGAGAAGCATTGATTGCACTGTTGTTTTTTCCCCTGTTATCTTACTTTTTTTGATGATGTTCATAATTACAAACCAAAGCTATCATCCCTATTTATCATCAGACATACTGCAGTGTGCAGTTAAGGTGCTGACTTGATTTAGTGATTTCCTACATTCTGTGCTGAACTGGGAACTTCTGGTAGAGAACAGTCCAGTTGGAAAAAATGTGTGGATGCATATTTAAAGGATGTTACAGCTAGAGAAAAAAGTCCACAAGAATAACAAAAAAAACATCCAACCTACACTTATATGACGTTGTACTCAATTACGCGTTCAGAGTCTGCTATATAGGAATGAAGGCTGCTATTTACCCTATTTCTTAACATCTGGAAATAACTTCATTTACAATTGAGAATTTTTTAGTTTTTTTTTTATTATTATTATTATTATTAACACTCTTCATGTGCTATTTTAGTGACATATCATACAATGTGTCATGTGCTGATTAAAGTGAATTTTTGTCCTTTTTGGGAAATTATTCTAATGTAGTCTAGTCAAAGAATTTCATTTAATTACACGTGTAATGCAACTTTCTGCCTTTTACTTAATTGGTCTCGCCTACGTTGTTTCTGCCTATTAGATGATAATTTAGCAATTTCTGACTTGTATATCCCTGAGGGAGGCTCAATGGGAATCAATGGGAATAAAAAATCTCTGTGGCTTTCTTCCTCAATTTACTGCTTGATGGCGTCTCCTTTCTAGTAGAATGGGAGAAGTGAAATGGAGAATAATAAGCAATAAAAAAGGAAATCTGTTCTATAAAAAGCTTACTTTCAGAACAAAGCAGATCATGTAATGTTTTCCACACTTCTCATTTATCCGTGTTATTCACATTTACTGTTTTCCAAGAGGGTGGATGAAACAATTGTTACATTATGTATCTAAAATAACAGGCTTGGACATAATTTTATTTAGTTTGTATATAATGGGGCAAATCTCACATATAGTTACTCAGTGATAAGCAAATGCTAACTCAAAAAGCTGCTAATTGTGGCTACCTTCACAGCTGGAATTGTTTTGTCCTTGCATACTTATCTGCTTACTATATATAAACCCAATTTTAATTGTATATCGATTGTGTAATTATACAACAGTGTGAATTGGTACATCAGGAGCATGGGGGATTCTTAGCTGTGGATGAAAAGGTTTGAAAAACTGCTACAGAATTCTTGGGTGCAATTCATCTGCTATTACTAGCCTTTGCACTTGGGACAGTCGATTTGCTGTATTCAGTTCTTGCTTGTGATGGGAAAATACTTATTTGTTCCTTTCAAACTATCAGATTGGCCTAATATCATGTGTGTGCCCTTCTGTGTATTTGTTTTTTTGTTTGTTTGTTTTTTTCTTGGCTTCTTTGCAGGAGGTGGAAACATGACAGATTAGAAACTAAAAATGATTAGAATTATAGAATCACAGAGTCATAAAATCGTGAGGCTGGAAAGGACCAACAAGGTCATCTAGTCCTACTGCCCTCCTATCACCATTACTACCTACTAAACTGCTAAACTGTATCTCATAGCTGCTCATCCAGATGTTTCTTGAACACTGCCAGGGACGGCTTCCCTGAGCCTCCTCTTCTCCAGACTAAACAATCCTAACAATTTAGGTTAGACTTAAGGAAGAACTTTTTCTCTCAGAGAGTGGTCAGGCACTGGAATGGCACTTAGTGCTTGTGGTAGCACAGGTAATGTGAAAACGGTTGGACTAGATGATCTTATAGGTCGTTTCCAACTTTTTGATTCTATGATTCTATGAATCCCAGCTCCCTTAGCCATTCCTCATAAGACTTGTGCTCCAGACCCCTCACCGGTTTCGTTGCCCTTTTCTGGACACATTCCATAGCCTCAATGTCTTTATTGCAGTGAGGGATCCAAAAATGAACACAGTAAATCATGTTGTAGATTGTATATATACAAGTGAATTTCAGCCCTCTAGCAGCTTAGAATTATATATTTATATAAAATATAATATATATATATAAAATATATATAATATATTATATTATAATATTATAATATAATAAAATTATTCTTACTTTTCCTTGAATGTGGAAAGTAAGACACTGTCTCCTGAAATTGTGATTCAGTTGTCTAAATTTAGATATGCCACATATGTTTTCATTATAGTCAGCAAAATCTGATTAATTAAGTGAAAGTATATGCAATCGTCATAAAAGAGATCTAGAGTAGTTTTCTGTTTAGAACCTTTGAATCTTACCTTGCAGTTTGCCTTTATATTTTTTAAAGGAAAAATCTGTTGCAGAAATTTAGATAGCATCTGCTTTAATTATCTGTGAAAGAATACTGCAAAGAAATGGAGATTCACGTAATTTTGATGTAATTGTTTTTTTTTTTAGCTTATGAAATAGGGATTTAGAGGAGTGAAAAGGCTTTGTAAATTTCTAGGTGAAAAAGTAATGCTGAAAAAGTCATTACTTCAGTGTTTACATATGTTAACACGTTACCAACATATCTAAATAATACTAACCTTGTTTTATTGGAAATAATTGTTCTTCAGTTAATTAAAATACATATTTCAAGCTGAACATTTTTGAACCCAACCCAAAGCTTTCTATGATTCCGCGAAGCATTACTTCAAGCAGGCATGAGCAAAGTAGATGAAAAATAGCACCACTTCTTAACCATGATACAGTATTTCTAATTTTAGGAAAAATACTTCCTCTTAAAAAATTGTGCAAATTGTAAAAAAGCTTAATACCATACTTAAAACGATGCCTTTCGATTAACACTTGGTTGAAATGGAGAAGAACAAGAGACGTTGGTTTGAAATGTTGGTTTCACTGCCCTTTCCAACTGGAGCTCACAAGTTTGGTAAGAAACTGCCATTTCCCAGTGTGAGTTCATAGCAGCTGAGTTCTGGCCAGAATAAGGGATTATTTTAAAGTTGTGCTCATTTTCTAATGTACAAGTAAGGCAAATGAGACAACCTGTGCAACATGTGTAGGGTAAAATCTTCAGAGGTAGGCAGATGGAAGCCGGGTGAGATTCAAGTGAAGGCAGTTCCAGTGCTGTGTGTTGCTGAAGTGAGATCCAGGACTACTTAATGCCTGAGGGACATTAGCAATAGAAGCAGTGCTTTGTTTATAAAACATTATCACCTGGGCAGAGGGGAAATGCTTTCAGGCCAGGGCATAAACATTCCTTAAGGGTCTAACTGTTGATGCGAATTGATAAGAGCCATATAGTCTTGCAGGCTGCTGCTTAGCTCAGTGGTTGATTTGTTTTCTAAAAATAGCCTTCTTTCTAAATTTGCTTCTAAATGAACGCTTAGGTGTTACTATGGAGGAAATATATGTATGTGTTTGTTTTTTCTGGGAAAAAATGTTGTTAATATAATAAGTTTTTGTGTTTGTGAGAGTAATATATACTTAATTGTTATTGATAGTGCTGAGCAGTTGGCCAGTGTGGCCTGCAGACCTTCACAACTGGAGCCTACGCATGGAAAAGTAAGATTTAGGCATTTAATGAGCACAGCTCTGTGGGTCAGAACTCATAGACCAATGAGCTGTGGTGTCACCTTTGCTATTTTACTGATGCTTTGTTCTCCTGACGTATGATGTCTTGATTTGTTCCCAAACTTTGATTGTGGCAGGCTGGTACAAGCATGGTGAGAGTCAAAAAACTTGGTTTTGAACCTTCAGTATCTCTGATATGTGTTTACATACCAAAGAAATCACTGGGGCTGTGGCGTAGTAAAGATTTTGAAATCTATCAGCTGAACTAACTTCCATACAAGACCCTTTGAAGGACTGTCAGAGGAGCCTTTTGAACAGCTGTTGTTGATTTTTAGGAAATCCTGAGAATTTGAAGGTCACACTTGTGATCCACATACATAAGTTGCACATCTAGAAAGGGGAATTGTTTGGTAAAGAAGTGACTTGGAAAAGAATTTTATTATCATAGCAGTTCCTCCCAAGATGAGCTTTTACTGCAGAGCTTTGGGGAAAAGGGCAAATGTTGGGTTTGTGTATTAAAAAAAAAAGGAAGTAGAATATAAATGAATACTTCACTATATATGTAAAGTCTACTTGTATCTTGAAGTGATAGTCTATGTTGGAAGGCGTACTCTGGCACACTGAGCATTCACACATCATATTGTTTTGCTCCAGAAACGTCAGAATTACTTCTTATATTAAAATTTTGTCTGCAAAGCCATGTGTTATTTCAGGTTATTTTGTGTATCAGTAAGATGTACTGCTTCATATGCATGATCAGGGAACATCCGAGAAAGGGTAAAATATCCATTTTATGGATTCAGAGGAACGGCTGAGATCCATTGGTTTGTCAGAGTTCAGGGAGCATTTGGACACTGCTCTCACGAACAGGGATTTGGACTGGTCCTGCATGGAGCCAGCAGGTGGACTCAGTGATCCTAGTGGATCTCTTCCAGTTGGGATATTCCGTGATGCCTTGATTTCTTGGATGTATTGTTAGGATATTTGTCTCTGAATTTGGTTTGATTGTGATCTCAGTATGTTCCCTGAAAATGACCTTTAAGATGTGTGCAACGTAGTCATGCTCCCATAGAAGAGGGAAGATGCCGTATATATGTTGATATTTCTGAAATTTTTAAGCAAAGAGAAAGTTGATTTTCGAGGTATATTGAACTCAGGAAGCCAATATTCTAGATCCCTCGAGACAGAGCTGAAATGGCAAGTTTTCAGGACTTAGAATAACTTTTTGTTTTGTTTATCTTGCACACAATTCCATCTTTTTTAATTCATATGTGGTTTCTTTTGAGCCTTCTGCTATGTAACTGCAGTGCTGAATTATGCAGATGATTAACTGAATAATAATTTATTTTTCCAATTCTGTGATTATTAGTATTCCACTGTGAGGTAGGAGGTACAGTATGGAATTATTTTGAATAATGTTAGGATGAAAATTCATGCGTAGTTCAGATTTGGTAAATAAAGGGAGAATATTCAACTCTGTCTTTAAATAGTATCATAGTTAACATTTCTGCATTTCCGAACTGATCCAATGACAGTTGATCATCAGACTTTCAAAGCTGATGCATTTATGAAGTATGCTCTTGCATATTGTTCTAAATTTCTTATTTCATTACGTAGCCAACGATTCTGCTCTGTGGTGACTGCCATAGGATCCTAATCATTTGAATGGGAAAGCGAATGAGAGATTCCAGTTGAAGCTAATTGTTATTCCTCCTCATTATCAGGTTATGTTTTTCAAATTCAGAGTTAGGAATTAAAAAGTGAGATTCGCAGCATGCACAGTATAATCTCATTTAAATAGGAGGCTTATGGAGCTAACCCTCTCTTAACACCGTTCCATTTTCAAACATTGCGTTATACACACAGGAACCGTTCTTTCCTCGTTCAACTTTTTATCATCTAAAATGGCATGGATAAGTGTAAGCTGTTGAATTTTACAGACTTCAGCACTGTAGTTTCAGCTTTTATCTTCTCTTCAATTATTTTAAATAAATAATTAAGTTCTAAATGCAAATTTTTTAATTTAATTGACCTTTCAAAGATTAATGGAAAAATTTATCTTTCGCTCTGCTAAGTTCAGATATTAAAGCAATCCTTTTTCTTTATGAAGTCAGCATTTGGCCAGAAGGATATCATTACTTAAGGGTCACTTAAGCCATTTATTTCTACAGTTGTATTTTGTTGTAACATGCAACATCTAGATTGCATTTCTCAAGTATTGAAGTATTTAGAAGCACAAGTATATGTTCATTTGGATGACTTCATCGTGTTTGTCTGTTGATACATAAAAATTAATCTCACAAGGGATTTGATAACTGAAGTCCTTCCTGGCCCCTAAATTATTATATACTGAAACGTCACTACTCTGCCTTTCTTCTTTCTTTCTTTCTTTCTTTTTTTTTTTTTTTTGGTATCAGCTGCAGTATTTGTATGCAACTATATATACCTGAAACATGATACTTTAAGTATCAAGTGAGGATATTTTTGTTTGTTTTTCTTGGCTCATATTTATGTTTATTTTTTATAATTATTATTATTTCCTCCCTAAAGTGAGAAAAAATGGTATCATCATCACCTGTAACACTTTCTGAAATTTAAGCTCACTGACAATACGAGGACGTATTTGACAGATTTATGTATATACATAAATATATATAACATATATACATTCAAATATATCAGTGATGTGCATTGTCAGTGACCTTATATATATGTGTGTGTGTGTTACACACACGCACACATATATACATGAATATATAACTGCTTTTCCTAAGTAATACTGTTCTAGTCTGGCTCGGTGTCCGTGTCCCTGCCGTCTCCCATATGTCAGGAGAATGGGCAGGAAGCATAAAGCATAATATTGAATAACATTTCCAACTGCCTCATTTCAGCTTCATTATGGAAACAGCTTGCACACTCATCTGTGGGTGATAGTATTTAAATTGGTAGTTAGCCATGAGGAAGAGTTTTTGGGTTCTTGTTACATCCTTTCTTCTTAAAGATAATTGAATAAGGGCTAATTCTGGATTTTTATTCTTTCAACCAAAGCATCGATATTTTTCTTACTTAATGAAAGCTGAAATCTAGTTATGTTAACCAGATTGCTGCTTTTCTTTTAATTCCATGTCTGCTTTTAACCCTGTTTATTTCGTGAGCATGATGTGTAACTTCATTACGTGTACTCATCCTTTCATGAGAGCTGAGGACAGGAGGTGTGGGGCAGGGCTTGGGCAGGGTCTGCCCGTGCTGGTGAGACATTAGGACAGGCTGCCCGGGAGGTAGTGTTGCCACTGTCTCTGGGGGTGTAGATGTGATACTGAAGGACATGGTTTAGTGGGCACAGTGGTGAGGGGTTGATGACTGGGCTTGATGATCTTAGTGGTCTTCTCCAACTTTAATGAACCTATGATTCATTCCTTGGCCAGCAGCACAGGCTCAGGGCAGAGGCTGCAGCCTGAGCATGGCAGACAGCAGTCCCTTACTGACATATCCACCTATTAATTCTATCAGCTGCTTGCCCCACTTCCACAAAAATGTTGAGATTGCTTAATTTTAACCAGTCCTGCTGTTGTGAAGAGGGATGTGTGCAGTGCTGGCTCAGGATTAGTCATGACGGCATTTGCAGGAAGTTTTCTTCTGTGCATAAAGTCCTTTTTGTTGTGCAATTTGTCACTAGGTCAGGGCAGTATTTCCAGTAAAGCTGTAACTCATGTTATGAGAAGTGATGAAATGAACTGTCCGATATCTTTAGTAGTTCTGTGCTGTTACTTTAACAGGACTTGAGATAACTGTCACTGAAATGGCTGCTGCACTGGTGGAAGGTTTGTCATATTTTCCCCTGTAAGTCATCCTGACAGGTGACGTGGGATGAGACCATGCAAACGTATCAGCATTGCCAACAAGCTGACCTTTTCCTCTTCATTCCCTTAATTTGTATTTGAATAATTTGCATCCCTGTTCCAATGCTTCCCTGTCTGATGAGCTGTCACAGCGGCTGGGGATGATTTCATGACAAAACCCCGGAGTTTCAAACCACGATTGTTTCATTATTCATGAAAACTTGTGTTACTTTATTCCTCCTCCCACACAAGCAAGGTTAGCCGGAGAGAAACAAAACCTGTTTTGCATTTGCGGGATTGGCTATTAAATATTTTTACATAATGTAGTGTTTTTATACAAATAACTCATGATTTATTTAAAACACTCCTTGTAGAAGATTTGGACAGCTCCCCATGAGGCAGGGTGGGTTAAAATGGAACGCTGGTCCCTTATCCTGAAGCAAGTGTGTGTTTAAGCTTTGGGGTTTTAACATCTTGTAAGTTTTTCCTCATACCTAATTACTGTGAAGGGCAAAGAACTGGGTATGCAATTACCCTTGCACAGTGTGAGCCGTCGTTGTCAGAGCTGCTCCCAGTAAATCGAATGCCTTTTTCAATCTCAATTGCCTTTCATTTTACTTCTCTCTATATAGAATTTCCAGATTCCTTTTGCAACAAGCAAGGACAAATAAGGGGAGAAAAGAGATGCAGAGTGCTCTTCACAAGAATCATAGGTTGTTGAGTAACTGTAGATGGAAGTGGCAAAAGACTTCAGTGGCTCTAATACGTTTCATTTTCATCATTTGATGCAGAGCACAGTGACAAAGCTGGGCGGTGTTCAAGATGTTGTCGTTTGCTGACTTCTGCTTTCTGCTGCTTTTGGGATAAAACCAAAACCATTAAGTGGATCTGTGCAGATCACTTATTTATTTATTTATTTACTTTAAATTCTTTATTTGGTTATTGCAATCCAATGCCCAGTGTATCAGCTTGCTCCTTCAGTTAAATGGCTGTGGCTGCTGGTCATTTATTCATTCAGATCTTGCTGGTGAAATGCATTGTTTGAGATAGGAGCAATCATAGTATCATGGAATTTACTACACATTGCATAGGCTGGAGAATAAATACTGAATGCCGCTGACATAGAATGCAGAGAAAAAATTCTATATTAATATTTTTAGAACAAAAGGAAACAGAATACTGATGGTGAAAAATGTTTAAGTAGGAGTTAGGATTTATTTTTTGTCATGCTACAGCTTGAGTGCAACTAATGTCTTGAAAAATATTAATTTATTTCTGTTTATTGTTTTCATATATTCTGCCTACAGCTCTATTCATAATATTGCTTCCTCCGATATTTTCTCTGTAGTTCACTCTTTTTCTCAGACCTCTCACTTTCTAGCAGGTGAGAGGTCTTTCTAGCTCTGGAGGTGTTTTCATTTCTTTTCAAGTGACTTCAGGTGTAACTATACTAAATACTCCTATGCACAGTATAAACGAAAGCATCAGTAAAAGTGGAAAAATTAGGTGTGGTCTGAGTACCAGAAGCCCTGTATAATTATGTTGCCATGCCTTTGAGTTCAATACAGGTTATTTCAGAGCTGTTCAAGTAAGTGTTGTTTAGCAGAATCTCTCCTGTATTCCTGAAGCTGATGTAGATTTGTTGTGGTGTCTGGGGAAAAAAATGCATACATGCATATTTAATTTCCAGAGAAAAAATTACCATATTGCCAGTAATGATCCATTAACAAAAGAATGCAGTCTTAATGCTGTCAATTAAATATTAAATATTGTTGGGCAGGAATATTTTTTTAATATATCACTCACTTGGAAAAGTGTGGCATGGTAAATAATGAGCTGTTCTCCAGATCTGATGGGAGATGGATTCTGAATATGGTTCACTGTTCAGAAACTAAGATAATTTGTTGTTGAAATATGAATATAGGTAACTACGTATTAATATTTATGTAAGAATTTAAGCAATGCTCTATATGCAGTAGGAATTAATTACTAGCTTTCTATCTGATCATGTGCCACTCTGCACAAAGCATCTTGGAAACAAAGCTCCCAGTGCACCTCGTCTTCCACATTGCAGAACCCAGGGAACTGCACCACTTGCAGATCAGTGGTTAAAAGTCAATAGGAATTCAAGTTGTTATTTTCAGACCTGAGTTTTGTTTTGTGCTTTTTGTTTTAAATTCACACTCCATAATATGTCTAGGTATTTTTTGTTACATTCTTTGTTCCTGGCTTGATTCCTGAACTTTCTGTGATCTACTTTCAGCAGCTCTTTTAAATTGTTTTTATATGCCCAGCACTTGATGGTCTGTGCATGCAGATGAAGAAATTATAATGATCTCTTGCTGAACAAAAAATAGCCAAGACAGAAACATCCCTTAGAGAGGAATAGATTGATTTCTTGGACATCTTTAATTCTTAAATGTGAAGTTGAGGAAAGATGTGATCAGCAGAGAGGGTGGTTTCTAGAAGCAGCAACTGTGCCACCTTTGTCTCAGTGCCCTATTTGTATATATTAATGATGAAGGAAGTTGTTGAACATTAATGGCTTCTCCTAAGATTTTTCTGGGGATGATGCATGATGGGCCTATAATACACCTTTCCTTGGTAAACTTGTTAAGCTTTGGATGAGTCCTTGATTTTGTGAATCTTTTTTCACTTTCTTTTGAAGTCAACATTTTCTGTAATTGGGCATTTTCTATAAAATGGGCAGCCTGGTCTAATATTAGATATGGAGGCTGGCAGCCCTGCCTGTGGCAGGGGTTGGAGCTTGATGATCCTTGGAGTCCCTTCCAATCCAATCCAATCCAATCCAATCCAATCCAATCCAATCCATTCTATGTTTCTATGATAATTAATGCTAATTGTAGAAAATATCTTCTGTCTGGTAGGATTTCAAAGCCTTTTCTTGTTGATTTCTGTTATTTTTCTTCTGGTAACATTTGGAATATGTTTCTATCATTGATAGATGCAGAAATAGAGAAAGAGTAATAGTAATCCTGTGTATTTTGTGAAATGCTCTTCTCACACCTCTATTCCACTGTAGGTATATTTCATCATCATTGGTTTTAAAAAGCTGTAGCTTGGTCCTGTGTTTTCCTTAAGTGCAAAGTCATCTCAAGAGCAATATATTTTAATTCTTCCCTAATTATTTTTCTATTTCAGACGATTCAGGAAATTAAAGCTGTTTTGGCAGCACAGTATATTAGATCTGCTATAACCACATTTCATGTGATGTGAGCTGCTCTAAATTGCCTTCTAAATTAGATTAGTGATTCTAGTTTAACATATAAGTATTTAGTATGCATTACAACATAATATATTTAATTTAATTTGCTTTTATGTCTCACCATACATTTAATAAAACAATTATTTAACCATTTGCTACTGATGAATTATACTATGGTATTGAAATTAATATTGCCTGTAGTTCATTAACATACATTAAGCAGGAAGCAGATATGTTCTCGAACTCAAAGAGAAAGGTCATATTTGACACTTAGTACTGACATCATTTTGTTATTCTTTCCCGAGTTTTGTAGGGAAAAATTACATGGAAAAGGTAGGAAATGGGCTTGTAAAAGCAGGAAAGTGCACGTGGCTTTCAAAGCATGTGAATATTTGGGTCAGGACACAGTTTTATACATAATATTTTGTAAAGTTGTTATAGTGAAAATCCTTTTCATGTTTCTCTTTTTTTCCCCCTTTGCTGCAGTATGGCTATTCAAGTTGACAAGTTCAATTTTGAGAGCTTCCCAGAACCTCCTGCAGATGGGACACAGTATGCGAATGCAAAGCAGCTGGAGGAAGAAAGACAACAGGCAAAAGGTCTGGAAATTAACAGCAAGCTGGATATTTGCTGGAAAATTATATCCTTTCATAAGTACTTGCTTTAAAAATACATAAATAGATGTCCAATGACATTTTATTTAATAATTGAACTCACTTTGTAAGTGTTACTGAAAAGAAAAATAATTATAACTATGAACCTTACAATAATTATAGACTGCTTAAGGTTAATTGTGCTGTATGTTGTTTAGATGATGTCTGGATCTTAGTATAATAGTTTTTTTTTCTGAATCATTGAGCCATATTGAAACCCTGTATGCTTTACCCAACATTTAGAGAACTGAGGAAGCATAGAATTGATGAGAAGTAGATTTACGGGGCCAAAATTTTTAGTTCTCTCCCAACACTGTGTAAGTGACTCATAAAGAGATATAAGAAGCTGGATTTAGAAAGTTTTCATATATTTAATTAAATTTCAGCGAATCAGAATGTATTAGAATAATTTCTTTCTAAGTCTTTTTAACAGGTGTAATAATATATCTAAGCTTGGATAGCAGTCTTAAGGTTTAGAAAGGACTTCAGTGATGACTAAGTCATCCTAAACATAAAATCCTCATAATAATTCTAAATGTAGTAATATATTCTGTTGTTAATAATAAGAGTTTACATTAAGCAGCTTTCACATATATTCAGTTTAGAGTTGGAATAAGCCAATGTGTTTTTGTAAATTCCATGATTTCCATTAAACTGTTACACTTTGCTTTCAGAAATACACTTTTTCCCTGCCATCAGGGAAACATTCCCTGCAGCCAGTAGTCCCCCCAAACTGTCTTGATACTCAGCATCTTTCAGGAGACTGATGGTTTTTATTCAGATCATCCTCACATCTGCTTGATGCCAGGAATTGAGAGAAGAGTGGCAATCAAATCATGGTTTGTCCTTACGGATGTGTTTTTGTGTTTATAATTGTATTTTATCTAGTGATCTGAAATGTTGTTTTTTTTTTTTTTTTTAATTCCTAATTATTAAAACTGCACGAATCTGCACAGGATTAGTCAAAGGGAAGACGTGTGATATAAATGAGATTCCTAGTGCCTATTTCCATCTGGACTCCCTAGGCAACATTTCAGAAAGAATTCCATTTGTGCAAAAATGTCAATATTTAACTGGAACTTGCTCAGAAAATTTTTTTGTTATGGAGAGATATAAATATTCTTTGATAGCATAGCTGAATTCCCATGTCAGAATTGAATGTGTAGTTGTATTAATTTTGTCAGGGTGTAAAACTACATCCTCATTCATTTCTGCTGCTGAGCAACACTGTTTACATATCTTTGGTGTTCTGTACTTAAATCCAGTTTTAATATTCAGGCTATCATGGCTGACACATAAGTCAATGCCTTAGAAAATTAAGAAAATAATACAGAAATTCTGTTTGTCAAATTAAGTACAAGAATTAGTTACAGTGCTTTTAAGATTTGTTGTGAACATTTTTTTTATTCCTAGAATGAAAGGTGTTCTAACATATAAGGTACTGAATTACATTTGTGTGATCAAAAATTCTTGAAGGAACACGTGTTGTTTGGTATGTTTCGTGTCTTAATTAGAGTAAATTTTTCATAGAATCATAGAATCCTTAGAGTTAGAAAGGACCTTTAAAAGTTATCTTGTCCAACTCCCCTGCAGTGACCAGGGATGTGCACAGCTACATCACATTGTTCAGGGCCTGATCCAGACTCACTTTGAAAGTCTCCAGGGATGGAGCATCAACCACATCTCTGGGCAACCTGTGCCTCACTACTCTCAGTGTAAAAGACTTTTTCCTCATGTCTAACCTATCTCTACCTTCTTTAAGCTTGAAGCCATTTCCCTCGTTGTCACCACATATCCTGCTAAGGAGTCTGTCTTCTTCTGTAGCTCCTCTTTAAATCATGAAAGGTCACTATCACATCACCTCTGAGCCTTCTCTTCTTCAGGCTGAACAGCCCCAGCTCTCTCAGCTGGCCCTCCTAGGAGAAGTGTCCCATTCCTTGGATCACTTTTATGGCCCTCCTCTGGATGCACTCCAACAAGTTCATCTCTCTCCTGTACTGAGAACTCCATATCTGGATGCAGTCCTCTAGCAGAGTTCTCACCATTGCAGAGTAGAGGGGTGGGATCACCTCCCTCACCCTGCTGGCCATGCTTCTTTTGATGCAGCCCAGGATATGGTTGGCATTCTGGGCTCCAAGGGCACATTGCTGGTTCATGTTCTGCTTGCCATCCACCAACACCCCCTGGTACCACCCAGGGAGGCAAGGCAATCTTTTCATCCCTCAATTTGTATTGGTAATGAGGGTTGCTGAGACCCAGGTGCAAGATATTGCATTTGGATTTGTTGAACCTCATGAGGTTCACCTGGGCTCACTGCTGGAGCCTGTCTAGGTCCCTCTGAATGGCATCCCATCCTTCTGGTGTGTTGACTACACCTCACTGCTTGATGTCATCAGCAGACTTGCTGAGGGTCCACTCAACCCCACTGTCAGTGTCACTGATAAAGATATTAAAGAGCATTGGTCTCAGCATTGCCTGTTGTGGGACACCAGTTGTCACTGATCTCCGTCCAGATATGGAATCACCACTCTCTGGACTTGATCCTTCAGCCACTTCTTCATCCACTGATCAGTCCACCCAACAAGTCCATTTCTGATCTTTCTATTTCTTAGAGCAATATTTAGGTGTCAACTGTGGAAAAAAACAAAACAGCACATTTTTCTTCTTACTTCGGCTAAGTCTGAGAAAATTTCTGAGGAAGCTATCCTTCCACCAGAATAGTTTGATACTGGCCAGCAGTTATTATTTTAGACATAGATAGCTTACCTCAGTAAGCTTTGTTTCCCTTCAGTAGCCAGCAGTTTAGAATTTAAGAGATTCAGTTAGAAGCTGATGAGTATCTCCTGCACCAGCTGTTTTTAAACTTAAAATACAATTGGATATATGGTAGAAACAGTAAGAAGGACATCAGCTCGGTATTTTATACCTTTTATGTAAATTAACTTGGTGAGCTTGTTAAGAAGCTTACAATTCCTTAAATCATTACAGTATTTGCTTGATAGTGTATGAAATCATCACCTGAACAAATGCTTCGAATTTTAAGTGTGTGGATGACACTGAATGGAATAGAATACTTCAGTTGGAAGGGGCCAGCAAAGATAATCTAATTCAACTTGTTGCATACCTGAGAGCTAACCAGAAGTTACAGCATATTATTGAGGGCCTTGACCAAATGCCTTTTGGAACGCTAATAGGCAAACTGCATGAGTTTTAATAGGGCTGTGTCAGGTCCTGCATTTTGGTCACAACAACCCCAGGCAACCCTAAGGCTTGGGGAGGAGTGGCTGGAAAGCTGCCCAATGGAAAGGGACCTTGGTGTACCGTACTGATGTTGTCTGAATATGAGCCATCAGTGTGCCCAGATGACCAAGAAGGCCAGTGGCATCCTGGCTTGTATCAGGAATGCTGTGGTGAGCAGGACTAGGGAAGTAATCCTGCTCCTGTACTTGGCACTGCTGAGGCCTCACCTCGAGTACTGCATTCAGTTTTGGGCATCTCAGTACAGGAAGGACATGGAGGTGCTGGAGCAGGTCCAGAGAAAGTCAGCAAGGCTTGTGAAGGGCTTGGAGAATATGCCCTATGAGGAGAGACTGAAGGAACTGGGGCTGTTTAGCCTGGGGAAAAGGTGGCTGAGGGGAGACCTTATTGCTCTCTGCCAGTATCTGAAAGGTGCTTATAGTGAGAGCAGGGTTGGTCTCCTCTCACTGGTGACAGGACGAGGGGAAATGGCCTCAAGTTGTGCCAGGGTGAATTTAGGTTGGATATATTCTTTACTAAAAGGGTTGATAAGCACTGAAATAGGTTCCCCGTGGAGGTGGTTGAGTCACCATACCTGGATGTTTTTGATATCTGTTTGGATGTGGTGCTCAGGGGCAGTGCACTGCAGGGCAGTGCAGATTTAGTGGAGGGTTTTTAGAGTTAGAGTAGTATGGTTAGGTTGTGGTTGGACTTGAGCATCTTTAAGGTCTTTTCCAACCTGAGTGATTCCATGATTCTAGGCATGGAGCATCAACTGCCTTGCTAGAACGCTGGTCCAGTCTTTCATTACCATCATTGGTAAGGAAATTTTTCCTAATGTCCAGTGTGAACCTACCCTGGTACAGCATCATGCCACTCCTGCATGTCCTATCATCTGTTACCAGGATGCATAGAAATCACTTCCCTCTGTTCTTCCTCTCTCCAAGAAGTTGCAGAGAGCAATGAGGTTGTATCTCAGCCTCCTTTTCTCCAAACTGGACAACCCAAGTGTTCTCAGCCTCTCCTCATAGGATATGCTTTTCAGGCCTTTTACCATCTTCATTGCCCTCCTCTGGATACTTTCAAGTATCTTAACATCCTTTTAACATTCTCTGCAGTTAAAAGTTTATACAGAATCCCTGTGAGGGCCAAAACCAGTTTACAAATAATGAGAATTTCAAGTTGTATCTATATGTATTTAGGAGCATCAAAAATATCTTCCAAAGGAAAAGTACATTTCCATTGCTTTATTCATTCAGATATTCAGGGCTTCAAGTGATGAGATTTCTGAGTGCTTCATTTATGAGAGTAATGTAATGCTTGATCAATTTTCATATACCTTTGGAGGGCTGAAGGCAGGAGGTAAAGACAACACAGCATATTATTCGTTCTAACCTCTGTACATTTTTGATAGAACAAAAATTAGTAGGAAAATAGACCTTCAGTGAGAGCTTACTGCCATGCCATTTCAATTAAGAAAAATTCTGAAGTAATTTAACTTAGAGTGTCATTGAGATTATGGGTGTATTGAGATAATTTAAATTAAGAACATGCTGTCTTGTTTTTTAGCATCTGGTAGATGGCATCTGGTTTCAGCTTAACAACCAAGGTTTATTGTTTTAACACAGGATTTGAACAGATGGAGCACATGTAGTATTAAGGTGGCTAATATTTTCCACTTTTGCTTCTCTTCATATTTTATAAATATTTTTAAACAAAATTTATATTTTTTGCAAGGAGCTTCTATGTATGCTGTCTCTTCGATCAAGGTATCTGTAACAAGTGTTCTTTAGAGTCTGAAGAGTGCTGTCTGTGGTTGAGTGCTCTGTCTCCTCAGAGAATCACAGAATGGACAGGGTTGGAAGGGACCTCAAGGATCATGAAGCTCCAACCCTCCCTGCCACATGCGGGGCCACCAACCTCCCCATTTAATGCTAGACCAGGATGCCTAGGGCTTCATTCAACCTGGCCTTGAACACCTCCAGGGACGGGGCATCCACAACCTCTCTGGGCAGCCTGTTCCAGCACCTCACCACTCTCTCTGTGAAGAGCTTCCCCCTGACATTCAACCTAAATCTTCCCTCCCTCAGCCTAAAACCATTTTCCCTTGTCCTGCAGTTATCAACCCTTTCAAAGAGCTGATTCCCCTCCTGTTTGTAGGCTCCCTTTAGGTATCAAAAGGTGAGGTCACCCTGCAGCCTTCTTTTCTCCAGGCTGAACAAGCCCAGCTCCCTCAGTCTGTCTTCATAGGGGAGGTGCTCCAGTCCCCTGATCATCTTTGTGGCCCTCCTCTGGATGCTCTCCAACAGCTCCCTGTCTTTCTTGTACTGGGGGCTCCTGACCTGGACACAGTATTCCAGATGGGGCCTCACGAGAGCAGAGTAGAGTGGGACAATCACCTCTTTGTCCCTGCTGGCCACCCCTCTTCATGATTGCATTTATACTCTTTTCTTCTGGTTTCTACAAAATCTGGAGTTAAAAAACACTGCATTTTACATTTGTTATTTGAATGGCAGATTATATCTTTCTTTATGCTCTTTACACACTGTGCTCTTTGTTAGACTCACTATAGCTTCTTACTCTTCAGAATATTCCATTGATCTACATTCTACATTTTAACTGAAGAAACTCAGATATATTCACACTCATTTCAGAGAACTTGGTCACACACAAATGATCCCCAGCAGAACACTGATAAATCCTTGCATATTTTTTCAAAAAGAAATGCAAAATATGCAAGGATTTATCAGTGTTCAGCTGGCTGACGGAATTTTTTGTGGGAAGCACAGAAAGGTTTAGTTAGAGATAGCATCACAAAGTTATTTATGCTCTACTTCTGTATCTATTTTTGTTTGTCTAACTGTTGGGGACCAGTCCAACCCCATTCTGTAATTCTGGGTGCCTCTTCTCAACCCTCTCACTTCCTGATGCAGTGAGATAAGAGTATCTTTGCTGGCAGACTGGCAAGTCTTGTGTGTCTGGCTTTAAACTTAATACCTCGAAGGATGGACACCAAAGCCTATAGAGTAGTTGGAGAACAGCTGAGAAGAGATAAATGTGTGGGAGCATATGGATGCCTGAATTGCAGAGACTTGGAAACTTGGAGGATGCCATTAAGAGCAAGGTGGAGAATTGGAATAACCTTATTATTTTCAACAACAAAAGAGGAAACTGTTACACCTGTAGTGGAGCTATTCTGTGCATCAATGTAGACTAGAAACTAGATGGCTAGAAAAAAAGGACACTGATTCCTGTAGGATATTGTCATCTGTGAGTTGGTGATGTATCCTTGTATGGATGAAGACTCGCCATGTCTTGCCCTGCGCAAATGAGAGTATAGCAACAAGCCAATAGAAATGACTGTTAGAGAATCATGGAATAGCTCTGGTTGGAAGGTACCTCAAAGATCATCTAGTTCAAATCCCCACCATGGACAAGGTTGCTACCCACTAACTCAGGCACTAGATCAGGTAGCCAAGGAGCCTGTCCAACGTGGCCTTGAACACCTCCAGGGATGGAGCATCTGCAACTTGTGTGGGTGACCTGTTGCAGTGCCTCATCTCTGTCCAGTTGACACTTCTGTATGTGCATGTGGAATACTATGTCTTTGATCTCTCACTGTGACAGAGATATTGAAAATATGATGTAGGAGGCTACCAACATGACTAGGAGGCCCCTGTGACCTCCATTCTTTTTTTTTTTTTCCTTGGAGTTCCTAAGGGGTGGTTGTGTTGAAGATTGAAGTAGACTGTGAGAGATGCCCAGTGAAGGGATGAGTGTAGCATGTTCCTGCCAGATAGATTCCAGTAAGGCACTGGGAAAAAACCTTTTCACAGTGGCAATCCAGTAATAGAACAGGTTGTCAATAGGTGCTGTAATATTCTTGTTTTTGAAGGTATTGAAAAAATCTGAACAAGGCCGTGATGATGTACTGTTTTCACTGCTTTGAGCATAGGGTCATGCAGTGACATCTACAGTTGGCTTCCACTGCAGGTTGTTCTGTAATTTGTTCAGCCATGCAGTGAACTGGATAAGAAAATGACTGCTGAAAAATAAACTCCTCTTCCTCTCCCTGTCTCTTACTCTCCCAGGTCTGGTTTTAGACAGAAATTTTCAGATTTTGTGAATGTACTTCAGTTTCAGTGAAGTGAGACGATAAAGTTTTGGAATAATACTCATGAAAATATTCTGAATCTAGCCCTTAAAAATGAGGCTTCCCATGCTACCTTAAATGTTATGCTCAATCTTTTTTTTTTTTTTTTTTTAACCTCAGCATTAATTTCTGTGATTTCTGTGAAGTCTGACCTATTTGAAGTATTTTATTACAGTTTTAAAAACTGCGATCCATGTTCCTTCCACTGTTTTTTCTTTTCTATATTTAAACTTAATTGCTATCTTTTTCTTTCTTTCTTTTTTTTTTAATCGCATTTCCATTCAGTCATGTTGCTGGTATTGTTCTGCAGTGTAGCTATTCTGTTCTTGATATGTGGAATCCAAAGTTGGAAGCAATACTTAAGGCAAGGCTTCTCATGGAACAAAGGCTACATATCTCATGTTTCAGATATGATGCTTGCTCTGAGGCCAGTATCTTTTTTCCAAGTGTCCTGTGTTTGACTGATTTTTAGCACAGAATCATAGAATGGCTTAGGTTGGAAGGGACCTTAAAGGTCATCTGGTTCCAACCCCCACTCTGTCATGGTCAGGGCTGCCAACCACATATAACCAACTAATTACTCCAGCTTTTATTTTATTTCAGCTGATTTCTGTAAGTTCCCCTCATTTATTAAGTTTCTGACCACTGACATCTTTTCCAAATAAGTAAATTTTATAAATGTTTCTGTATTTCATTGTCTAAGTAGCCAATCAAAATTTTTAAGCATTGGACAGAAACATGAGTCATCTCCTTTGATATTCTCTCTTGGTTTGACAGCAAACCACTGGTAACTGTTACTGAAATGCACTTCTGTATCTGTCTGTTCAGCTTTTAATGACTTCATATTGATCATAATTATGAATCTCCTGTTAGGAAAACGTGACGTGTTTTGACTCTTGAAAATCTGTAGAGGTTTCCTAAGAAGTACTTTCATTAGATGAAGCTTTATATTCCCATACATCTTCTTAACATCAACAATTGTTTGCAGTAGTAACTGTTAAAGTTAGGAAACTCACTAACTGCATGTAATTAGTTTTAATAATGAAGTACTACAATAATAATAAAGTAGAAAGCTTAAAATATGACTAAGATTACTGCTATAAGTAAACTCTGATCATTAATCATTTAGATTTGTTTTTCATTACTTTTATCTTATTTATGAACATTTGCTAATTTGTGTACAGTTATGTGCATGCTTCCACCTGTATTTTTTTTGCAAAAGAACTCAGAAATAGATCACTGAAAATAAATTGTTTTGGAAAGATGCTAGGTGTGAAATTCTGCATAGCAGAGAGAAAAAAAATCAGTAATCATGTAATCATAGAATCACTGAAGTTGGAAAAGACTACTAAGATCATCCAGTCCAACCATCAACGCATCACCACCATACCCACTCAACCATGGCTCTCTGTGCCACATCTACATATTTATTGAATGCATCCAGGGATGGTGACTCCACCGCCTCCCTGGGCAGCCTGTGCCAATGCTGCACCATTCTTTCTGAGATGTTTTTTTTTTTTCCTATTATGCAACTGGAAAATTGTTATATAGAATTGTTATATAGAAGTCTTTTTCGGCTGAAGTTTTTGGGTAACATGCTACGTTACAGTTGTAGGCACCCAGCCACTCACTAGATAACCAAGATAGTATAAAAGACTACATTTTTTTTAGGGGAGGTAACTAGTTCATTTGACTGTCATTCAGGTTTTTCGTATGACACAGTTCACACTGTATATGGTCTGTTGCTAAGAAACTTGAAATAAAGGTGTCTACATGATAAAAGTGGATTACTTTTTTCTAATAGTATCTGGTGTGTTCATTGGCTCTGAGGCCCTAATTGAAACTAGTCTTATTGTTCAAATGAAAATACAGTGAGTTTCCAAACCTGAAGAGTTGCACTTGAAACTGGAAGTCATCTATTTAATTCCAGACAGATGCATGTGCTGTTAATAAGAGTTGGCCATCGGAAGTGAGACCCAGGATATGAGAGGCATTTAAAAATGGGACTACTATAGAATAGCAGGTTTGTGATGGCACAATTCAGTAAAATGTGTGCAGGTTTTTTAAGTAGATAGATCTACAATGTCAGACGTCAACAGCCTGTAATTCATTGCATCTGTGCAGGGTTTTTTTTGTTTGGTTGTTTTTTTTTTATGAATTTTAAGTTCTAGGTCTTAATCTTCTGACATTTTTCAGATTGCATTGTGAGCAAACAATAGAAGGCTATAATAGCACTTCCTGCTCCAGCTGTTTTGCTTTCATTGATATCTAAAGGCTTAGCTTAGAAATAAGCAAACTTGAATTAAGTTGTCCCCTCTTTTTGCTGTCATTTTATCTCTGAATGTCTTGGTTAATTTTCATCTACAAGCTAATGTGTTTGCTACACTGTTCAGTTTGCTCAGTATTGGCACAGTCAAGAGACGAAGATCTCAGTGCTGTTGAAGTTCAGTGCTATTTGTAACCATTAGGCGTGCTCAGACCATCTCACCATATCGAGTTTCTCTGTCAACATCACATATTTTTGCCTTTGACTCTGCTTGGCAGCAGAACTTGACCTGTACTTAAGATACAGGATACTTTGTGGGCAAAATTTTAGGTATTACTGTTGAGGATTTGCTGTCAAAGGAAAGCATGTTTTTTGAATTAGTTTGCGCAACTCAGACACCTATTGTATATTTGAGCCTGTTTTGTCATGACTGTGGAGTACCTGAATGCCACTAGCACTGACAGGTCATTCTGTGGAATAATCTGTAATCTGAATTCAGACAGTGAGGTTGCATCGATTATTACATAATGTAGATTGGAAGGAACCTCTTCCCTCTAGGTCTAACATCCTGCCCTGCAACTTTTGTCTTTGGTCCCTATTCATTTTATCTATATCCAAAAATGATCTAGCTCCATCATCTCTATACTCTCCCACTATGTTTATCAGTGAAATTTCTTCCCATCCTTTCTTCCTAAGACTAAACAAACCTTGGACAGTGTTCCAGGGAGTATTTCGTTGTCATGTACCAGGGAGCAAAACTTGGACAAAGGGCTTAAAAAATGTGAGCAGGTCACTGTTTTTATTAATTGAGGTATAGCTGTGTATTAGCTTTTAAAATCCCTACAAACACTGGGAATACTACTACAATACATTGGGAATATTGGCCAAAAAACAGAGTTTATTGTGATTATTCCACTCACGTGAAAGAACATTTTGTATTTTTATTGCTATTACAGAAATGTTACATGCATTGCAAAACATTTTGCATCAAGTTTAAGAGGTGGTTGGCTGTAGAAATATCCTGCAGATGTGCTGAATTTGAAACTGCAAAAATACATTTTCCTTATGAATACGTGGGCCTGCTTTGATAGCATTTACCAATAACAAACTTTGGACAATCACCTGTTTAATACACATGTTGTGTTGATATCTGAGACATTAGGCTTTCCATAGAGGTTTAAGCAGTAAAAATTTGTAATATTTCAGGCACCACCACTGTGAGTCAGTTTAAGTAAATTACGGTTAACTTAGTTTAATGTTAGAGTTACTGGCAGCTGCTCTGTTTTAAAACTCCTTTAAAATACTACTTTTTTTATTAGTGTTTTCTCTCATTACATTCCTAGATTAGAGATGAAATAACAGAATTATTTATCTGCCGTATCTTTAAAGTTCTTCCTGTTACTTATTTGCTATCCTGTAATTTGCTTTGTGGAAATTATTCTGCTGTGCTGGTGTCCTGGGTCTTATTTTGCAGCAGCAATGTTTTTATGAGGTGGCAGGCAGCTGCGTTGGATTTTCTAAATACTTGGTTTTGTGTAGTGTTATTTATGGCTTTCAGACTCTTTCCTTACAGTTTGTGAATTCTTCATTTGTAGACCTTATAGGGAAATTAAAGCTATTTAATACATTTTTCTCAGGTCGCAATAAGAGCTATTACAAGAAACATGTTGCAAGAGTGGCATGAACTGTATTGATTCCCTTTTCCTGTCATCTCATTGACCTCTCGAGTCTCAGCCACTAACTGTTAGATCTTATTTTATTGTGAGATTTCAAGAATTTTTTTAAAGCCTCCTGGAGAGCCTGTGAAATTATGTCCTGTGTTAAAAATCAGTTGTCTTCAGTACTTGTTCATTTTCTTTTCAGTGATGCAGATGAGAACGTACTTCATGATTCAGATATGTACCTCTCCTTGTAGAGTTTTGAGCTCATAGATTCCTCTACCTTTGCTTGCTTATTTTTGAGAAGGATATTTCCAGTTTTTTGGAGTAGTAGGACGAAGCCTTGAGGCATCTTCCTAGGAGTTCACCCTGTCATTATGTTTGGACATCACTTCACCTGTTGTTGTTTCAGTAGAAGAATTTTAAGTTGGAAAAGGGGTGTTTTCATGAAGCTTATCTGTTGTACGTGTGGCCATAGAGGAGCTGTGATCGCTCCACTTCCACTTTATCCTGAAGTTAAATATTTGAAGGGAGGGCACAAGTTTGTGAGAGCCAGGCTCATGGGTGCCTCTTGACAGGACAAGAAGTCATGAGCACAAACTGGAGCCCAAGAGGTTCTCTCTGAGCATCAGGGTGCATTTCCATGCTGTGCTGGTGACAGAGCACTGGCACAGGTTGCCCAGAGATGTTGTGGAGTCTCCTCCTTGGAGATCTTCCAAAGCTGTCTGAGCGCCGTCCTGGGCACCCTACTCTGAGTGCTCCTGTTTCAGCAGAGTTTGGACCAGATGGACCCAGAGACCCTTCCAACCCCGACTATCTCTCTGTCTACCTGAGACAGGGGCTTCTTGTGGTACAAAACCATGCCAAAGTCAGTGAATGCAAAACTTCAGCTAAACATGAAGTAATTCTAATTTCTGTACAAAACCCTTTTTATCCCATGCCCTTCTGAAGTCAGGGAATTTGAAAAAAAGTCCGATGTTCTTCCTGTTAGAAGTGCATGTTGGCCGATGCATTCCACAATATTATCTTTATGTTACTATTATAATTTCTATGTATTATTTATAGTTACTGTTCTAAATTTGTTTAATTGGAAAATGTAATCTTTGTGTTCTGTTGGATGTCACCTAACCTTTTACATCAGAACTTGTGTAACTTATTTTGAAGATGGATACAAATAGAAATTCTGTTACTCCCAACAGCTGATTTCAGTTCTTCACTGTCTGTAGAGTAAGATCTCCTAATTTTTTCTTACTTCAGTCTGAGCTTGTTGCATTAATACAGGGCTGTGTAGAAGATAAGCTAGCAGGTTACATGCCTGTGCAATTCTGTTGTGAAGTTCACCTTGTATGTACACTCTCTCAGCCTTGCATAATGCTCCTTGTATATCCATAGATCTCACACCAAAGCATCATTCAAAACTAACCCACCCTACGTCTGTTCTGTTCTGTATTTCATCATTCAGGTTTTCAGATTGTTCTTAATTGGTCATTTTAAATTGGAATCCTGCCCTGCATACTTCCAGATCATGCATTTTCAGAGCTTCCAGACATTTTATTCCCTTACTTTTTAGTACAGTTCAGAGATTTTTACCTTCGCATCTTCATATTTATTGCTCCTCAGTGGAATAAAATTTTTATATTCTGAAGATACAAACAGCTCTAATTACTATTGTTAGTCAATTCATTGGCTAATAAGTCCAAATATATATCTGTAACTATTAATGAATCTTGATGTTGCAGTTCTAATTTGCAGTCATAAAATTTGTGCATATTGCATGCTCTTTTTCTCTCCAAATTAAAGTTTTCCTTAATTCTAATATACCCTTCCTTGAAGCGTGAAGGAGAAGCAAGCGTGGAAGGCGTTCTTAATCAACTGGTCCTGGAGCATCTACAGTTGGCTCCTCTCCAGTGGGGTGAGTAATGTCAAAATCTGTTGATGATTTCTTCGGAGGACGTACTGGTTTGTACTTTCTGGCAGCATGAGAAAGATAATATTTTCATTCACTGATGATCTGCGAAACAGAAGAATTTGCTAAGAATTTTTTTTTCATTTGATGTTTTGCTTATGATTCAGCTGAAGAGAAATGTAAGGTGTATATCTTTTAAGTATCACCACTCAAGTGGTAGTAAATATGAAAACTGTCTGTGCACTTTTGCCTGTACTTTGTGGTCTCAGTATTTTGTAGGAGAGGTGGCTGCTGAAATTTTCCCGTTGCTTGACACAGTGCATGTTCTTAAATTTCACTAAAATATTTTCATGGAATTGCAGTATAACTTGTGGTATATTTCCCATCGTGATTGATTTCTGGATTACCAGTTTTTTTAGTAGTCCTTGTAAATCTTTATTTTGCATTTAGAATGATGTTCCAACAGTGAACTATTGAATTACTTGAATTTTGAAGGGTCTTGATAATGTGACTTCTATCTGAGTTTCTTAACATGGCTAGAGCAGTTGTTTCGGAACACATGGTGCTTTATCCCCAAACCTTCTTCTGCCATGAAAGGGTGCAGGAAAAAGTTGCTGCATTTGTAAGAAAATTGTTTTCAAAGTCTTTATTTTCAAATTCACTGCTCCTTGTTTTAATTAATTTGATGACCTAGAGAGGATTGGTTTTGAGGAACAGCAGTCCATCACCACTGTCCGCGTTAACTATTAAAACTGATAAGATCTCCCAAAATCCCTTTCTTGCAAATGATATTCTTTTTTCCAAGTATGTGGACCATCTACATCACATACGTAAAAACTTGTACACTCACCTGATTTATGGATGGGAAGGTTAAAACTGGTAATGTCTTAAATTTGTTGAGCTGTAAACATGTCAAACTTTCACCATAAACATCTTGGTCTGAAATCTTGCTTATCTGTCATCTGCTCCTCAGAGGATTCAAAAATTTGGTACTATGTGTTTTTATGATGTCTTTGGTGATGATTGCCCTGGTCATCATCAGTGAAACAAACAGCATGTATTTCATGTCTCTTGACAGCTTAGATCCCTTGGGGAGTCATCTTTGTTCTGCTGAGTCCCACTGACCTTATTTGTAGCTTGGGCTCTGTGCTTGGAAATCTTTCCTTAGTACTCTTGCACTGTTGAAAAATGTTCTTAGTTGTTTTCTTTTAATTTTCATTTTGCTGCCCAACACCACCTTCAGACCTCCTATAAAATAGGCTTTTACAGTCATGGGGCTATATCTGTAAATCCAACCTAAGTGGTGTATTTCAGTGGTATTTTGATGCATGTAAATATTCATTTTTCAGGTCTCATTTGTTTTCATGCCTAATACTTACTCAAATTGAAATTGCTATTGAATATATTATCCTATTTGTATAACACAATAAATATCTTAGTGTAGAAGCTGTAGCCCACTGGAAGAAAATATTGGAAAAGAAGTATTGATTAAGTGCCTGATTTAACTTGAAAACAAAAGCAAGAAGTAAAATAAAAAGCAATAGAGGATTTTCTTTCAGTGAGCTAAATTTCAAATATTCAGTGGTATATTTGCTACCCAATCTCACCACTCTGCAGCCAGTAAATCCTGTATGCAGTCATCATGAGGTAAGGTAGTGAGCTTCCTCAGGAAGTATGCATTGTATAGCAATACAGGCTAACGTTGATTTATTAGTGCATAGGGTGGATGAGGATTTAAACGATTGTCTTTTCAACTCAGTAGTTCCCACCCAAAAGGTGGCAGTAATGAAGATGCCTGGTTAATGAAGAGATTTTGTGTCTACACATCTAGACAAGGAGATGCATTGTCTTTCAGAACTTAAATTTTAACCAGAATATGTTTCCCATGCAACAGTTACAGACATTGTAAAATGCTGTGTTTCCAGTCTTCCAGGACGTAATGCACACTCTGTTTCTATCTTCTTTTTCCTCTTATTTTCAAGTGGTTGAAGCAATCTTTATGTTTTCATATGGTGTATTATGGACCTTAACTGTCTTGTACAAATCAGCTTTTTTAGTGTTAGTAGTCTGTGGCGAGTATCAATAATGAGATAATCTTGTGCAAGCTATCTTAAATGTTCTTTGACCATTAACGATGAAAACTGTCATCTTAATGTATATAATGAATAGGACAATATTTTATGAATGTTCTTTTCTCATCCTGCCTTTCTGAATTTTTTGAAGTTATTACTAAGTTACTTGAATGAAATACAGTAGAATCGGCTACTTGAGTTTTTTTTTAATCTTCACACTATTTGTTGTCACAGCCTTGCTTTGCTTTCAGTTTTTCTTTTCTGTAGAAAGAATAACTGACATTTTAGTGTGAATGTTCCTTATGTTAGCTAGTAACGCAACCTTTGAGTGTATAAGAAATGTTATAAGAAATAAGAAATGTATAAGTGCTAAGAAATGTTGCCCCAGCATTGTGCAACAAAACTGATTTTATGATTATTCGAAGCTTTTCCTATATTGATGGCTACGTTGAAGGGTTTATTTATTAAAAGTACTCACACTGAAACATGAATGAATATTTAAAATGGTTTTGATTAAAAAATGACTGGCTCTTGTTCAGAATTAGAAAATCTGCACTTCAAGATTACTTTTAAATTTGACATGCTTAATTCATACTACATTCCTAAAATTATGAAAGTATATTGAAATAGTTTTTCATCTGAATGTGACAATCCTGTCTTTGCCTCATTAAATGCAAGGCAAAGAGTATTATTAAAAGTTGATGACGCTGAAATTTTGTTGTAAAGGTTTAGAAGTTCAGACTAGAAAAGATTGAAGGAACTGGTCTTGTTTAGCTTGGAGAAGAGAAGGCTCTGGGAAGATCTCATTGTGACATTCCAAGACTTGAAGGGAGCATATAAACAGGAAGGGGCACGTCTGTTTACAAGGGTGGAGAGTGATAGGACAAGGGGGGGATGGTTTTAAACTGAGACAGGGAGGTTAGGTTAGATGTTAGGAGGAAGTTTTTCACACACAGGGTGATGACACACTGGAACAGGTTGCCCAAGGAGGCTGTGGGTGCCCCATCCCTGGAGGCATTCAAGGCCAGGCTGGATGTGGCTCTGGGCAGCCTGGTCTGGTGGTTGTTGACCCTGCAATTGGCAGGGGGATTGAAACTGGATGATCATTGTGGTCCTTTTCAACCCAGGTCATTCTGTGATTCTATGAAGTCAGCCCAGAAGGTTGTCAGGTGGAGGAAAAAAGTAGCTCTTAGTGGACAGTGAGAGTTGTGATTTCAACTGATAAAGTGACTGGAGAAGGAAAAAAGTATTTAAAACATGAAGAATCATAAAAAAGGAAATATGTCGGAGGGAAGAGAGAGAGTTCTTAATATGTTGTTAAAATTGATTTTAAGATTTAAGACATCTCTGGAAAATGAAGTTGTCTATTAGCGAGGTTAGTAAATCACACGTAATTGGAAAACATAATCTTGCTCAACACCAGCAAGTTCAGTGTTCTCTAAAATTTATGACATATTTTCTTTTTACTGCCGGGCAACAAACCAAATTTAGAAATAGATGTGGTTTTAAGGTGCATATATTAATATCATCATGTCAGGGAAACACAGCCTGCAAAGTTTAATGAGGAGAACCAGGACTCTTCCAAGGAATATGTCTTACAAATCCTGTGGTTAGATTTGAAAATGATCAGATGGAAGCAAATGTAATTACTTGCTGTGCAGTATTTTTTCAATCTTTATTTGATTTATGTTACAATGTTTTGCAAGCAAGCAAAATTTGGAGACCAAACAGTTAGCAGTTTGATGGTACTCTCCTGCATTTTATAACAAAATTATCAGAGGTACAAATGCCATGCAGAAAATGTTGTTACTGAACATGAAACAGGCTGAATTTGAAATAGGCTTTTGATTAAACCTGGAATAGGCAGGGCCAGGGATATTCGTGAATTAAAATTTGAGAAGTACCTCTTAAACCAGAGATTGCCAGCATTTTGCTTGCTTGCAAATCTTACAAATCTTAGAAATCTTACAGCAGCATTATTTTTGAAATTCCCCTCCTACGTGAAACAAAAACAACTTATCTCACTGGCTGCAAAAACAAGGTAAAGACCTTATGTTTTCCTAATGATCTTTATATGTGAAAGATGTATTAAAGAAGTGTGATTTACAAATATAGACAAATCTTGAAGTGCTACATGTCCTAATGTACAGGGCAAGTATTTAGCTTTTCTTTCCCTATAGAAACTGGCTGAATAACTTAAAAGCAATGACTGTACATAAATTCTGAGGACAGTACTTACAGACATTTTCTAGGAACCATGCAAATGTCAAGCATCACCACGGGCAAAGTCAAGAAATAGCTTTAAGTTTTCATTCATTCTTTTATTTCATTCAGTCATTTCATTCATTCTTCACTCTTCCATTCTAATATTACTTTCATTGGAGGTGATAGCATTAAACTTAATTGCAGTGTTAAATGCAGTTCAGAATGCAGGTTTCATTTTCCAGCATGTAATTGAGGGAAAAACTAATAATACTGTTATATGCTCTCTAGATTAGATTTAGGAAAAATGGTGGTTAGTATCCAAAATCTTATTTTTTTACATATAGACAGAAAATGCTCTACATTTTGTTGTTGGTTCCCATGAAATTGTTGGTCTGCTTGCATGGTGCAGGCATATTGTAGTTAGAGAAAGCTCAGAAAGTCTGAACTGAAGAATGGTTTTAAATTCCCTCAGGTAGTTGACAAAGAGACAGTAAAGAGGTAGATTTATAACTATTTTGGAATGCTCAATGAAGATGGAGCCCATGACAACTTGTTTGGAAGTTCTCTGTGGTTAAGTTTAACAAAACATCTTATGCAGCTATTATTTTTAAAGAAATTATCTTTAATTATATGCTGTTTCTTTTAAATAGCTTCAAATCACAATATTTTTTCAGAACTTATATATTTCATGGAACTTAATTACTGAAACTACTGACCCATTTATTTTGCATTTTTCAGTCTGATCTTAGACCATGATTAAATCTTTCTTTCCACAGTTTATGTTATTAACTGTTAAGGATTGCAGCAGTGTCAAATCAACCTGTCCCGAACATAGAGGAAAATGTTTTAAAGTGTCTGTCTGTTAACACTTTTATTTTAGTCAGAGCAGTCCTATAATGTTGCTCATTCTCCACGTTTGAAATTCCAGTGTTGTCCTGGTGTTGTTAAAAGAACAGATTTAAGGGGAAACAGCAAGGAAGCGGTTTTGTTTCTTTCAAAAAACAAATCACTTGTAGGCCCTCCACAAGGTCACATGGATAAACTCTATATAGGGATAAGATTGGGAATATGAAACAATCAAGAGCGTATACGAATGTTAGCTCTTCAAAAATACTACAAATATTCATTTATCAAACTAAAATATTCTTAAATTATACTTCAGATTTACAATAGAATGGTTATTACCATCAACAGACAGTTGAAACCAGAAAAATGGAAGAGGATGCCGTCTGTAAGGTGGAGAATCACAGTCTGATTCATAGCACAATGGAAATTGAGAAAAATCTGGGAACAAATGGGTTTTACTAGGTAATCAACCCTTCTCATCCATTTAGAAAAAACTTCAGGTTTCTCTTTTTTATTTTTAAGATATAAGAGAGGTGGGAACACTTTTGTATCTTAACAGCTTGTGTGCAGGCTGTTTTGGAGGATATTTTGGCAATGTCAAACAAGCAACATGCTTAGTTACTGGGAAGTGTTAAGGGACTGGGGTAGTACACTGAAAAAAGGACTAACTTGATAAAAACTAGGGCATCTGGCACAAAATTAATGTTCTCACATGTCAAAACATGCTATTGTGTGATATGCTTTGAATCAGCTGTTGTTGCTAATTCTTACCAAAGCCTTGGTTACCCAAAACTGAGAGGAACTTTAAGAGAAAGGGTTTCAAACCTAAACGTATCAAGAGTGATTTCAAATAAAAGGTACTGAGGAAAAGTACAACACCACAAAGTGAAAATTAATGAACAAAACCTCACATGAAAGGACACGTAGCACGAGATGGCTGGGTAGAGTGCCATGGTTACTTCCATCTCAGATATCTGAGATTTTGGGCACCACCAGGGCAGGGGAGCATCCACAGCTTCTCTGGGCAGCCTGCTCCAGTGCCTCATGGCTTTAGATGAAATTAACAACTTGAATCTTGAAGAGCAGCTTAAATCTGCAAATTACCTCAATTTCTGCATGTGGTATCTTGACCTTGGCTGAGTGCAGGATGTCCAACTGCTCTCTCCTTCAAAAGGAGGAAATGGAAAACAAGATGAAAAAGCTGGTAAGAATGAGGTGAACACATACCAGTTATGGTCACAAGCACAACAGACTCAACATAGGGAAAATTAATTTACATTCTTGACCACTAATATATATTTGAATAGTAAGAAACAAAATGTAACAGATGTTAATGGAGTGTAAGTAATGGTCTAGAACCATTCTTCTGCACTTTTTCCAGTGTGAACTGCTAGTGATTTTTTTGCTTAAAAAAAGGAGGAGAGTAACCTGATAAAATATGCTGATGGTTCACAGATGAGCACCACCGTCTCTTCAAAAAAGGATCAGGCTACCGCACAGGGATCAATAGATAATCTCAAAAATCAAAGTACCATAACTGAAGTGGATGACATGTAGTCCAGAAAGGAAGGTTATCTGTTCTTAGACTAATAACACAGAGATCTGCTAGAAGTTCAGCTGTCTAAAGTGACTGGAGAGGAATTGATTAAGTGTTGCTCTGAGCTACCAGTGTAATTCAGCTGTGAAGAAAGGTGTTTGATGTTTGCGCAGGTCTCTAATGGAACTTCCCATGGGAAGCTTCTGGCAGAAGAGCTCAAATCAAACCAGAGTAGGAAAAAATATGTTTTGTAGGTGATCAGGAAGTGAAGACTTACTATTGGATTTGTGTTTATGCTTGTGGGGTTATCTTACTATGCTGAATAAAATCAGCTCAGATATCAAAAGCTGAGTAATTCTGGGAAGTGGCTTCTGTGCTCACTGCTTAGGCATCTAATGCAGTCTTTCTTGCTTTGAAATATACTTTACCTGGTATACATTTATTTAATTTAGTAAAATCAAGGCATAGGAAAGAGAACTGACTTATTTTCAGACATCTGTCAGAGGACCAGTTTGCAAGGAGGGGAAGAAGTTGCTGAAATAGGGTGATTTCTGTCATAAGAAACATACTGAGTAGTAACTGTTAATAAATACAATTTATTTTGAAGGATGCTTAAGAATATGAATGCAATCTTAGAGCAGGAATACCAGTGGAGAGGAAATTGCCACATGATGGTATTGAATTTAATATGAAAGGGAAATAAAAACCCAGAATCTTGTGGTAGCAGAATAATTAACTCAAGTTTGAGTCGTGCACATACACCTCATACATTTTGTTGCAATGAGTAAGTGACTTTGCTTTCAGTATTGTATTTTAGAAAACGTTAATGTCTTTTTAAAATAAAACTACTACGAAAGATGTGTGCATGGGTTACTTTGTGGGAATATTGCTTACAGCATTGCTGTTAAACCATAACAGGCGGTTAAGGAACAGTGTAAGGATGATAAGTCGTTGCATAGTTTTGGAGCAAGATGCTTACTTTTATAGACAATATTATAAGCAAATTGAATAATAGATTACTTGAATATTCCAATTACAAATGAAAAGCTATGAAAATAATCAAGAAAATGGGTTACACTTTCAAAAAGAGGTGTAAGGACAATTGTAAGGAAGAAGGTGGAGAAGACTAAGAAGCTCTCTTGTAAAGCAGAAAGTAAAAAGTATCACTGAATCTGCAGTGAAATAGATTTCTATTACTTTGATGAACACAGAAGATGGTATTTGAATGAAATATAGAGAAATATAATTCAGCTTGTGGACAATTATAAAAGAATAAAGCAAAAAAGATCAGAAGATGTATGCGTTAACAAGATAGGCAAGAAGGATGCTTTGATCAGCGAGGATTTTAATTACCCGGCAATTAAATGAATTGTACAGAAAAGTGTGTAGAGGATGAGAAATGGAAAATATGCTAATTGTAGTGTAGGAACATTCTGAATAGCCTATGTAGGACAGGTTCAGTGTGTAATTGGTTTCGGGCAGTAAGCAAGAAAGGAGGCCTTATTCCAGAGGGCATACGCTGAGCCTCGTTATCTTGCTTTCTACAGTTCTTAGATTTTATTTCACTTTCAGAAAATCAGGCATATGGTTGGAACTGGATGACATGAGTGCTGGAAATGAAAGCAGTTTTACTCTGTATACAGTGGACTTTGAATGAGGTTCTCTTACTAATAAAGTGTGCCATCAGGTTGGATTATAGCATTTTCTGTGGAAAAACACGAATGCGTTCAGCTGAAGTGTAGAAATTCACAGTTCAACAGCTTCACTGGAAATTTTTGTATTTTGCTAAAAACAATGAAACCAACAAAAATGTATATGTGTGTAGGCGCACACACCCACACCCTTAATGGATTTTGACCCTGCAGTTTGGAGGGGGACTGGTCTGTGGCCAGCAGGAGTTCTCTGATGAACAGACATTCCGAAGGAGGGTATATTTGCAGTGTTCATTCTGAAGTAGTCTCTTATTTCATCAAAGAAGCAGAAGTGAATTAATGAGTAGAAGGAACATAAATCCATCTCAATAAGCCTTGTAATGGTGAAATTAATAGCTTCCAACTGTCAAAACCTCAACAGTACAAGCATAGACTACAACATACAGATTTGTACGAGGAAATACAAGCTTTGACTGAAGTCCTCTCATTTTTTTTCCTCATTTTTAGTGTTGTTGCTGGTGGTTGTTATCCCTTTTTTTCTTTCCAAGTATTAGGTGTTGGTTATCTGTTTTTCAGCTTAAGATATTTATTTTTCCATCTCCTTTTTACTCCATGTTGTGATTTTTCTTATCCCATTAATTCTCACCATTATCTCTTTGGTAAAATGATGTTTGAACTTTTTGATGTTACTTTTGTTTTCATTTTGCATTCCAGACTTTTGTATTAAGAGATCATAATATATAAAAATACATTTAGAAAAGAGATTTTACAGTTTTAGTAGAGGAAGAGGTTAATTTGATTTAATTGATTTGAGTCTTTAATTGATTTGATTTTGGCAAAGAAAGGCAGTCAAAAGGAAAATGCATCCCAACCTATGATTATGTGTTCACTGATGCTTCAGACTCAGTTATGAACTTATTTTACCATGCATTTTCTTATCAGGGAGAAATTCAGACTCACTTCAGTAACGTTTCTGATTACCTCTGGATATATTAGAAATTGTTGAAAGAGAAGGGCTTATTTATTTTTGTGTTTATTTATTTATTTATTATCTCAGGGTATAAAAGAACTGAGTCAATGTATTCTGCTGTTTGGCTTTGTATGGAAGGACTTTCATCAGTAGATACCGTAGTTGTTTTCTGTTACTGTATTTTGAATAGTGGCTAGATGGTATTAGACGTGTACTGAGCTATTACAGGACTTACATCAAGGCCAGGGACTAGCGATGAAATAAGAATCTTAATTAAAAATGTTAGTAGGATATAGAAAAGGTAAAATGTCTCAACAGTGTCTGGAATTACACAGAGAGAAATAATTGGCTTCCTCACGTGAAAACTTCAGGGAAAAAAAAAGGCAGCAACATCAGCAATCCTAAATAATTAAAAGAAGTGTCAAGGGATAATTACATTTATGTACTTTGATAAACAGTCAAGTGTCAGTTATCTGAATGAAAGGTGGGTCTGGGTTGTTCAAGCTAAAGGAAAAAGCCAGGTACTGAAAACGCTGGGGACCATAAATGAGAAAATTCAGGGCAGAAACAGCAGCCACCAGCCCAGAATGCTTCTGGTTATAAGTCTTAGAGTTGTGTTTCCAGCTGGGGGAGTAAATTCGTTGTAGTGGGACATGAAGGCATAGAGCTGGCTTCATACTGCAGCCAAGCTCCAAACTTCAGTCACGCATCATTGAGTTGGGAACATCAGTAGCTCAGGGCATCTCAGCTGTGTCCTTAGCTTCCTCACAGCTCAGTTGTTACACCTATATATCAAACCATTTAGAGTCCGAGCCCTTACTTTAAATGAAGTATATTACTGCAGAAGTTTAGAATGCATAACTCCCACAAAACAGGAGCTGACCCCATTGGAGTGGTGTGCTAGTGGGCTCCTTTGTGACATGGAATTGCCAATTACCACTTTGCTTCTTACTTTACTATCCCTTTTTTACTTCAGCTTTACTAAAGTTCCTGAAAGAAAACATGTTGTTTTCCCTCACCTACTGAATTGAAAAATAATGGCTGTGAAGCAAAATAAAAAGATGAGTGATAAGCGTAGTCAAAGCTTTGAGATTGGATAAAAATAAGACCAGTAAATAGCTGTCAATTGGAGTTCATCCTGAACTTCTACTGCTGAAGAGGCAAAATGACCTCTTCTGGTTACCTAGCGACTGTGATTCTATCTACCTGGTTGGAGCCACCTGTGAGTTTGTGAACATCTGCTCCTAGCAAAGGTTTTAAAGAACGGTGTTGTCACTATTTTCTGTTTGTGAACTAGTTTTGCTAACTATTTGAAAATATTTGATGGAAATCTGCTTAATAGATAGGATTGGTATTGTCTTCATGTTCTTTAGAATCAATATCATAACATTATGTATATATATATATCTTTATGTTATTTAACTTCAAAGTGGAATGCAGAAGGTGTCTCAATATGATTTTTGTTTGGAGAGCCTTTTATAAACTTACTGAGCTGCGTCTCAGAAGCTTACTGTGAGTAGTAATTTCAAGATTAAATTTATTTGTGACTCATTTCCAGCCCTTTTGTTCTCATGTCAATATTGTTCTTCTGTTTAAATAGCTTTTCTCAGTCTCTGAAGTTTGCTCTTTTTCGTTCCAGCTCTTTATTTGGTGTATTTCAAAACAAGTCAAGACTAACTCTCCTACTCTACTTGATAGCATGATTTTGTTATTACTTGTCCTTCTGTCATCTCAGTAGCCTTTATTTATGTCTCTTGAAAATTATTTTTCTTGAGATCTGCATGATGAAACTAGTAGATACTTCAGCAGGTTCATTCCTGACGTGGATCCTTAATGATTTCTACCTTAATGAAGTAGTTTTGTGCTTTCATTTTAAGGCGAATCGATGATTATCTGTTGCTGTCTCCTGTTAATCACTGAAATGGTAGTGAATATTTAGTATTTCACAGGGTGTGATGCCCTGTGGCTACCGCGATTAACATTGCTTCCCTGACAAACATTACACTGAAACGGGGGATGATGTAGTTATATCCAACCTGTTAAACCTTCTGTCTCCTTTTCAAAGTTGATGTACTAAAACCAGCATGAATTTTGCTGGATCCAGCTACAACAAAGTGCTCAGCAGGTGGCTGCAGATTCCTCTAGCATAACAGGATCTTTAATTCTGAAGGTGGATAATAATGTAATCACCATGAGTAAATGCAAAATAATTAAACCATTAAAACTTTCGGATAAAAAAAAATTAATTACATTTGGCTACTGAACTTCCTAATAGTGTAGTAAAGCAGCCATATTTCTGTCAGAGATCAATATAATGCTAGGAAAACATGTCTGTGTTTCAGATAGAGTAAGGCTTGTCAGTTGATCTGATACTCCCATTTCTCCAGGATTTTCTATTGCTTAATCTTAGCAAACACTGAAGAAGATGATCTGAGCAAAGTCAGGCAGGACTCCAAGTAAGCTGATCTCGCTGTAGGTGTCTGTGTTCATTTCAGAGGAGTTAGACTGGGCAATCATTAAAGGCTCCTTCCAACTCCAATGATTCTGTGATTCTGCGTGCCATGGTACTTGGAGAGTCATTTCTCTGAACCACTGGAAGGCTGCAGTGTCTGCCCAGTCTGTGGTATTGCCCTAGCTGGGCCAGTAATATTACTGTAGGAGATATTTTTTGAAGAAAAGGCCCCTTTTTGCTGTTATTTGACCTAATGCTGAGAAAACCATCTATGTAAGGCTTGCATCTCAGTAGCTCTCTAGTGACAGCTGGATTGATACCTGCAGCTCCAGTGCTAAATGGTCAGATCTGTAATGACATTTTTCCTATTATCTTGGTTTGTATTCTGAGTGACGAGGGGATATTTGTCTATCCAGGTGATTTGTGTTCTCCTTCCAAGCACAGAATCAAATATGTTTTGTGTAGTATTGCTTCCCAGGTCCCTCGGTACTGCTAACTGGAAATCCAACAGTCGTTAGGAAACCCTTATATGTAAATGAGTTTAATTAGGATATGTTTAATTACACAGTAATTAAGCTTTTCACCACATCCAGATACAACACTGTAGGAATCAAAATGTGTGAAATGCGTGTGCCCAGGTGCTGCCTGGGAGCTGCGGGCCGATGCTGGGGCTGCCCTGTGCTAAACACAGCCAGGTCCAGTGGCCTCATTGCAGGGCACAGGGCAAGTAAAAAACAGTTTTCAGCACAGGCACAGCAGGCACAGGGCAAGGAGGTGGCCCCAGCTGAGAGAGAAATAACAGAAGGGCCTCAGGCTCAAGGGGGAGGAAGGCAGGAGGGTCTGCAGGCTGCAGCAGAGGCTGTGGTGTTCCTACATTTATCTCAACCCAAAGGTTTTTTCTCGTATTTCCTCTGCCTATCCCGATGAGGAGAGGCAGTGAGACTGACTCAGCTAGCCAGGGTGCAAACCCACCACAGCATGTTATTTCAGTTTCTGGGTATTCTCCTTCAATTTTTGCCCTTTAGAGAGAATGTACCCCAGTCCATGCATTTCTTTGGAGCTGATAATACTCAGCTATATCTGCAGAAGAATCAGACACCAGACAAAGGTGGAAAGGATGCCAGTGTGATGCGTGATAAGGAATGAAAATGAGACAGTTCAGTACTGTTTACTTGTGAGAAATTGTTTTGGCTTCTTAGCTGTCACAGCACATATTTTTGGTGCAGGAAGTCCATTCAGAAAGCTGTGCATAATTCAGTCCAGTAAAAATGCAAAGAGGCAGACCTGGCCTGTGGCATGTAGCGATACGTGTCTGACAGGGGAGGCAGCTTGTAAAAGAGATTAGAGATGGTAATCTGGAAGCTGTTCTTCAAAAGGCATGGAGAAGTTCTGTTATTTTCAGGAAGAGAAAAAGTCAACAACATGACTTCATTAAAGACAAAACTTTGCAGGTTTCTTTCTATTATTGTCATAAATTGTGTCTAAAACCGTGTTTTGTGTGAGATTGCAAACAGCTCTGAAGTACAATGCGGCATCATTCTTAATCTTTCACGTCTGAAGTATCTTTTGCACTGCACTGGTGCCGGCAATTTGGTAATAATCCACATTACATAATTTATGCAGGGACCATTGATGGCATTTACTCCTGTCTTTTACCTAAAGTTTTAGTCTGTGGAGTTCTTCATTTGCCATATACCATGCCATAATAATCAATGAGCCTTTAAGCAAATTAAGTTGGATAGCCTGACGATATTAACTCGCTGAATAGTCGCTGCGTGTCTAAATTTAAAGACAAAGGGATCAGAGCAGAACAGAAATTCAGATATTTCATGTAACTGAAGAGCTGAGATAATTTTAAGGAAATCGGAGATGTAAGTGCGCGCACAAATATTTTCAGTGAAGTGGAATCGCTCTGAGCATTTCTCTAGAAATTAAATCTGAGTACATAGTATCTGGCAATTAATAGCAAATCAAACCTGTTTGTGCATATGGTGATTAGACAGTCTTTAATTGTCATCACTTCATATTCTGATGGCAAACTGAGTTTATTAAAGTTTGTAAGCTCTGAAATAAATACGAGTAAATATTTTGTTTAGTAAAATTTTACTTGTATGTAATAACGTCTAGGTGAAAAGTCATCTGAGATGTTTTGTATTTTGAAATAGGGACTAAAATGAATCTGAGTCATCTTGCTACTCATTAAGCGGTTCTCTCCTGCTCTGACATAAATAATAAATGGTATGATGGGAAGACTCATCACTTGTTAGTGAAATTTGACTATCAGCAAGCAAGTTAATAGGTACAAATAAAAAGTAAGCTAATGTCATCATGCAGTATCTCTAAAAATTTCTGAACGTGTATCGCAAATACCAGGATTGGATACCGTCTTCTGCCTAGGAAATTTAGAATGGTCGAGATCTATCCTCTAGAGTGGTTTCCTGATTTTACTATTCTCCATGCAAATTAACTGTAATTGACAAGAATATAGAATATTTCATATTATGGTCTTACACATAAAACTGGATGGTCTTCACGTGTTCAGAGATGCTCATTCTCTGTTGTCTCTGTGATGTCAGAAAGAAGCTGTGTAGCTCTTTCTTTCAGTGCCTGTTAATTGGGAATCTTTCCTTCAACCCCTGTTGGCAGAGTTGGAATTTTGAGGCTTTATAAATAGGTAGACCTTGTTACCACCACCATCCCCCAACAACCCAAGCCCCACCCACCCCAACAAAACACCTCCTGCAATATCTACGCCATTTCTGCAGTTGAATGTCTTAGAACTTTTATGGGAGATAAGGGGATGTTTTTGAAAGATGGTGGTCAACATAAAAACGCATCTTTTGTTCTCCTTTTTTCCCATCCTTTTTCAGTGTTCTGATTGCATAGGTCTCTTACTGAAGACAAATCATGGTTGTTGCTTTATGTATCTCCAGTACATGTAGATTAAAATATTGTAGGTTCTGTTGGATGCCTGAAAACACCTACTACACTTGAAAATTTATATGTTACCCACTAATTGTTGGAAAATATGAGCCCTTGATTGGTATGCAATTAGAAGTGTAACATTCTGTTAAACATATCACACAGCATATGGCATGTTAGTAGCAAATCCTCTAATTTAAAATGAAAAAAGTGTGTAGCTCTGCATATTACAAATTTTTGCTGAGGATAAAAATTTGCCATTTGTCTAAATACCATGGGGAAAATACATCCTTAGTTATTTTTGTGATCTGAATTCGGTTTGTTTTATAAAATTTATGTTTTCTAACAATAAACAAATAGAGGAAAATCTGAAATGTATTTAAATCTGAAGTTAATTACAAGTAACCCATACTATGCCTTTTATTAAAAAATATATATATATATATATAATATATATTACCTTAATGTGTCTGCTGCAGTGCAAACAGGTTAAAAATGCTGAAGCAAAAACAAATTTACACAATCACAGAAATAAAAAATCAAAAGGCAAGGAGTAAAATTTATTGGAATTGATGGGGAATTCAGTGGTGCTCTTTTATGTCAATCAGAGTCATAGAATAGGTCCACAGACATCATCACAAAATCACAGGTAAATCTCAATGGACTGATGGCCTGATAAGTACACGGATTTTTCAGTTTTTGTGTTGTATTTTGGTGCTTTTTGAAGTAACATTTTCACGGATACAAGAAAGTGCTGCAAGAATTAACCTTCTGGTATTGACTGAAGTATTTCTTGCATGGCTCCAGAATGTATGAACACTTAAAAGATGTGCTAACCCATTTATAAGGCTGATAGTAAACAATGCTAGACTTAGGCATGGTTCACTGAAAGATAGCTTGGTAGCTCAGTTTAATACAGAATCAAGTAAGCAGCATCCACTTCTACTTCCTCAGTTATTGTGCAGGATTACTGTGATTTCAGGTATAGTTGATCTTGTAGGGGATTATATTTCTTTGATTAGCTGCTTATACACCCTGATTTTTAGAACAAATCTTTGATGTTGAAAAGATCTTTGGATCCTTCAGAAATCATAGAATGGGGTAAGTTGTAGGGGACCTTAAAGATCATCTAATTCCAACCCCTTTCTGTGAGCACCCACTAGATCAGGTTGCCATCAGGACCCCATCCAACTTGGCCTTGAACACCTCCAGAGATGGGGCATCCACTAACTGGGCAACCTGTTCCAGAGCCTCACCACCGTCTGAGCGAAAAATTTCTACTAAACATCTAACCTAAGTCTCCCCTTTTAGATTAAAAGCATTTGCTCTAGTCTTTGTTGCAGAGAAGCTGGACTACATGACCCTTAATGGTCCCTTATAACTCAAAAGATTATGATCTTATTATTCTGTCACCGTCCACCCATCTAAAAAGTTGGTTTCCCTCCTGTTTATAAGCCTTCTTTAAGGGATGAAAGGCTGCAAAGTGGCCTTCCTGGAGCCTTCCCTTCTCCAAGCTGAAGAAGCGCATCTCCTTCAGCATTTCTTCATAGGAGAGACTCTCCAGCCGCCTGATCATCTTTGTGGCCTTCCTCTAAATGTGCTCCAACAGCTCCTATTTGGACGAAGTACTCCAGGTGGGGCCTCATAAGGGTAGAATAGAGGGGACAATCCCCTATTCTGCCACCTCTCTGCTAATGCAACCCAGAATACTGTTGGCCTTTCAGGCTTTAACTGTACACTGTTGGCTCATGTTTTGCTTTACATCCACTAGAATCTCCAAGTCCTTCTTCACAGTGCTGCTCTCAATGAATTCTTTTCCCAATCTGTACATACATATGGGATTACCCCAACCCAAGTGCAGCAGTTTGCACTCAGCCTTGTTGGACCTCATTAGGTTCACATAGGCCTTCTTTTAAAGCTTGTCCATGTTCCTCTGGATGTTATCCCTTCCTTTTGTTGTATCAATTTAGCATGGTGTTGTCTGCAATCTTCCTTACAGTATACTCAATCCCACTGTATGTCATTGATAAAGATGTTAAAAAACATCTGATCTGCCCTTGGTGAAGATGTCTTGGCTGTCACAGATGACCTCTTTGTCTCACATGTACCTTAACGTCTCTTCCAGGAGGATCTGCTTCATGATCTTCCCAGGCAAAGATGTGAGGCTCATTGGCCCGTATTTCCCTGTCTTCCTTCCTTTCTTAAATATGAGTGATGTTTCCCTTTTTCCAGTCATCAGTGACTTCACTTGACAGCTGTAACTTTTCAAATGTGATGGAGAGTAGCTTAGCAACCACATCAGCCAGTTCCTGCAGGACCCTGGGTTGCATGTTATCTGTCCCCATAGACTTGTACACATTCAGTCTCATGAAGTGATCTCAAACTTGCACGTTGCATACAGTGGGAGGGATTTGGCTCCTCCAGCCCTTGGTGTAGCAGTGCAGAGACATAAGACATGTGGGACTGCTAGTGAGGAATGAAGCATAGAACGCCTTGAGAACCTCAGCCTTTTCCATGTCTCTTGTAGCCAGTTCTTCTTCTTCATTTATCAGAGGCAGTGCAATCTCCTTGCCCCTTTTCTTCTCACCAGTGTACCTGTAGAACCCCATCTAGTTATTTTTCACATCTTTCTCCAAGTTCAGTTCTATCCATGCCTTGACTTTCCTGATCCCATCTCTGCATTTTTGAGCAGCATCCCTGGTTCTTCGCAGGCCACATATTTGTGCTTCCATTCCCTGTACTTTTCCTTCTTTTCCCTCTGTTTGATCAGCAGCTTCTTGCTCAGCCATGTTGGTTTCCTGCATTGCTGTTTTAGTTAACAGGATATTTGACAAGTGTGCTATGTCCAAGAGATACAAGTAGTAAATTTGTTTAATGTAGGAAGCAGTGTTTACCTTCTACCTCAAAACTTCTGTCTTCCTAGTCAGTCTTTCATTGTTACAGTGGGATAACTCATCATTTAACAAATGGGCCGTATTTCTCCTTAAGTTTACATTCTTTCCTAAAGCATAGTATTTTTGAGACATCAGTCTGATGGCAGACATGCCACTGTGCCTCAGAGTAACTTCCACACGCTGTCTTTATGAACTGTTTATCCCTACGTGGTAAGTAGGATTCACATGCTGCTTGCTTGTCCCTTCACTGCTCTCCTACTTCAGCCCCTGGGAGTGACTTACTGCAGAGTATCTGAATGCTGCCGAGCCACAGCCTTGTGAGAATTTGTGTCCCCACCTTAAACTGGGCAGGAAAGAAAATCTTTCTGCTCCAACTGTTCATTTGTTATGCTCAAATACCGACATTGGTTTTATTATGACTTTGTACTTCATTTTGACATTGCGTTATACAGTCAATTTGGCATTGAACTGTAGAAAATGAGAATACTAGGAAGCAGATTCCTCAAAATATAAGTTTTATATCACAGACAGCTCTCCAAAACGAATGGGGAAGAGAAAGCTCTTTTTCTTTCTCTGCTGAGCAAATTACACAATTCCTATGGAAATCTTAAATCTAGTACACTTAAAATCAGTTTGTGCTACAAAGCCTGAGGTTTGGTATCAGTTGTTCCTGTTGTGTGTTGTAGTCACTAATCCTTTTAATGAAGAGCTTTTAGCATTGGAGAGATTCTATTTATAGTAAAACCATTAGAGCATAAAGCTCCTCATTGCTATTCTGCAGCATGTAGCTGTAATGTTTGTCAGTGGAGGGAAGATATTTTTAGCTGCAGCATTCAAAACTGGGGCTGAAAGGTCAAGAATCCTCGCGGGGATATGTTCTGCTACATCAGTGCTATCACACAGCTGCTGTTTACTCTCTTATCGTTCTTCAGTAATAAGAAGATTTCTTCATTGTGACACTAAAGGTATAAAGCATCAAAAGCACTTTGTGCATGGAGTGAATACTCAGGAAAGGATGACGTACCCAATCACATTAAATGTTCTACTTCTCCTTAAGTGAATGATTTTATTTTCCCATAGACTATCTCAATACCTATTCATCAAGAGATGCATTCTATGAATTTTTTTTTAATGAATGGGGATAAGACCAAGTGAAAGCAAAAGGCAATCTGCTGAAATAGAGAAAGTTTTGAGTAGATGGTATTCGGTCTGACGTCTACGCCGTTAATTTTCATAGCAATGTGCTGCATGAGCAGAAGACGTAATATCAGCGTGTAATTTGACAAAGAAAAGGAGTCTGGAGGTTTCTGTTGATAATATAAGGAACAGAATTGTAGGTGGGGGTGATTATATCTGCTACAGGACAGCTTGTAGCTCACCGGTTAGGTACTCAGCAAGCACAAAAAGATTGTGTGCTCCTATTGAAAGAGGGTGTGACAGATGATCCATGAAAGGAAGAAGGGAGAAAAAAGGAAGGGAGAGAAGGGATAATTACAGGAATACAAGGCTGCATATATTAGCGGAGTGTACAGTATGGAAGCTTCAGAGGGTTTTCTAATGTCTTCATATAAAAATCAGGGGGGAAAGATTAATTGCCACATTGAGAAAATTAGGGCTGGATGATCAAAGGAAAGGCAGAGCAGAAATGGCCTGTTGGCAGATGGTTTATAGAAATGGAGAGGTTTTTCAGAGGATACAAGTGGAATTCTTTGCTGCTTGAGACACAGGCAGTGTCATATTTTAATAATAATAAGCTGCTAAGTAACCCCTTTTATTCAGAAAACATGTATGAGAAAAGTATGAGTAAAATAATACATCGGCAGGTACACTTCCTTCTCAGGGTATAATAAAATTAATTGTGCTTTTCCTCTAGGAATTGCTTCTAGGTCTTGCTGCTGGAGGTTATCTTGTGACACAGAGTCCATAATATGACACCTTTTAAAACAGGTTCTTTGGTATCAGGAAATTGTTTAATTCCACTCTTTCTGTTTGCCCCAAGGAGTTTTTAATACCATTTTTCTGGGCTTTCTGTATGGGTAGAGTTGAGTTAGTTCATGTGATTATAGCTGTTCCAGCTATGTTAATAGGCAGCTCCTGATCCCAGGATCTCATAACATAAATAAACCAAAAATTGAAGGATTGTCAGAAGAATGGGAGAAATGGAAAACATCTCAATTCTGCAGTTGTTTTTTTTTCCCTCTTGTAATTGAATGAGATTAAGCTAAATAGGTATTGGCTGAGGGAAGTGACAGATGAAGGAAGCTTTGTGGAGAGTCTTGTGCAACATTAATGACTCACTCCTACCCAAACACAGGGGTGTTCCTTGGGCCTGTTATCTCCTTCCCTCTCACTCTTATGTGAAAGAAATTCATATGTTTCTGCCTCAGTCGCCCACTTCATGTCAAAGTGGCTCCATTCAACTCAGTAAAAGGGCAGAAAACCAAGCCAGGGGAAGGAAAAAAAAAAAAAAAAAAAAGGATTTGCTTTTGGTGTTTTATTTTTTATGACGAGATCAGCTGGTTGAGTCAGTGTACCTTCTAAGAGGGCTAGTGAGGAGCCAGAGGGCCAAGAAGTAAAAAAGAGGGTATTTCCTGGTGCTTAATGCTGGCCTGGGAGGTGGTTGGGTATGGGGGTAGGGGATAGGCAGGTATGGGTATGGTTGCTCTGGGAATGGGAGGTGCATCAGGAAGGGCCACTTCATAAGCACTGAGCACCTGGCCTCACTGTACTGGAGTATTTTCTGGACCTATTTTGGAGGCATGATTATCTGAGCACAGAATTGAAGCTTTATCTTGCAGCTCTCAGAGGAAAAATAACACCACAAAGAAGAATATTTAGAATGGAATTTATTTGGGGTGGAAGAATTTATCCTTAGTTGCTGACTTCGTTATGTATATATATATATATATAAGTGTATATATATATACACTTTCTTAATAGAATAGAAACGTTATACACATCAGTGACAGATTGAAGGTACTGGGAGAACAAGAAATTTACAACATTTTGATGGTAGCGCGGAGGAGAGAATTCAGGATGTTCTCTCTAACTGCAGAAGGAATCAGCAGAAAAATTACATAAAATCATAATCTGCGATCCTAAGTGCAAATCAAGAAGTTGTTTGATGATAGCTTTCATAGCCTGCAGAGGTAGCCATGGTGTACACAGAAAAAAAAAATGGACAAGATCACAGTCTGATAAGAATAATCTTTAAATTGATTCTCTGTGTTTTGAGTGAAAATGTATTTGATTTTAACCATAAAGTTGTTGTGGAAATCATGATGTATATTGTAGTTTTTCTCAACTTCCCCACTGAACTTCGTACTTGTATGAAATTCTGTCTAGGTTTGCTGTTTGTGCCATGTTCTGCCTTGCATTTTCAGACTGCTTAATTCTTCTTTGGGCTTGGACCAGCTGTGGTTACTTTAATGGTGGTGTCTTTGTTGCAGTTTTGTCTCTCCTTTGCAGTTGCTTTTTTTGCAGTTAGCTGTTCACTTAGCACCTAACATGCTTTATTAGGTAAGTGTTCATGGTGGGGAAGTGTGCATTTGCTTTTATCTGATGGAGAGTTTTGTTAGGAAAAGCAAAGTCAGCTCTTTGGGAACCTAATGGGCTACATCTGTCCCTGAGTTTTATAAAGTTTCTCTTTCATATAGAAGGTATATGTGACAGTTGATGGTTGAACTAGATGATTCTTAGTGGTCTTTTCCATCCTTGATGATTCTGTGATACATATATCCACAATAATAAAGTCAAGAGCTAAGCTGAAGGTCAGTTGTGCATTGGCATGAAGTTGCAGACCACTATGTTTTGCAGTATTGACATTCAACTTGGCTGTAAATTGGTAAAATTCAGAGCTAATCAGTTCCTAAAATGCTCTATTTCTGTTAAATTCTCCCCTAAATCACTTCAGTGGGCAGAGATGGTTTAAAAATAATTGCAAAGTGGACATGTAGACCTTTACTGTCATCCCTTCAATGAACACAAACTAATTGACAGTTGCCTTTTACTAGTTTTATATTTTCACTTGAAATACATAGTTTCTGTGAGAGAGTGCAAATGTCAAAGCTATGTCTGTAGAAAAGACAAAAATACCTGCCTGCAATTACTGTTTGCTGGAGATGTACATTGTGAGAGAAGTTTTGCTTGCTCTCCTTCCTGCAGTTTCTGAGTTATATATTTTTTCCTTCATTTGTTTCCTAAGCAAAGGGAGTTTAGCTTGGAGAAGAGAAGGCTCTGGGGGGACCTCATTGTGGCCTTTCAGTATTTCAAGGGAGCATATGAACAGGAGGGGGAACAGCTGTTAATGAAAGTGGATAGTGATAGGACAAGGGGGAATGGTTTTAAACTGAGACAGGGGAGGTTTAGGTTAGATATTACTAGGAAGTTTTTCACTCAGAGGATGGTGACACACTGGAGCAGGTTGCCCAAGGAGGCTGTGGATGCCCCATCCCTGGAGGCATTCAAGGCCAGGCTGGATGTGGCTGTGGGCAGCCTGGTCTGGTGGCTGGCAACCCTGCATTTGGCAGGGGGATTGAAACTGGATGATCATTGTGGTCCCTTTCAACCCAGGCCATTCTATAATTCTGTGATTCACACTCTCCCATGTTTTGAGATTTATTGTGTGTTTGCCTCTAATTTGAAATGTGGCAAATTTTGTAAAATATGGAAATGTGACAGGTATATGAGTTCTGACCTCATACGCCTGTGCTGCGTTTTGTAGAGATGCACATTTGGCAGCCCTGCAAATCCTTTCACTCATCTGCCTTAAAATCTATTTGGCTCTCGGTTACTGTATAAAAGGATTCTCAATCTCATTTTAAATCTCTTTGCAACAACTTAAATTTCAAGAGTTGTTATTAGAGAAAGACTGAGTTGCTTTGAGAGATGTGTGGAGACTTGTACAGAGCTGCGTGGACATTGGAGCATCCTGTCATTTTAACTGCAGCTTTTCCAGCTGCTGCAGAGCAGTATCTGGAGATTTCAGTTTATCTACTGGAGCTAATCCGTGCCTTCAGTTTGTTGCACACACAGAGCCTATGCTGTGGATCCCGTTCAGCTTAAATGAAGTACTGGGTCTTAGCGTTTCACTGAAGCAGTATCTGTTCCACTGTAGGTACCACTTGTGCAAATAAAGCTTCAGACAGTGGCTAACATTGTAATTGCCCCGTCCTTTGAATTTGCTTAACGTGAGAGCATTTTTGTCAGTGCTAAGGCTGTCTCTGTAGTACAAAGTCAGCAGTAGAGGTTGAACCTTCCTGCAAATGTTCTGTTACATTTATTGCTATGCGACAGATGGCAGCAGAGGGGCAGTCTGATAAAATGATGTCTGACATGGAAGCACATCTGAAGCAAAGAGGTGGAATTGAATTCCTCCATGTGAAAAAAATTGCAGCCATTGACATTCATCAACACTTGCTGAATGTTACTGTAGACCAAGCAGTGGATGTGAGCGCAGTGAGGCGATGGGTGGTGTGTCTCAGCATTGGCAACTATGACAGTGGATCACCTCCACTGATTTTTTTGTGCGTGGCGTGCAGGCTCTTTTGTAGCTGAGAATTTGCTCTATCAAATAGTGCTATTGTGTCCTTTGTGTCTGTTGTAGTTTCCATGGATGTAAGTAGGAGACATTACTTTCAAAGTGACTGGTGTATTACTTGTTATAGATATATATAGATAGATAGATATACACACACACTTACAGGCTTTTTCCATATGGAGGTAAGTAACTATATAGAAACATATATTTGCTTTCTTAATTCATAGGATTTTTCTATGATACATTCAACACAAACATAGATAAGTCAAGGCTTCATCAGGAAAAAAAACTCATTTCTGCTAAATTGCATTACATTAGGCCAAAAAATCCTTTCCAAAACATTAATGAACTCTTCTGAAGGGAATACCTGAGCCAGTGCATGTGACTTCTAAAATCATCAGTCTATTCCTAGGGAGCAAAAGCTGAAGGTGAAAGGATAATTCTGCCTTTTTACCTAATAACCTCTGGTCTTGGAATTGTGAAATACTTAATTGGGACTGGATGTTATAGCATGGAAAGTGAATAATGTGGGCGAACCAAAGCCTGTGAAGATGTCTAATTTGGACATCATGCATTGCTTCTAAGAACAGAATGCAATAAGAGCTGGAAACGTGACTACGTAAGCAGATAGCTGCTTTGATAGCTCAAGTTTCTAACCAGTTCCCAGAAGAAAATGTTACAAAATTCTCATGCAGAGCAGCAAGAGCTCTTCTTTCGAACAGCGCAGATCTGAAGAAATGTATCATTATCAGTCTCGGAAACTGCCGACCAGAGCTCCATCAGAACATTAATAAAATAAAAGAGCTGGTCTCTTGAACTGAAGAGGCAGATCCTACCTTCACCACTTTATCTAATTCTTTCCATGACCTCCTCCTCCCACGTCAGCCTTCCAGCTCAGCTTGTCTCGACGCACTCCCCGGCATCCCCTTCATTTTTCTTGGCTCGTGTTGTCCTCCTGAGCTGACAGAGCTTGAGTCTTGCTGATCTCCTTCTGTCTGAGGGTTCATGGGATGATGTAGAAGATCTCATTCCTTCTGACAGTAGATCAGAAATAACTGAAAAAAATCAAATGACTCCTTTCTCTGAGGGCAGAATGAACTTCTGATTTTTCTTTTCTGGCCAATGTTATGTTTATAAGGCTGGAGGCTGTCTTGAGAAGCTGATTTTTTTCTGTTTTTTTTTTTAAAGAGGGCTCAATACCCAAGGATGGTATACCTCTAGATAAAGGGCTTGTTATAACTAGTAAGTTGTCCAGCAGTGCTGACATGAGAAGACAGTTGATTTCATGATGTTGCTTACCTCTTGTGAATTTATGATGCTGTTTTTCTGAGAAAACTGAAATGTTTCTTATCATCAGTGAATGAATCGTATCCTTGTGAGAAGCACACTGTGCATATTACATATAGACAGGCTGAGAAAAGATCATTGTTTTCCCTCAGGCTCCAGAATAAGACAGTAACATAATGGGAAGTTCAGTGTTGCAGCCTCTTGGTTCAACCATGAATGACTCATTTATGGTACTGAGTTAAACACACTGAGAATGGGTGAGGATGAATAGAGCTTAGAAAATGAGTGGTCAGAATGATCTCCCTTATTCAGGGCTTAATAACTTGTGACTTTCACACCAGTTTGGAAATTAAGCTAAAAATAAGAGACTGTGTTTTGCTTCTGGTATTATCACTGATTGACGAACAAAGCAAATGTTTTTCTATACTGAATTACTTCCAGTATCTTTATTTACACACCACTGAGTCAGAATAATTTGTAATTTGGCTGTTTCACAAACCTTCTTTTGTTATTCCCTTTAGCTGCCACTGGCTTGGCAATGAGATGGCATTAGGCTTATCTTCTTCTGAACGTGAAGACCTCTATACATCCTCCCCAGCTTCTGTCCAAAGACTTTCCTTGCTCTAGAACACCTGTAGGAAGAGGTTTTATTTGTAATTGCAGGTATGACATCCACAAATCTGCACACTCAGTTTGTTCCAAGCTCATTTTGAAAGTTCAAAGGTATTTCAGGTGGGATTTCAAGTCAGTAGTGTCCTCATGGTCCTACAGCTCAGGGCTCTCCTTCTCCTTGAAGTGCAGTTTGAAGAAGGCTGTTACCTGACCTCCATTACCCTTACCACCCCTTGTTTTTGTGATCCTTATTGTAAAATTGTATCTTACCACCAGTGCCCTGCTCTCTGGGCTCAAGTTTGACAACCTTATGACCTTGCTCTTCCGGGGTAATTTGTAATCCAAGGCAGGTTCTGTGCATCTGAAACCCCATTGCAGTATATCCTTTGATCCACGTACCTATTCAGTTTGATACTTTAAAATGCTCTCTTTAAGTACTGACTGCTCATTTCTAGCAAAATTTGCCAATGATCTGATGAACTTTCAGTTTTCTCCAAAGTTGAATAACTGAACACAAGAAAGCAGGTTAGTCAGCAGTAAAGTAAATCACTTAATAATCACTAATCTAAAAGAAAAGACAATATTAATTACTTGTCAAGAGTGATTTCTCTTAAAATCTACTGTTCGAATCACAGCTGAACCAATAGCAGATTTTTCTGCTTTGTCCCAGGCCTCTGGAAATCGTAGAATCACAGAATCATAATGGAGAACTGGAGTCAAATTGGATATCCACATCATGGTCTGTGGGTGTGGGGGTCAGTTTAGCTGTTATATGTGAATGAAGTTTGTTTTGAATGACAGGTGGAAAGACTAGTAGTTGTACTGTTTCTCATTTCTTCTATACAAAGTGTAGAGATGACATTCAGATCTTTATTTAAAATTCTTGCTGCATTTTTGGGGATAGTTACAGGAACAAAAAATGAAAAATGCCATACATTAAATTTTAGTAGTCGTTCAAAAATTATGAAATCTCTTCTTGTAGTTACGTTTCATTTTTTAAGTGTTTTGCAAACATGCATGAGGACCAGAAACACATAGTTTCAAAATGCAACATTTGTATTGAAGGTAAAGTCAATAACGCAGAGTTAGGAAGAAATACATTTATGAGAAAAGCTTGAGGTTCCAGATCTCAGAAGAGTCAATTCTGTCTTCCAGTACTATTGTAAATTTATTGTGATACCTTGGCTAAGTTGACTTTATTTACTTGAGGTGAAAGGGGCACTGTGATGGATTGATGGTTGGACTATGTGTGGAAAGTTGGTTGGACTAGATGATCTTATTGGTCTTTTCCAACCTTAATGATTCTATGATTCTGTTCTGTGGTTCTATATGTGAGCTAAGAAAGGTTCAAAGCCACTGAAAAACATGAAACATAATGGTATTGAATCAACTAAATTCAGCTGGACCAGACCTGTGCCATTGCCTGGTCTTGTCCCCACCCAGAGCAGGACTAATCTTAATATTAAATGATGTGTGGAGTCAGACCAGATGAGGGCTATCAGCATTCTTTTGCAACTTCACAACTTGCAGACTGTGAATTAGTGGCAGATTTCTCTGTGTTTCCACCCTAACTCTCCTACCTAACTTGTTTATAAATAGCTATAAAGATTTCTTATTTGCACTGTAATTTTTCTGCAGTAATTAGCTTAATTTTATTTAGAATATAAGGTACACAGGTATATGATGAGGAAATGAAAAACAAGTTATGAAGGCTAAAATGCTTTGCTAGAAGGGGAGTCCCAAATCTGTTGTCTCAGTTGAGATGTCAACAGTGTGAGAGATTATTGATTAATAACTATTTTTTCTTCATGTCATCTTTTCTTTTAAAAGAAAATGCATTTAAAAGTATGACCACGGATTTAGTTTCTCAGCATTTCTGTTCACCTACTTAAATTATGCAAAAATTGTCTGTCTTTGGAATGTTTTAAAAATGTCTTTTTTTTCTACAAAAACAAAAAAGCTATCCAACAGGTCAACATGTGTAACCATTTGCTTATCATCCCACTGATTACTATGGTAGTGAAAATAATCCAGATCTTCCTGAGCATGTTGGGAAGAGTTGCAGTATCTACTAGTTACCTGGTTGTATTTTTCTCCCCATCCCTGAGCTTTCCTATGAGAAGCAGAATTTATTGCTAAGTAAAAATAAATCCCCAGTGCAACTGACGAAGGCAGCCAGCAGTGGCCTCCCCTCTCTCTCTCAGGTTCTCTTGAATTGCTGCATTCAGTGTAGAGAACTACAGCAGGCACAGCTCTGCAAGGGACTGATGCTGTTTGCCTCTGTCCACACGTATGGCTTTTGCATACTCAGATTTGAAGTATGTTTTGTATTCTTTAGTGTGTTCTTTTGGTCTCATTGCACACTGATACTGCAGTGCCATAGCTATTTCTTGTATGGAAATGCTTAAAACCACAGCAATCAGCATTAGAAAACAGAAAGCTGCACCTATTCAGCTCTTGTGTTCTGCCAAGAATCTGATCCTGTTGGGGTTAAATCATCTGGACTCGCGGAATCACAGAATCGTGGAATATCCTGAGTTGGAAGGATAAGGATTGTCAAGTCCAACTCAATTATTTGTGTCACTGTTAAATAAAGTTCCCCTGCTATTAAGCAGTGCTCAGGTTTGGTAGTACGAACTTTTAAGCATTCCACAATTTTATCTGAACTGGCAAAACATGACAGTTTTTCCTGCATTTTAATTCATATTTTTCCTGGACACCCTGAGAATGTTTCCCATGTCCATCTTGGAGATTTTAATGTCTTTTCTCAAACATCTGTCTAGAGAGAGAAAGCTCTTTTCTGGAAGTTCATTGCCAACCTACTTTCATTACACTATTGGTATTTAGTGCTTTTTTTTTTTTTTTCCACTGAAGAACACCAGAACTTGAAATAACTTAATTTCTAGATACATTTAGTGTTATAGGAAACCCCTACATTTTCTTTGGGAAAATGGCTGCATTATATAGATGATTATATTATATTTTTAGGATATTAGTCTGGAAATAGATGGCCTGAAGAGAACTTACTTCAGCTACATTTCTGTGCTGATGCCTAAAATAAAATTGGTAATAATTTCACGGCTTAATAATAGAACATATGATATAACATTATACCAACTGAAGATTTTAGATATCATTTTGAGAGATTACAGCCTCAGGCCTTGTCAAAACAGGTGACTTAAAAAAATCTTTATTTTCTGTCAAAGACATAGCTCATTTTGCTTCAGAATTAGCAATATTTGGGTCATTGACCTAAACTGCTACTAATGAAGTCATATTCAGTCAACAGTTCTTGTATTGAAACAACATACACTCAACCATTTAGCTGTTATCTGGAGTTGACTTCACCTGAAGAGGGCTTATGGCTCCTAAAAACATACATTTCTGCATATTCTTCTTCAGAAAACAATTTAGAAATCATTTGTACCCATCTTGTCCAGTAACATTTTTCTTTTGTGTCTGTAAAGTGAAAATATAGCATGAGACTGATGGCTATTTGATCTCCTTGCAAATCTGTATAGGATTTTCCTACAGAATGTATTCTGGGTGAGCAATTTACTGCTGCTAGGATTGTCTGTAATTGTCACATGGTTGTGCACGTTTCTATTTCTCCACGCTAAGACAAAGTGACCAAGGGAAAAGGAGTTAAATTGGGTATCTGCAAGATTTAGTGGTCTTTGCTCCTTTATACAAAGCATCCTGATATTTATTAAAAGAGGTTCATATTTTAAGTCTCAGCTTTCACATTTTCCCGTAAGTTCTGTTTGTTGCTGTTCCTATTTCTAGATGCACTTTTATGTCTTTATAAATACTGTATTTCTAGTGCACGTGTGCTCATGGGCAAAAAAATGTACTGAGACTGTGTGCAGGTTACTTTGGTTTACGTGTGTGAGCAAAAATACAAAATTTAGAGCGGAAAAAATGGTTTGTGGACAAGATCACGGAATTCAGCATACAGAAACTTGCTAATTTGATCTTTGAAGGCACGAGTGATACTTTCACTCTGGATCCATTTGCTACATTTCCCACAAATAGATTTTATTCATATCACTCTAGGAGACACGTGGCTGCAATTTATGGAAACCTCATCGTGTTCATGGAAAAGCGCAGTGCTGCAGCTCTAACCAAAGCACACTGGTTCATAAATCTTGCAGTGCTGTGAACAATATGAAAGTATAGTATATATTTTTTTCTTTTTGGCAGATAACATTTTATTGCTTGAAGTTGATTCCTACAGAGTTCAGAGAGGAAATAAACGATCTCACTAAGTTGGTGAAAGAATTTCATGCTGGCTAGCAAACAAGGTTTGCAAAGTAACCTGTTGGCCTCACTGGCCAGGTGTGGTTTCCATGGACCGTGTGCTTCTGGTGTTTCTGCTCTGAATTGTGTGCAGTATCAAGTTGTGCTCTATTCTTGCTTTACTTACCAAGAAACCCACGCTGCAGCCCAGCTCTGGATAGCTGCAAACCCTAGAGCTTTCTGACGTTAGTGATGGTATAAAAATGATCAGTAGAGAAGAGCCTTGCTGTGCAGTGATGCTATTTTTCCTGAAGATGAAAGCTGTTAGTCACAACAAATGATATTCTTTCGTTTTACCAACAAGTGCATGCATGCTGAGTAGAAATACTACCACAGTGAAACTGGTGCTTTTATTGTCCCTGCAGTGTCCTTGGCAAAGTGCTTGATAGATTAGCAAGAGAGTGCTTCTATTATACAGATTAGGGGCCTCATTCTTCATAATAAGAACTGATTATAGTGCGCTGTTATTTACCATTCCCTGTGTTCAGAATTGAAGTTCTAATGTAACCATATTAAAGCAATATATTAAAAAGAAAAAAAGGAGAAAAAAAAATGGAGAGATGGATTCATGGTCATTTAAATTTGCTGATTTTGATGGGTCTGCAGTTGTACGAGCTTGGGAGACCTGAGGGGATGCTGAGTTTTCTGTGTCTTCTTCAATGGAGCAGCAAATCTCTTAGTTCAGATCTTGTGCATTTAGGTGTAAATGCCCCTATGTGAAGTGGGTTTATAAGTTGAGGTGGAAAAGAGAATGGAGTCTAAAAATGGCTATACTCTAAATGGGGAACAGCAACTGTTTCCCTTGTTCTTATGACCCTACCCACTCTTCTGTTCCTTTCCAAGCTGAAAGCAGCATATGTACTTACTGCAAAGAAAGCGTAATCGTGCTGCAGGTTGGCTTTTCTCTAAACAGAACAATCAAGAGTATCAGGAAGATGGTAGAAAGCCCTAAAGAAATATTGAAATGAACAAAATCTTCAAAGGAAGGAACGTTTTTAATAATTATAAATTGTGACTATTTTGGTTACTCTGCAATAAGCAAATCCTTTAGGGATGAAAATGTGCTCTGACTGCTTTGTAAATGCATAAAATTCACAGTGTGTTTGATTAGAACTTCTGTATTGCTTACTTAAGCTTTAGAACTGAATTGTACAAGCATTTCATAAGGAGTGGTTCGTAAATCCTGTAAAGCGCACTTACAGTCTGTTGAAGTCTGATGCAAGCACTGTTAAGAATTTAAAAAAATGTGTTCAGAGCTCAACAGGAAGTTTGAAATACAGCAGGAAAAGATTACCTTATCACTGTAGATTTCAGGCAATTCCAGGACTTGATGTTTTTGCTTAGAATTCCCTTGTAAATTTGGTATTCCCATTATTCGTAAGCATGCTAGAGGTATGAGAGAGGGGATAAATGGGAAAGCAGTGCAGAAAACTGGGCAGAATTATGGAGCTTCAGTCCTCAGTTAGCAAGCAAGTGACTGTTGAAGAGATTTTTCCTTGTTTTCTTTTACTATTTTTAGAAGGACAGATTTCAGATTTTTTTATTTATTTATTTTTTTCCTGAAAAGCTTTAATGGGTTCACCTTAAATTTTCTTTTTTTTCCTAGTTGCAAGTCTGTGGGTGAAAAAACTAGTATTATCTTCTCATTACAAACACAAAGTCAGTAAATTAGCTTGTAAATTCTTATGCTGAAAGCACGAATTGCATAATAACTGGAGTTTTTAATCAAAGCTTAAATAAAATTAGTTTATCTAAATAGCACAGGTGCTGCAAATGCTTTTTCTATAATGTTTTTCAATAAGCTTCTGTTTCTGGAATGATCACGTGTGTCACGTGCAGTACCGTCCTTGCCTCCTTCCTAGTTGAGTTTATTGAATTCCCCAGTGAGTTTCCAACTCAGAGACATAGAGGAGCCATAATGACATTATTGCTGTGGATTCTGTCGCTGAAATTTTCTCACAGCCCTTTAGCAAAGTGAAACTGAACCCAAATTGGTGGCGTTCATCAGCACACTGTGAACAAACATCTTCATGTCAGAATGAATTTTAATGTTTCATTACAATTCACAATTAAGCATCCACTCTACCGTTTTCTCTCTCCCCAGCCTGTTTACTTGGACATCTGTAATACTGACATTTGCGCTGACCTGTGTTCTTTGAAATTATTTTCCAAGTCTTTAATTCCATTTTCCAGAGTACCCCGAAGTGAGAGTTTCTGTGGTTGCCTTCAATGACAAATGCTGTTAGAAACCCCTCTGTATGGCCTTCATCTCAGAATTCAGTTCAGAGAGCTTCAAGGAGAAGAAATACTGAACAGAAGAAAAAGAAGTCTAATGAAAAACGATCTATAATGTTTCAGTGCAAGGGAAAGAAAAATCAATCAAGTGTTTTCATACTGAACAGAAAAAAGGGAGAGTCATGTGCACAACAATCTATAATGTTTCAGTGCAAGGAAAGGAAAATTTGATTGAATGTGTTCGTGTGTGGTGATACCTGGAACCTGAGGTGATGCACAAAAAAATCACAAATGCTGCTTTAAGAGGGTTGCTGCTCTTGTAAATCTCAGGGAGGGTGAAGGATGATTTATACAGTCATAAGATCCCTGACAAAGTTGCAAATAAAATAAAAATTGATCTGTTTGATCAGATTAAATTAAAAAGAGTGAAACAGATGGACATGAACCAAATCAAACTTCTACAAGTTTCTGAAAATCTTTGCAGTTCATTTTGATCACTGAGCTTACTAAATCTATGCTTTGAATATAATACAGTCATCATATTTAATGAAATAATATACGAGAGAAATGAAGCCAGGAGTTTTTCAGTTCCCAAATGATGGTGTGCTTATGGCCTGCAAACTACTCCAAAGTGGCCCAGAATAAAAAGAAAAGAAATTCTTTTCTTTCACTGTTTGAAATGAATCGCACCTCTCCCTCCGTGCTGCTGAGTGCAGCACTTTGGGCTGCTGCTCCTGGTTTTCACTTTGGTGAATCAGAGCGAATTACGTTTGGAAACACCAAACCTTAACTTAATGTGATTTTATGCACGGTTCTCCCGTCGAGCCAAAGTGTGACAGACAACAGAGCCGTGCAGGCTTGCAAATTCAGGAGCGTTATGATGCATATTTGTGAGGTACTTCTTCCACTCCAACAGGACCACTTTGTGAGACTTATATACCTGCATTAGCTGATAATCTTTGCCCAGCCATTTGATCACAAGTACAGTTAGGCAAAGAAATAAGCAAGATATTCTAGACTTACAAGGAGATATTTAAACTGTGCCCATCAACCCAAATAAAACCCTCCCATGAGAACAATTGCCAGTTTCAAATTGCGGGGTTTATATTTTGTTTTAAGGTAAGCAGAAAGAATATCTCCCAATTTTATTTTCAGTTTTACAGTGATGTGCAGACACGTAAGAAATTTTGACCAGTAAAGATATATATGCTATCTTGATTGTAACCTTGCAAGTGAATATTCAGGGGAAGAAAGGCTGAGGGAACTGGCTTTTTTTTAGCTTAGAGAAGGCTCTGGGAAGACCTCATTGTGGCCTTCTAGGACTTGAAGGGAGTGTATAAACTGGAAGGGGGGTGGCTGTTTATAAGGCTGAACAGTGACAGGACGAGGAGGAATGGTTTTAAACTGAGACAGGGGAAGTTTAGGTTAGATATTAGGAGGAAGTTTTTCACACCGAGGGTGGTAACACACTGGAACAGGCTGCCCAAGGAGGCTGTGGATGCCCCATCCCTGGAGGCACTCAAGGCCAGGCTGGATGTGGCTGTGGGCAGCCTGGTCTGGTGGTTGGCAGCCCTGCACACAGCAGGGGATTGAAACTAGATTATCATCGTGGTCCTTTACAACCCAGGCCATTCTGTAACACTATGATATGATTGCATGATATAGTGTATAGTGTAAAGCCTGCAGAATACCTTGCATAGCACATCTCCTCTGGTCAGGGAATTAGCAGTCCCTTTGGGATGTTGGATTAGCCTACAGAGGGTAGGTAAGGAAATCTGAGAAGTCAGGACATCTACAAAACAAACACTGTTCTCATTTTAGCTGAAAAATGACGGTGATCCACATTTTAGTAACTGTGGTATTTGCCTGCCAATATAATGGAAAATTTGTTTTCATGTGTTGATACTTTTCCTCCTATGGGCACAATTCATCTGTGCGTTACAGTTTCACGAGGTAAAAATGTTAGTAATAGAAGAATGTGGAAAGTTATTAGGATAGTGTGCACATTTTGAAATGTTATAAATGATAATATGTATTGGGATCATTCATTTTCTTTGTGTTAATTACAAGAATCCGTTGGAAAGTGACTTTTTTGCAGTTTTGCAATGCATCTGTATACAGTGGCTGACGTAAATGTTTTTGAAAATGCAAATCACACTGATTATCATCACTTAATCCAAGAGAGAGTTTTCTAAACACTTTTCTTCTGTTAATAGCTATCAGTGTTTTAACAGCTATTCTCTTTAAGTGAAATACACATGGTTTTGTTCTTAGAAAATGTCCAAAAAAAAATTTTATAGTGCCTGTTTTACAGAATCAAAATATATAGGGTTGCATGTAAGAACAGAAACTAAAAGTATCTCTTGGGTACATGTGGATGAGGGCGATTTGAATAGTTCATCGACCATTAAATAGAATATTTAGAATTAAAATATGTACTTTTTTCTTAATGTATTAACATTTTTTATAAGGCAAAGCTTCTCTAAAAACGTGTTGTGAAGGAAGGCTTGCTACAGTTTACAGTTAGGACAGTGTTTTGGTTACTCCGGGTTACTAACCCATTTTATTTTGACAACTTTTGGTAATATATTCCAATTTAGTATAATTGAGCCTTGTTTTAACAGAGGAGGTGAACTGTAATTTTCCCAGCTTGCTATCTACTTTAAATTTAACTTTCAACTAATTCTGGTTGAGTGAGTGGGCCCTGCAGTTTGTTACAGTAGGTTGTGTGGGCTCAGGAAAGCAAGAAATGTGAACTAAATGCAGCAAAGCAGCTATCAAGGAATACAACTTTTTAAAAATTACTAAAAACAAAGTGTAAAGTGATATGTACACTGAGTCAAAGTTTCCTGCTTTTTTAGTTGCACCCCTCCTCCTCCAATGTTTTGTTCCTTTCTACAATAACTGTCCTACCTTAGAATGAAGGCAGAAAAAGCCATTTCCCCTCTACTTTCCCAGGATAGACAAGATTCTGGCACCTTCCTCTGGGTGTCTCTTCTTGAGCAGGGATAGGTCCAGATGGGCACAGAAGTCACTGCCAACTTCAGCCATTCTGTAATCCTGTGAATAAGTTGCTAAATTCTTGTTTTTTGTTTTTTCATTTTTTTTTTCTGCCTCTATAAAATTTCACTTTGTCAAATATCTTTCCATGTGCCTTCCTCCTGGTTATTCAGGCTTTTTCCCTCAACTCTGCATTGCTCTGTTGACTTCTGATTGCCTATTAAGTAATATAACTGCCTTTTGTCTCTGCTTTGAGAGAAATGCAATGAAAGTTTCTTCAACAAAAGTGAATGCTCTTTGACAGAGAGTCTTAATAGTGCAGCAATGATCATGGTAAGAATTACTTAATAATTATAAAGCATCAGACCAGTATCATTGCAGTTTTCAGTTGCACATTTTGTTAGTCAATTTAGATAAAACAGGATTACACAGACCCACAGTCCTTCTGGGGTTCTGCTGATATTTGTAGTGGAAAGTTCCAGTGCTGCGTGTCAGAAACTTCCCAAGAAATAAGGAGTACAGCAACAAAGTCTTATTTGCCAGCTTCTGTGCTACAAGACTAGGGTTTGATTAGAAAAAATGCTTCTACCTTTATATTTCTTGCGGGACAGCTGACCTTTATGAAGTCTCTCACTGGCTGTCCAATTTATATATCACTATTTGACAGTGAAGTTCTTTCTGCTGTGTGCATGAATGGAAAAAAAGTGGGGAGGGATCCTGAAGGGAGTCTGTGATAAAGCCAGAACAAAAGCCAAAAGAGTTCTCACATTTAAACTGATTCTTCTGTCCTAGATATGTTTGTTTGGGCTCTTGTCCTGGTGCCTGCTGAGCCATACTATGATTTGCGTCATCCTCAGCGTTATTGTAGGCTGGATGCAGTTGGTAACTCTGCAACAACACTGCCACAAAATGTATTGCTATAAGCAGTTTCATGAAATCGTAGAATATCCTGAGTTGGATAAGAATCACTGAGTCCAACTCTTGCCTCCAGATAAGACCATCCAAAAAACAGACCATAGTTTACTTTACCACAGTTATTTTACTCTGCTATACCCGTATTTTTCCCTGACTAGCCCTTATTTTCTACATACTGTTCCTCTGTGTGTCAGTAGTGAAAATAAGAAAATAAATATCTACATTTTTGCCTTCTTTTCCTCATGTAGAGCTTCAACATAAGCACCTGCCTAACTTGGGAGATTGAAGACAACAAAAACTATATTGGTTACTTAAATAATTCACTGGCAGTAGGGTACTGTTTTGTCACTTTAACATTCCCCCCCCCCCCAAATTTCAAGTGAAAGCAGCAACTTCCCGGATCTTGCTACAGAATAAAATAGTTGGGAAACCTCCTACAGATCCTAGAGGGAAGACCTCTGCTTTCTCCCAAGGTCACCTGCCTTGTAGCCAAGTGTGATGCCTTGGAACCCAAACCCCTTCAATTTCCACATATCCATGATGCTCATGGGGTATAATGGGTATAGATTTTAACATAAACCAACTCCAATGATTTATAATTCTATGATAAGTGAAGAGAAAGTCATTACAGGGGAATTTTTTGTTCACTCAGTCTTCATAAGATATTTCTAAATGAAATAAGTACAATGCAGTAAAATGAACTATTTTGCAAACTGCTGTCTATATTCAAATTGCAAACTGGTATCTGTAGTTCTCAGAGAGAAACTGCAAACTTCAGATTTCATAATGTAGTTGGCAGTTTCAAAAATAAGAGGGCTGCAAGCAAAGGTGGCAGTTCCACTGGGAATTAACCAGTAAGTGATTGAGGAGAGATTCAGTCTGTCTTAAAGCGTTGCTCGTCTGCAGTCTAATATTAATGTATTTCTTCAACAGTATTGTTTGTAGGGCTATTTGTAGAAGGGATTTGGATGGATAATAGTAGCTTATTCAGAGAGAGGTCATCTTTCTCCTCTGCACTGTTGTCCAGCCAGATCCCTTCTACAAATGACCAGATGCATTTGCAGTTAAGTTCATCCTTATTTTCCCTGCCAGCTCTTACAGCAAATTACACTTTTATGACTACAACATATTCTTGCAAGTTTACAATTTTCTGTAGTAATATTTCATCCATGACAAGGAATTTAAACTGAAGAGGCTTTTAGATAAAGAAACAGATTGTTCTTTCTCCTGTACCCTCATGGGTCAGTGTTCAGTCTATTCCTGTGTACAGAGAAAGCTTAGCGAAGAATTCAAGTGATATCTGTTATCTTAGCTTAATTGTCATGGCACATTTTTCTACAAAAGAATCTATGCATTGTTTTTGAGTTACATTTTACTCTCAAACATGTCTTTGGTAAGTAGCTAAATTTGTTTTTTTTTGTCAGAATACTTGGTGCATAATGCTGAACTTTTCAGGGAGTCATTATGTCTTGCTCCTTACAGCACCATGCAGTGCAACACCTGTAGAACTGCAGAGGTGGTTTTATTTTAATGTCATCCCATTCTGGTTTATTAGTGGTGATTCTGCAACTAGAAAAATGTGCTAAAACATTGAAAGCCATTTGAAAAGACAGGATTTCAATGTATGTGTATTTGGGGAGCTGCATACTAGTATTGACAAATAGCATGGTTATTCCAGCACCTTTTCTGTTCAAAATTGATGCACGTGCATGGATGTGTGATTTGAAATTCAGCTGTGCCAGGGATGTGTTTAATGGGTTATTTTGAGTGTTTCCCATCAGAGTGACTCTCAGCTGTGAGACAGAGTTGTGATCATTCCCATATATTTGCATTTTGCTTGTGATCTTTATTCACAATTATTGGCTTTTCTTGGGCAGACAGTGTAAAGAAAATACAGGGATTTTTCTAAACAGCAGCAGTGTTTTTAATTTAAAAAGCCTGACTACCAATGTGTGAAACACCTCAGTATTCTTTGTCAGAGTCTTCAAAAGTAGTTTGATGATTTTTTTTTAATTTAGAAATTTCCCAAATATTTGTTAGGTCAGTACTATGGCTAGCTTTCTTATTCCTAGGTATACAAGATTTTTGACATCGGTGACAAGTTCTCTGCTCTTAATTATGTCCTGACACCACTGTTTTCATACAGATTTACCCTCATTGCTATCAGACAGCGGGATATTTAGAGAATTGGGATTTTTATGATCTGTGCTAAGCTATGTAACTGCAGGACTACCAATAATGAGAAAAAGTAAAGGAAAAAGACAGTGAAATAAAAACATCTACTTTTTCATGTTTATTGGACTGAAGCCATAGTTGTGTGTGTTTTGGAATGCAAATTCCAAAAATGGCTATTAATGGTTGGGACCTCTGGGTAAAACGTCCCTTCAGGATTGTGAGCTGAGACATCTGGCCATCTAAATTCCAAGAAATTATTGGGATTAAAGAAAATCTGTACTAGACTAGAAAGTGCATGTATTGTTAACAGTGTGTATATGGTACTGAAAGAAATCCAGTGAAGTTGTGGAGTCTCCTTCTCTGGAGATTCTCAATACCAGTGTAGATGCCTTCCTGTGCAACCCACTGTAACCTGTGTTAGCAGGGTGATGGACTAGATAGTCTTCTATCTTTCCAACCCCCTACAATTCTGTGATTCTGTGATATTTTACTTTAGAAAGGGCAGTCTTTACCTGGATTGTCAGTAGCAGTAAAAAACAAAGGTCCTACAAAGTCGAGGAATGGGCTTGCTTCCTTCTGTTTGATACATGCATTGTGCTGGTTTTAAGAGGCATCAAGCAAAGGTTTCCTAAAGCAAATACCAAAGTATACCTGTTCATAAAATATAAATAGATTGTAAATATGTTTTTGTACTCACCCCCATGAATGTTCCATTCCATTATAAAAGTTCATCCATTTTTTATTATTTATACCTTAAATTTGACAGTATATTCGTTCCCAGGAAATATATAATCATGAAAGATGAAAAAGAAGAAAAAAAACTTTTATTCCAAAATTCAATTGCTGATGGCAAATAGAAATTGATGTTGTGTGCATTAATAATGGAGCTTTTTTTTGTTCACCTGTTTTAGACTATGCTTCTCACTATCATTGTATGTCCCCAGGATTTTGGAAGCAAAACAGAATGAGTAGTTTAGAAGCTGATGTAAGCTGCGCGATCTGGAGGCATAATGTAGGTGGTTCTAGTGTACATTAATTCAGTCTTTCATGAGCTACACATCATGTACAGCTAAATGCTTTTTAACTATCCAGGACTACCTTTGACTCTTATAGATGGACAACTGTGACTATGAGTGCCCCTGGCTTTGAGGTCAATATCCAATTCAATTGTACAAACTGACCTGATAGAAACCCACTATTATTGTAAAAATAGTAATTGCAAGAAAAAAAATAATCACATTAGTTTATCAGAATTGAATGTCAAAGTGAAAATAGAATCTGCATCTGCTTTCTCATTTAAAAATGAGTTTTCAGAAGACCTGGAAAAAGAGACAATAATTTTGACTCATTTTCTTTAGTATGAATTTGTATCAGTATTTTCAGTTTGGGGGAATGTTAAGTGACAGTCTGTAACAATCTAACACCACTGGTGAATGCTTCCTGTGGTTGTAAATTCTTCTGGGAAACAGAAATTCTGCACATTTTTCAGATCATTTGGTAATCTCAACTCTCGGAAGTCATTAGTTAGGCTGGGTCAGCTTACGTGGGCAAAGGAAAGGCTAAATATAACCATCTAGGATGTGTATTGTGTGATGTCTAGCTTGTAACATACCCTCATAGTCTCTGTTGGAATAATCCCTCAGCAATTTGCGGGATGCTGAACCAGTGACTTGAGGCTGTCATTTCTTGGTAGGAACACTTCATCTGCCATTTTTACATTGAAAATTATCATTAGCATCATAAATTCCCCTTGGGAAAAAAAAATAGGAAAATGGAAAATGCTGAGAATTTCATAAGTTGGGAAAAGAGTTTGGAACTTAGCAATGTGAAATACAGCAGGATACTGTAGATGGATACTTTGTGTTTAGTGCACATGAAAATATTACTATTAACCTATTATTAGACATTGAAGGGAGAGATCTCCGGTCTGCAGATGGAAATTGATACGGAAAGGTCAGCATCAATCACAGTGCAGGGGAAATGATCAACAGAAATTGCTGTAAGGTTTCTTTGCAGATTCAAACAGAGTAGTGGCAAATGTGATTTTACTCTGAAGTTCTGCTTTCAGAAGAATATTCCTTCTTCTTATAGGCTGCCAGTATAATGAGCAGTTGTAGCATTTTCCTTAAGGCTGCTTTAAAAATGTCCTGCTCATGTTCACTTAGCAACATAGCTCAGGAATGTGAATTTACTTTTAACTCTATCACAGTTCATAGCACTATAGGTCTAAATAAAGGATTTTTATCACGATTAAGTGACAAATGAAATGCAAATTTAATCTTTACAGATATCAAAGTAGAAAAGAGATAATTACAGTAAAATACATTGATAATATATACTTTAAAGAAAAGAACCCCCAAATGAGTATACAAGATGTCTCATTGATAACTAACAGAAGGTGTCTAGTTAGTGCTAATTTCTGCACACAAGGAGATGGCTGGCAGAAAGCCAGCAGGGGAGAAGTTTTAAGTCCAGGTGTTCTGTTGGTTATAAAGAGGGAGCTTCTACAGAGATATAAAGAACTGGTTACTGTGATGTCACAGAATCACAGAACAGTTGAGTTTGGAAGGTGCCACTTGGAATCATCTAGTTCAGCTAGTCCAAGTAGGATCACATTGCCCAGAATCACATCAAAGTTTTATTATCTTCAGAAATGGGACTCCAAAAGCTCATGGGCATCTGTAATTTTTTTTTTAAATTACATAAGGAAGTATTTTCCTTGTAGTTTTTCAAAATATTCCTTTTCTGTTTCAATCAAGTCCCAGTAAAAGAGTAAAACTGAATGCAGAACTTATTGGCACCCATAAGCAGGGCTTTCAGACAGTATTTCAGATCTGAACCAGCTCTGGTATCTCCCACTTCTGTCTCATGCACATTTGGAAACAAAGCCAAAACCCCCAGCAGCTTTTATTCACAGTTGTATGAAGTTACATTTGTTTTACCCTAGAGTATGAGGCCTGATTGCTTGGCACAAATAATACTGAGATGTATTCTCTGGCCCGTGTCTTACCATCACATGGGAGCGAAATGCTGATTTGCATGATTTAGGGAGGGATTGCAGATGTTTAGCTGCAGTAAACCTGCTGGTCCATGCAGGAAGAGATCCAGCACTCTTGGGTACACTTATGAGCAAACCTCTCATAATATTGTGAGCCAAGCTAAAAGTTGTAATTAAAGTATGGTCCTGCAAGTATTTTGTTTTGTTTCTGTTTGTTTGTTTTTGTGTGGTTCTGTTTTGGTTTGTTTGTTTGTTTGTTTTTCAGTTGAAAACCGCTTTACTTGCCCAGAATACAGCATGTTGAACTTTTGTAGATGTGCATAAACAAAATTCGCTGGCCAGTTTTCCCCTCTCAGGTTCATCACTCACTATTACTCACATACACTGACTGTTCTAGTATTGATCTGAGAGATACTTTCTCCTTGCTTGGGCATGAAGGCAAGGAGAGAAGAATAGAAAAGACAAGGGGATGCATTTTCCCTAGTTTCTCCTCTTGTTATTACTATCGTATAGTTTTGGGTTGAGTAGCCAGACTTTTTTTCTTCTTGCCTTTATCTTAGTGGGAGAATTGGTGCAGTCCTTCTGCTGTTTACTATTCATTTTTAGAGAATCCTTTCATAGAGTCATAGAATGACTTGGGTTGGAGTGGACCTTAAAGCCATCTAGTTTCACTACCACCTCCCATAGACAGGGTTGCTACTCATCCGATCAGGCTATCCAGGGCCCCATCCAACCTGGCCTTGAATGCCTCCAGGGAGGGAGCATTCACACCCTTTCTGGACAACCTGTTCTAGCATCTCACCACTCTCTGAGTAAAACATTTCTTCCTAACATCTAACCTAAATCTCCTCTCTTTTACTTCAAAGCCGTTCCTCCTTCTCCTATCACTATCAGACTGTGTAAAAAGTTGGTCCCCCTTATGTTTCCTTCAGTACTGGAACACCACATTGAGGTCTTCCTGGAGCCTTTTCTTGGCCATGCAGCCAATTCCTTATTCAGTGAGCGGTCCATCCAATCAAGTCCATTTTTCTCCAGTCATAGAAGGCCACCCAGTTAATAAGGCATGATGTGCCTTTGCAAATTCAAACTATTTTGAATTGCCTACTCTGCTGAAGCACGAAGGCTTTGTCGATAGGGTTCCCATTATCAGGTGGCCTAGGGTAGATCCCAACCACTGGATGTCCTTTATTGATGCAGTCCCTGATTTTAGCCCATCAGCTCTCAACCTATTCATTGCTATTTCTCAGAAGCAGAGAACATTTCACTTTCACAACATTACACTTTAAGACCTGTACTCAGTTTGTGAAATTTGATTGGAATAATAACAAGTATTAAACAAACTAGAAAGGGACAAATGAATATGAAAATTTGTTGAATCGGCCTTCTTTTTTAAAAAAGCCTGGTACACGTGAGCTGCCTGAATCTGATACATAGGGATTTTTCTTCCTTTTTCTTCACAAGCATTGTCATGAAACTCAAAGTTAGGTGGATCGCCTCCATGTTTTCCCTCAGCTAATCAATTAACAGGAACATTATTTTTTTTTATAAATGTCACACTGCTTATAAAATTAACTTGGTGTCAGTTGTTTTTCCCCTGGAACTAATTTTTATAGCGCAGGGAGAAGTACTAAAGTGTATAATATTTTGGATCTGAACAAGATTTGTTCTGGTAGGGTAATAACCATATGCTTATAAACAGATGGGATATCATTTATTTTCTTTGGACCTACTTTCTTTCATCACAAACGTTTTATGTGAAATACAACTGCTTATGAGTAAAGTTTTTCTGGTCACTCCCCCCAGTGAGATCCAACAGTCATGTATGAGAATCACATCACTGTCACGGGTTGTCCTGTGCAAATATTGAGTCGTAAAATTCTTTGCATTCTTGTAAATCCAAGGGAAGATTATTGTTAGGGTTCTGATGATCTTGCAGTGTGTAAAACTAATGTTCCTTTTACTTTGCTGCAATTTTAGGTTTGAGTAAAGGGAATTATTAGGAGTAGAAAGATATCTAAATATGTCCTTATGGTTGACCTCAGAAGATCTTTGGATGATGGAGTTTTAACCTATGAGATTCCAACCAATATGTTTGGCGTTTTCTCATGACTACATTGAAATATTCTGATCTTCTGGCATTGTACCTGAATTGTTGTGGAATTTGACAGTTGCAGGAAGAAGGTGTTCAGAAAATTACTACTTCGCTCTTGAGCACTCTGGTGTAAATATGGGGAAAAAAAAACAACAAAACTGGGGGCGAATATGCCTGTGCAGTGGGAAGCATGGTGCATTTCAAGAATGCCTAGCTGCTATCCTGGTGCATATTTCTTTTCAGTTAAAGTTGCTGTATTTTCTTGTTATTGTTTGTTTAGGAAATAAATCTTTATCCTTTTATGTTGTACTTTGTTCAGATACAGTGTATTGTATTCTTTCTTTATGACAGTTATGTCAACTTTGGCTTTTGTGAGGGGGCATAATTGGAAAAGTAGGCTGTTAATTGTACACTCTGCAGGTTTGATCTACAGGCATTGGCAGACTGGAAACATTGAGTCACGAGAATATCTACATTCCTACAGAGTCATTTATTACCATCTTTTAAGAGATTCATCTTACAGAACCATAATGCGCTGCACAAAGACAGATGTAAACCTAAAGTCCAACTGCCCAAACTTTAAAGTGAAGAAGGGACACCAACTTCCATATCTGATACTAGTCCAGGTTGCCAGGGCCCCATCCAGTCTGGTCTTGAACACCTCCTGGGGCATCCACAGCCTCTCTGGGCAGCCTTTTCCAGCATCTCACCACTCTCTCTGTGGAGAACTTTCCCCTGACAGCTAATCTAAATCTTCCCTCCTTGAACTTAAAACCACAGAATCACAGATCACAGAATCACAGAATGACCCGGGTTGGAAGGGACCTCAAGGATCATGTAGTTCCAACCCCCCTGCCTAGCAGGGCCACCAAACATACACCTTTACTAGATCAGGTTGCCCAGAGCCCTGTCCAACCTGGTCTTGAACACCTCCAAGGACGGGGCATCCACAACCTCCCTGGGCAGCCTTGCAAAAAGTTGATTCCCCTACGATGTGTCTGCTCTTTAGAAGAGCCAGTTCTCTGAGTGGAATGGCTGTTTGGCACTTCTAGTGATTGCATGCTGCATTCAGACTGATAACAGACTGATAGTAATGCAAGTGCTGATGTATTGGTGTATCCTCCTCATCTCTTGGAACTATCACATGGTTATCCTATAGAATTAAAGAACAACAACAACCACCACCAGCAGAAAAAAAGGTACCAATGCTCTAAAATGAAGGTACAAAGACTGATGAACAGGAAACAGGCAAAAAGAAAAGGTATCAAAGCAATCTGATTTTTCATGAGAAAGTGACAAGCCTTAGAGGGAGAGAATAATTAGTAGGTGACATATTTTGGAGTGTTTCATAAGGTACTGGACTTTCCTTCTAATGACACTTTAGACTGAATAAATGTGGTTTAAATCATTCTGCTGTATGGTGAATGCATAAGTCAATGGAAAAATGTTTTCAGAGAATACTTATGAGTGGTTTGTTGTCAGACCAGGAGAACGGAGCTCAGCAAAGACTTTTCCTCATTAGTCTTTATTACCAACCCAGATGGTGGACTAGAATGCATTTTTATTAAATTTGCAGATGCAAAGAAGCTGGGAGAGATGGTGACTGTATCAGAATGCACAATTAAAATTCAGAACTACTAAACTGAACTAAAAAAGTAAGAACATGTAGTACTTTGCTAATTCTCTGATATGCCTTTCTAGTAGGATATAGACTCATAATAGAGAATTCGACATGCAGTCATGATTATGAAATCTACACAGCATGATGTGAGGGAATAATGAGAGGATTGGGGTTACCATGAGAGAAGACCAGTAAGCACGTAACAAGAGATCTCTTATGTCTGCTGTGAAAGGAAAGGAAAGGAATAAGATTATTTGTGTTTCTGGTTAAAACAAATGTTGAAGTAAAGTTTCAGTAAAAGGGATTTCTACAGAGTATTTGAAATAGTAGTACGTTTTTTACAAAACCGAGGAAGAGACTATCTTGGGAGGCTGTAGTGGTTCTGCCATGGAAGCCTTGGAGACCCAGCTAGACAGAAAAGTCTCAGGAATGATTAGGTGGAACAAGAGCCCCTTGAGGGAAGAGGAGATGGAGCAGATGTCTTCTTCAGGATCAAGATCTTGTAATTTTCATGACAGTCTTGCAAGGTTGCCATATGCAGTGCACCAGAAATTTATGTGATCATCCATCCTCACCATTTTAATTGGTGGGTGTGTGTTCAGGCATATAAACTTGTCAAGCTGTGTCCTCCATTTTTGATGAGTGAATAAATTAGATCTTTTATTTTTACATTTATTAGACTATAAAGGCTTTCCTTGCCTATCAAAACAGAGACTTAAGCATTTGCTAATGGCTTGTAAGAAGCCAATGAAGCTTGAATTCAGTTCTTTTCATTTTGACAACTGTTATTGATATGAAGTGTAATGAAAACAGCCTGTCTGTTGTTAGGCTTTTAGTTATTTGGTATGCTGTTTCCAGCCTTTAATTTACAAGGATGAAATAATTGACCTTGTATCCTTACAGGACTGACTGGGAATTAAGGACTGAAGGTCTGTTTTATTTAACAAGTAGCACTGAGAATATATATACTTGTGTCTTTAGTAAATAGAGGATGGCCTGATTCAACATTCTCCTGGAAAATGTTTGTTCTTGACAGATTTCTGATTCCACAAATACAGACTGAAAAAGCCTTGTGGACGATTAGCAGTGATAAATTCAAAGGAAATGAAAATATACGTTAATATCACTACTTCTGTTTAAGCTTTCGTGGCAAATGTAGAATATTTGGCTTTGCTCACCTTCAGCTGAGCCCCAAAGTACCTGTGAAATATGCTATCTATTGTAACAATTAGAATTATTTTATTAGTTTTGTGTAATTATTGTTTCCTGAATTTGTTTCTGATTACTATAAAAGTTCTTGGTTACCTCATAGATGTAATGGTTACCTTCTAAAAGAGTCTGAGGATAACTGCTGAAAACATGTAAGCACTGCAGAGCTCCTTGCAACGTATACATCCATGCCATCAGAGCAAGTTATTGTTTTTCTGTTGTTGCAGTTAATGATGGATTTCTGTCAGTGTAAGGAAATGTGCTTGCATATCAGTTGAAACGCAGCTAAATTTTGCTGAGAAGATTTGCAGTAGTGAAGGGTGTGACATGGAGAATTTGAGAAATTAAAAGCTGCTTCTTGCTAGCAATAACCTGACACCTCCCCTTCCTCTGTACATTTTGAGCTGTGCCCCATCCTACTGCTCAGATGCATGTAGTATATTTGGGTATGTCTAATCAGAATTTGTATGTAATTACTTTAAATTATTAGTATAGAGAGTTATGCTAAGGGCGTGTTTTCTTGGGTGTGAAAGGTTTTTGACAACTATCAGCAAAGAGTATTGCTAAATTTGATACCGAGAAAGCCTAGCTTAGTTATTTGGCAAGGGATAATCTTACATAGCTTAAAAGCCTAAAATTTAGACTTGAAGTGCTTTTTGCTGTTCCACTACACAAGCATTGTCATACAGCTCTCTTTTGTTTTGACTCGACATGGACTATGCCAAATTATTTTCCCTAGAAGAGTTTACTTTCCTATTTGAAAAGGCAAAGTTGTACTCATAGACATGCTGGTAGTCACCTACTACTGAAGTTTCTTTTCCCATCTACTTCCCATGCATCCATTCTTCTTCCTGCTTCAAGTCTGCCTGGTCCCTTAAATCCTTGCATAGTTTTGCACACAGATTTATTGTTGAAAGTATATTATTAGTACAGTGCCTAACACAGAGCCTCTGGGTGGCACCACGACATGAATAATGATAATTATAATGAGTCGAGTCAGCCATTAAATCACTTCACCTTCAAATCTTGGCTACGTGTGGAAGCCTTTTTTATTTCTAGAGCTGACTTCTTCCAAATCTAAAATTCATTACTCTGTGCATTTTTCATCTCCACAGACACACTGCTGCTCAGTGAAAATTGGGCCACAAAAAGAAACTGAAAAAGCTTTAATTAAAAAGCAAATAGCATTTTTCAGCAGGGAAAAGAAGTGGTGAGATCTCCCCCAGGCTTTTCATACTAAAAAAAGATTCTTCTATTTTTGTTTCACTTCCCTTTTAAAATCCACCACCTACCTTATTTATTCATCCCTACTTGGAATTTACTGATCCAGTTGTAAGAGAGATATTCAAAATTAGCAGCTGTGCTGTGGCAGCCTTGAGGGGTATATGGCTTTCTTCTGTAAAAAAGAAATTGCATGCACTGCACATTACTTGTACAGCAGCTCAGCCAAGAGAATAAAGCTCTGATAGTGTCAGTACCTTTTATTTTCAATATTTGATTGCTCCGTGTTTAAATAAGGAATATGTCTGGCAGTAAGCAGAACAGGTGTGACATGGTGTTTTGTTTAATGTTTCAGAACAGACCAGGTTGGTTGGAGGACACAAAGTGAAAAGCAGTGGTTATTGTCTAATTTCTCATTTCCACAATAATATCGTACATATTAATGACTGCACTACTGAGGTTTTGGGAGACAATTAATAAATTCATTATACACGACTTTTACCATATTACGTGCTTCTTTGAACAAGTAAATACACTTACCACATTTCCAAATCTTGCTGTTTAGCTGAGTTGTGGTAGAACTGCCCTGAAAGCTTCTCCCTGCAGTTTACTCTTTAGCATTCAAAACCAAAATGATGAAAACCCTTTACAGTATAATAACAGTCTGATGACCACTTTGAAATCAACGGTGATCTTACTTTGTACTTCATAAGAGCATATCTTGTTCTGTTAGATTTTGCTGCAATTGGCGTATTTATTGGCAGTTACAAAAATGATTTGGTTAGGTGGGCCCGAGGAGCCGAAAATTCCAGCAGCAACTGTGGTGAAAAAGAACTTTACTCACCTTTCTTCATATCAGTAAAATACGAGATTTATTAAAATGAAACCATTCTGATTCCTTTTCTAAAGCTGGGTGGTGTATTTTGAAGTGCTTCATCTGCCACTGGATGATTCCATGCATGGGAATATGTCTACCATCCCACAGCATGATTTGATCTTCCCATAGATGAAATCTTAGTTTTATTTTAGTAGGCAAGATGTGGATTTTTGGTTGAATGTTAACAAGGATTTCACCTTTGATGTCACATTGAGATGGTAATGACATCAACTCGTGCCTCTTGGATTTAGGGAATGTCTGGACTATATTTTGTTAATGGACATCTAACCTTATTGAGAATTACTGTACCGAAAAAGTCTGGAAGTTGCTTATTCTTAAAATGTTGAAGTTGCTGTGACCTATACTGAGAATATCACATACTTCTCTGAAATTGCAGTTTGTGAAATTCAGAAATGACATGTAAACATTGACTCTAAAATGGCTACGAGCTACAGCTTGATTGTTCTGGAAACTAAAGTGCTTTTCAAATCACGTTTGCAATTTTGGAGATTTTTTTCATTAATAAACATAACCTGGAGGTAGGTGACCTCTGCTGTCTGTATGAATGTTTAAAGTTGTTCTGTGTGAGTCTCTTGAGATAGAATTCACCTGGTGAAATGCACCTCTTTATGGCATATCAAAATGGAGAATTTACATTTCCATATTTTCAAACTCACATGGACACTCACAAAAACTTTTTTTGTATAACAAAAACTCCAATCAGTCTATCAGTCAATATTTTGTCCTACTTCGGGGCTCTTCTTCATCCTCCTAACTAAGAACTGATTCAATCCCACTGCTAACTCAGCAGGTACAGTTATTTAAGTTATTAGTTATTGCAATTAAATTTGCATTGTGATTGATCTTATTAAACAGTGCTGATAAAAATGCAGCTGGAGGTGATTTGACAGCCTATTTATTTTACTTTTAATATTTTTAAACTTGATTAGTTATGACAGTCATATGAAAGAAACCTCCTCCTTCTTGTCAGGGTGTGGGTATTAGATAGTAATCCTTCACAGCAATCTTAACATAGTGGGCTAGCTTTGCATTTGAGAGCATGTAAAGCCATTCCAGCTTGTAATTGTTTTTAACCTTCTGCTATTGGAAGTATGCATAAAACTTTTAAGATTTGTGGTTTAAAGTCTTTCACTAGTATAAAGCCTTTTGAAGTCGTTGATCTTATTATAGACTACTAGGTACCTGTTAACTTTTCTGAATGCCTCTTGTCTGGAGCTCCCAAGTGCCTCCTTGCGTGGCACTTCAGTACATAGTTATTAGTGATTGTGATTAAATTTGCATTGTGATTGATCTTATTAAACAGTGTTGATAAAATAAAAAAGTCTGACGATGTGGAATGAACAGTAGTTACCTAAGTAATAGTTCAGGTTGGAAGCTATATGCAGAATTACTGTAGGATGGGCAAATATAAACTTAAAAAAAACAACATTTTTCTTAACCATGCTGTAAGTTGATTGACCTTATTATACCATATAAATATGCTGGTACATCCTCAGCCTCTCTAAGCAACCTGTTCCATTGTCTCACCGCCATCACAGTAAAGAATTTCTATCCTCTTACAGTTTAAAGCCATTTCCCCTCATCCAATTGCTACCTGCCCTTATAAAAAGTCCCTCCTATAGACCTCTTTCAGGTACTGGAAGGCTTCTATAAGATTCCCCCGCAGCTTTCTCTTCTCCAGCCTGAAGAGCCCCAGCTCTCTCAGCCTGTCCTAGTAGGAGAGGTGCTCCAGCCTTCTGATCATCTTCATGGCTGTCCTCTGGACTTACTCCAACATCTCCATGTCCTTCTCATGTTGGGGGCCCCAGAACTGGATGCAGTACTTCAAGTGGGGTCTCACAAAAGCAGAGTAGAGGGCAGAATTACCTCCCTTAACCTTCTGGTCACACTTCTCTTAGTGGAATCCACAATATGGTTGGCATTTTGGGCTACAAGCACACATTTGTCTGCTCGTGTTTTTTATCTACTGACAGCCCAAATTCTTCTCAGAGCAGCTCACAGGCCAATTATCCACCCTGCCCTTATGTGTGTATGGGATTGCCCCGACCCAGATGCAGAACCTTGCTCTTGGCCTTGTTGAACTTCATGAGGTTGGCATGGGCCTACCTCTCAAACCTGTTCAGATCCCTCTGGATGGCATCCCTTCCCTCTAGCGTGTCAACTGTACCACTCAGCTTGGTGTCAGCTACAAACTTGCTGATCACCTCCCTCGACCTGCTGGCCATGGTCTTTTCAGTGCACCACAGGAAACCATTGTCCTTCTTGGCCACAAGGGCACAATACTGGCTTATGGCCAACCTGTTTTCCACAGGATGCCCAGGACCATGGTGTTCTTTCCAGCAGGTTAGCCCCGAAACTGTACTTATGTGTGAGGCTATTCCTACCTTGGTGTGGAAGTCTACACTTACCCTTATTGAACCTCATAATGGTTCCTTTCTGCCCAACTGAGGAAAGTGTTTTCAGATGCACATGTGCTTCTGATTTTCCTGCTTCTCCTTATTTCTACTGTATAATTTATATTCTCTGGATTTTTTTTTCCCTTTTTTTAAGGAATAGATTGTTGTATATAGACTGATTTTTTGAGAATCCCTGTGTTTATGCCCTTTTAGGCAATATCTTTCACCTTTATTATACCAGACTTCTCATCCTTTTCTCTTTGGATCCCCTCAGAAGATACATCTCCATTAAGATGCCAAAAAACTTATAGATAAATGATAATTGTGTGTTTTAAAGGCTTTTAACACGAAGGGAACATAACCACATTACCTTCTCATTTATGCATCATTCCATTTTCCCTACTTTAAAAAAAGAAAACAAAACTTCTAAATTGGCACATTGATGACACACACAAAAAAAGAAAAAACTGAATTTCAAGCAGTATCCTGGTAACTGTCATTTAATTGTCATTTTTCTGAAATCGTTACCTACAAATTGTTTCAGCATCTGTGCTCAACTTCCAATTGAAAACAAATCCTTAAATCATCTTTAAGATATTGTTTGCAGACTAACTGGGCATTAGCAATGCTCTAAGATGTGAAAAATGATACTTTTAAATCAGTCTCTCTAATTAAAATACTGTTAAAGGAAGAAAGGGAAGAAAATGTCTTCAATAGAAGTTAATGATGTATAAATGTGTCCATGTTATCAAATGCATCTCACCATTTTTACATTTCATAAATGTGGTTTCTGAAGTGGTCACAATGGAAGTGCAAAGCACCAGAATTTTATAGCAATACTTTATAAAGTATTTCTGACTCACTGGGAACAGTGATGGTCTCTCCTAAGCTTCAGCTGTTAGGACTACTAACAGCATTTCTTCCCCATGATGGATGACCGCTTAGATTTTCCTTTCAGTTAAAATTACTTTGGTAAAATGCTGTAGATTTTAAAATGGGAGAGCAGACCATTTATCCAGTCCTTGCTATTTGTAATATTTCTCCTTTAATATTGCATGGAAAAATGTTCCTTCTACGCAGAAACAGATTGTAGGCATTAGACAATTTGGTATCATAAACTATATTTCTGCTCTTAAATATACTGTTGGGAAAGAAGAAGTGACCATCCGGAGTTCTCCAGGAGTGGGAAGATCTATCTGTGATATCTGAAGTTCAGTAAATTGAATAGGAAAGTAAAATGATTGTGCTACTCTGGAGTATTAAACTAGAAGGAACTCTGCGATAACTGCAGAATAAATCAAAAGTCAGGTTCTCCCTTGCAGAAAAACAGAGCAGGAGGGAGGATGGCAGTTTGTGTAATGCATCTTTTCCATTTTCTAGTGAATTGTGTTCCTCTTGGGATGCTCTTGTCTGCCTTCAGTGTGGCTGGGACCTACCGCAGGTGTTTGCTCACCTGTCTGGGTAAGAGATAGGAGCAGCCATGCAGGGCACAGACTTCTCCAGCCCACAAGTTGTCTTCTATCCACAGCTGGAGGTTGAGAAAGGAGTGTAGGGAGCAGAACATTGCAAAGTCATCTTTCCCAGATACAAGCATCCTAGATTTACATCCTCAGCTTCTGGGAACCAGCAGGACTTTTCTCAGCTGCAACTACAGTGAGCTATTAATAGCTGTTAATAGTGTAATCCTACACAAATCAGCCTAACCTCCTTTTTAGCCTCTGTACTCTGTACAGTCCCTCTAGTATCCTGTGATAGTGAGTCCTGCAGTTGTGCTGTAGGAAATGCTTTTTCTGTGATTTGCTTTACATTCCTTGCTAAGTCACTTAATTTGTGCTCCAGTTGTGTTATGTGGAACTGTGAAAGAATTGCTTTCTCTTCATCATTGTCTTATAATTCATGATTCTGTATGTCTGTATCAAATGCTTTTGTTGTCTGTTTTACCAGCTGCAGTATCAAAAATACTGATGTTTTTTCTCCTGTTAGGTGTGCCATTTTTACGTCATCCAGTTTTTACTGTTCAGCTCTATTTGAGAAGGTGTTGTCTGCAGAGCCTGAGTTATGGGCACACTATTAATTTCAGTGTAGTGGCACACCAGTGTTTTCTCTCCTGCTCTCAATCTTGCCCATTATTAATGTTGTACATGCTGTTTTCTTTTGGTATTTCTTTCAGTTTTCATAGAACTGTCTACAAGTTCTCTTCCCTGGGTGGTACAGACCAAGTAAGAACCTGCAATTTTAACATGATGTTTAATACCTATTTGCTTTCCTTTGAATTGCAGCTGCCATTTTATCACCTCATCACCAGACCATACAACGCTATAATTTTTCACAGAAAGCTTTTGTTGTTGATAATACTGAAAATATTTCTGTTGTCAGCCAAACTCACCCCTATGTGAGTCAGTCCTTTCCTAGATCTTATGTTTACTCTTTTCGGCTGCACAGCTCCCCTGTGTGTTCCACTGCTGGTGAAACCTGGTGAGCTATGCTTTGAGCAGTCTTACAAGGCTTTTTTTTCCTACAGTATCCAAAAATAATTCTCTTTTAGAAGCTTTTCAGTGATGTGTAAGTAAAGGATTTGTTCATCTTCTGTCATCACCCATGAAAAAGCAGTGAAAAAGCATCTTGAAGATGAAGAACTCCCCCTTCACCTGATCCTTTGTCTCTGTTAGGATGGAAGCTCACTATGATCATATGTGAAATGTTTGAATGGCCATGGCTTGTACTGTCTTTCTTTTGTAGATTATGAGGACTTAGTGATGGATGGTCATTAACCTTGAGATATTGCTCCTAATGCAAATGGCCATTTTTTAAGGAAAGTTTATGAAACTGTGCAATGATTTTTTTTTGCTGCAACTGTTACAGTGTTATGAACCTTTAGACAGAAAAATAGCAAACAAGTAACTATTGATCATATAATATTTCAGATATTTAAATGCATGTAAGTGCTGTTTCCCTTTGTTGACTTGCTCTGTGGCTCTGGTCTGGCCATCAGAATGGAGTAAATGGAGTAATGCTGACATGTTTCACTTTTATGACCCTTTTCTTCACTGCTAAAACTTTGCCTGATCAGTGCTGCTATATTTAGTGTCCTTTGCTATATTTCCACACATTTTCCTAGACCTTGTTGCTCTTGCAGAATAATACTCTAGAAAGCATAATGTATCAGAAATTAATATTGAAATATTTTAGTATTATTACAGTAGTGAGTTCTAATGGCTGCGGTGCAAAGTGTTAACCAGATTCATCAAGGTATTTACATTTCTGATTTTTTTTCAAGAGAAAGCTAAATTCTGTCAATGTGAGGAAGATGTGTCTAGCAGTGCTGGTAGGCAGGATGTCCTCTCTTGAAATACTGTTGCTTTGCAAGTGTGCCGAGGTTCTCATACTAAAAAAGTCATAAAGCTATTCAACCCTTCCCACAGCAGGGGCATTGGAACTACATAACCTTTAAGGCCCCTTCTCACTTAACCATTCTATGATTGTCTTAGAGAGCAACCAGAGAAATGCTGTGAAGATGGGGAAAGGTCTGGAGGGCAAGGTGTGTGAGGAGCAGCTGAGGTCCCTTGGTTTGCTCAGCCCAGAGCAGAGGAGCTGAAGGGAGGCCTGATGGTGGCTGCAGCTCCTCACAGGGATCGGAGGGCAGCGCTGAGCTCTGCTCTGTGTGACAGCGACAGGGCCTGAGGGAACGGCATGGAGCTGTGTCAGGGGATGGACAGCTGGGGGTTAGGGAAAGGGTCTGCATCAGAGGGCAGTGGGTGTGGTATAGGCTGCCCAGGGCAGTGGGCACGGCCCCAAGCTTCTGTTCAAGGAGTGTTTGGACAGTGCTCTCAGACATAGGGTTTGGATTTGGGGTGGTTCTATGTGGAGCCAAAAGTTGGACTTGCATGTTCCTTCCAATCTAATGTACAATTCTGGAAAATCACAACTGTTTGTAATGAGGATGTATTGCTCTTAGCTTCTCGTAAGCACTTGTTACTTCTACTAAAACTTAGTTAAGGTTTGCTGATGTATCCGTATAGTCTTACCAGCAATGAAGATTAGAACTATAACCTTTAAAGCTCCTGAAAGAAGGGTACAAGCTGTATTTGAAGGGGAACTTCAGTAATAAAACTCTCCACTGAACTGATGCTCCATTAAGAACAACATAAACCTGTACACAAAGTCGTGAAGACTCCTTTTAGAGATTAAACAGAGAGTGCAGCCGTGGTGGATTTTTTCGACATAAATTAAAATCAAAATATAAATGTCTTATTAAGAGATGCAGAGACAATTCAGAGGTGACACCCTTCTGGCTTGGTAGCAGTTGTCACTTTGTAATGAACAATTGACAGATTTATCTCTTTTAGAGCTTTCATTAGTGTACAGACCAGATTGTGAACTACTCGTTGGGCTGCAGGTCAGGCAGACGTGTTGCTGTGGCTGTGATTCCTGTTACAGATGCAGTTGGCACTTTTCTTCCCGGTCCTATTAGCAGTTATTTTCCAGCACTTGCACTCTTCTGTTTACTCAGTTACCGGTAGCAGAGTTGGCAGCTCTCATTTCCCAGGACCCAGTGCAGCATTACGTGACTGCAGGATTTATTTCGAACTGACTTTCAGACACTTTCTTTCCTCACCACTCTTATTGCAGAGCCATGGTTAACAAACCTCACTGCAGATATGCCTGGCAAGTAGTCTTATACTGAGAACAGCAGCGATGAAGATGACTCTTTTTCATTATACCTGTTAATTACTTCTTTTTCCTCAAATGGAAGAGTGTTTGGATTGCTTTCCACACTTCTGGGGGAAGTTGCCCATTTCTTGATACTGCAGTATCATTCCTGCAGTGAACAGGATTGCAGGAAAGCATGCACTTTTCTAGCAGACAGCTTTCTAAAAATTGTTTGGCATGCTTCAGGCTATACACAACATGGAAGTGGAAGAGGATTAGAGGAGATTCTACTGTAGTTTCTACTGTAGGGGTCAGCTTCTTCTCTCAGGTGACAATGATAGGATGAGAGTTAATGGCCTTAAGTTGTGCCAGAAGAGGTTCAGGTTGGGTATTAAGAAAAAATTCTTATCAGAAAGTCTGGTGAGGTATTGGAAGAGGCTGCCCAAGGAGGTGGTAGAGTCCCTGTTCCTGGACGGGTTCAAGAAGACGGTAGATGTGGCACTGAGGGACATGGTTAGTGGACATGGTGGTGATGGGTTGATGGTTGGACTAGATGATCTGAGTTGTCTTTTCCAACTTTACTGATTCTATGATTCTGTTATTCTTCACCATCCTTCAAATCAGAAAAACTGAAAACTGACTTGTGCAGTAATATGTTGCAAATATTTCCAATAGGCTGTGTCTTGTATGCGTTTGTTTGCAGAGCAGGTCCATTACTCCATAGCATTTCCATTGTGCAGGATGTTGGGCTTCTGAGGTATGTGATGCTGATCAATTGAAGGGGAGGTGATGCAAGATTCCCTTATCTGAAATCCTAGTAAAAACATCACTGTTGTTACATAGAGCCACTGCACAGCTGCCAATGAACAACTTGGTGTATAGAAGATAATTAAGGCCAATATTTTGTTTTCTTAGTGCCTGGATAAAGCAAATAGTTGTCAGTGATGCTAAATTCCAGTGGTTTCCATTGGCACAGTTGTAGTTTTTGCTGAATTAAGCTGCATGTAGAGAGCTCCATGTCATTGCAGGTGACTTGGAGTCCTTAATTCGTTAAGTACCAAACTTCAGAGATCATTTGCCTCTTAATAATATATTTGCAGGGCTGGATGAAATTAGTTTGCACTTGCATGTTACCTTTTTTTTTCTTAATAATTCAGAAATTAGTAAGTATGACTTATCCAAAGACCCTCTGGAGAAAATATCCTAAGGAATAGAGCTTTCTAGCACATCATGTGCTTATTTAATTTCTGGTTTATCGTGTATTCAGTGGTGGTTCTCTCAGATCTCTGTAGGACTTCACAGCCGGAATTCAGGTACCAGAGAAGATAGGGCTTTTTTTTTGATTAAGAGAAGACTGCAAAGAGTAGAAGGAATTTTCATGAATGCTATTGGGATGAATATGCATTTAGATGTAGATATTAGAGTTAGTGCTTATAGAAACTTGCTAAATTTGCCAAGAAGCATTACCAATTAACATAGTTAATTTACAAGAAGCCATGTTAAAATTAGTTTGGGTTTGGAAAAGGGGATAGGGAATGAATTGTAATTAGAAAAAGAAATCACAGGTGCTATTTAGAGAACTGGTGGGGAAGTTTTCAGGTCTGTCTGTCGGAAGAAGCACTGCATTGCAGCTATGCCTTGTTCATTCATTCATTCCACTCTCAGTTTCACAGGAAAGAGCTGCTTTGATATTATGTATCACGATTTCCAAGCAATATTGATTACCCTAATCAAATTCAACTTTCTGCGGGCTAACATAATAATAAAAAAGGTCTCATTTTTCACAGTTTCTCGGAAAGGTGAGACTCTCAATGTTTCTTGAGCATCTAATGTTTGAGAAATTATGCTGATTTTCTCCAGTTAAGGGTTTCGCTCCTGCTGAGTAGAATTTGCACAAAGAAAAATGTCGACTTTCCCAGTTTGTATTATACCCTGCATGTTGTTACTAAGCAAAGAGGAAAAAAATCAAAGCATTTATTTTCACATATTGAAAAAACTTTCACACTAGGAATATATGAATGTTACCCATGAAGTAGTTTCCCATATGTCTCTTTATTTTCTCAATGAAAAGTAAACTTCAGCTTATTTACTAGATTCCTGAATAGGCCTGATGTTAACTCAGTGAATTTGCAGGTCCTTTTTAATACATTTCTTGATTTTATATATTATATTGAGAATATGGATTAGGAGGATATGTGTACCAATACTGACTGTTAACTGTGGTACAGTGAGGCTCAGCGTCAAGGACTGCTCAACACTACAAAGGTTTCAACAACTGCTCCCAGTATGGAGGAAATTTATGCTATCAAAATTTTTCCTTTCTTGAATAGCCTACTTAAATACTTCTTAAGTGGTACCAAGCTCATACAGAAAAGAAATCTTTTACCAATGTATTTTACACATAGGGGAAAGGATTTGCTGTAGTGCCATCTGGATGGAGTTATAGTATGATTCTTTTAGCTTCATGAGCGAGCAAATTCCATCCTTGCTATTAAGGGGAAAAATTGATCAATTTAATTACATGAAATGTACTTAAGGACAGAAAGCATTCTGATTTATCCAGTCGTTGGAATTTTGACCACCTCAAGGTGAGATGGTGAGGAAGTCAGGGCATTTAGGGTTCCTTTCTCAAGTGCTAGTTATTATTACAGTCCTTTTTGTGGATGTGCACTCTGATCTCAGCCTGGAGAAAAGAAGGATGCGGGGTGACCTCATTGTAGCCTTCCAGTACATAAAGGGAGCCTATAAACAAGAGTCAACTCTTTGAAAGGGTAGATAACAGCAGGACAAGGGGAAATGGTTTGAAGTTGAAGGAGGGAGGATTTAGGTTGGATGTCAGGGGAAGTTCTTTACCAAGAGAGTGGTGAGGTGCTGGAAGAGGCTGCCCAGAGAGGTTGTGGATGCCCTGGAGGTGTTCAAGGCCAGATTGGATGGGGCCCTGGGCAGCCTGGTCTAGTATTAAATGGGGAGCGTGGTGTCCCTGCATGTGGCAGGGGGTTGGAGATTCATGATCCTTGAGGTCCTTTCCAACCCAGACCATTCTGTGATTCTGTGATCCCTATTGCCTCATATTTTATAAAGATATACTGGCAAAAGTTCTGTAGAGTCATTTAGGTCACACATTTTGACTTTATTTAAATAAATGTAACCTCATTACCAAAGGACTGGGACCTTAACGCCAGACAATTTACAAATAACAACTGTGAAGAACTGTGTTGTAAGTCTCTGCAAGCGTAGTATTTGTAAAGAGCTCTGATTACATTTGCTATATTTTAAGCACCTCTGAGGAGCTGTCTAATGCCTTTGTGGCTTTTGTGAAGTGCATACAGGGGTAACAGAACTAGCTTAGTGCCTTCTGAACACATTAAATACTTACTGCTCTGGTTGTGTTCATGAACAGTCAGAAGAAAAAAGCATTTTTATTCCTTTTTTGCAGGATTTGCTTTTAATTTTGACATAACATTTCATTGACTTTTTAATGCATTTGCCACATACTGACAGGGTCTGGATGTACAAGCAGTTCTATTTAAGGATTATTAGGAAAGGCAGTAATAGCAAACCTAGTAGCCTCTGCTTCCCATTCTCCATTAGAAAACATGATCCATTGTTTTCGCTGACAAAATTATCTCCATATGAGCCTGTTCTAACAAGGCAAAAATTAAGAGCTTGCATTATAAATGAGCAGCAGGACCAGATGGACTGAGAAAATAGTCAGGTTGTATGCAAATATCAATGAAGGTGATTAGCAAAGCAGCAAAAGTATTGTATGTACTTTCATAATAATAAAGAGGACCTAACTGGAAAGGTTTTGAGGTCAGTTGGAGGTCTGGAGAATTAGGTGCTCTGCTTCTGTGCGTTACAAAGTCGAGTCTTGGTTAGCGAGAGCATGATTCTGCCATGAGTGATGTTACACCACCAAGTCCAAAATTCAAATCCATCATTTTCACAGATTTGTATAGCTTAAGGGATGAATGCATTATATTTCATTGAGGTAAGTATATACTGAAGGTAGGAGAGAACTGGAATATGTGTCAGATAGATGTATAGCATATGCCTACATATTCCTACCCAAGGTTTTTCAGAGATAATTGTGTCTTTGCATTATGTAGCATTTGCTTGTTGACTCAGACGTGCTCTGCATTCATCAGAGCATCAAGAATTTGGGAATTGCTGCCCATGTAGTTGATACACACATGCACTGTGAGTTGAGTTCTAGACAGCCGAAAGGAGTCAGTAGCACAGCCTTGGCTGTCAGCTCATCTGGAAAAGATGTCAGAAGCCCTCAGAACTCATCTCTGAACACTGCTTCCTATCAAAACTATCTGGGGAAAGGTAGGCAGCCCTTACCTGCATTGGAGGTAAAAATTGTTACCTCCCTCTTTTCCTCACATGGTCTGACCTGCTTAGGGTCATGTCAGCGTAGTCATCTATCTTATGTCAGGCATAATCTGTATGTGAGTAAAAGCTTTACTTTGAGAACAGAAGTATTCTTCTCTCATTGGGTAAGGTGCACTCCATGAAAATACATTTGGTACTCGAAGATACAGTGGTTGTTCTTATTTAGAAATGAATGAACACTTAGAAGAAAATAATTCTTTATAAAATCCAGTTAGGTCATGTCTTCCAGTTGTAAATGCAGGAAATGCTCATTGCTCCCAGCAGGTCTTTAGGGAGGTTCGTACAGTCAGAACTTAGATGACTGTAGGCTTTTCAACTGTATTTATTGGCGTTCACTTTCCTGGAAGTAAATCACTCAGGACTGTCTTGAACCATGTATAGATGTTTCTGTCTCTTAATTTGTCTTTGTCCCTTTGAAAACGAATACTACAGAGTATGTACAAGTGGTACATCTCTTATTATCTCTGAACTGTTTTGAAATATTGTACATTTAATTCATTTTTCTTAGACTTGGTATGAGTTTTTCATCCTTGATATTAATTAATACAAAACCTTGGCAGTAACCTTGGTTTTCTTAGTTTTGCTGTAACCATTAAGACTTCTATCCTGAGCCCTCTCCCATTTTTCTGAAGTCTGCTCTGGAAGACTGAGCTCCCTGGACAAGAGAGCTTTTTCAGCTAGTACCAAAACTTCATGCATTTCACTTAGCTTGTAATCGATTTTGTTGCTGTTCACTGTAGGTACTGTATTGAAATTGTATTTTTATTGTTGTAAACTCCTATGTGCAGTGGTGGTTGGCAATCTAGAAATGTGTTAAATATTATTGATCTCTTTTTTTCCCCACTTGCCAAGCATTTTATTTTACTCTGTCTCTAATACTATTTTAAGTATCATTGACTGGTTTTATTTTCTTAGTTATTTATGACTTGGCATCTCATAGACCGTGGGGTCATAGCAGTGCTTGCAGAGAAGTCCTGAGACAGAGGATGCTCATGGGAATATGCTTTCCAATTTTGATGCTGTCTGTCCTTAAATAACAAGAAGAGTTTGCATATTACACTCTGATGGCATGTCTGAGCCCATATCAGAATTTGCTAGCAGTAATTCTAGACTTCACAAATAGCCAGTGGCTCCATGAACTGCTTAAATATACTGGTGGATTCCATCTGCTCCATAACTATACTTACTTCTGGGCAGCCTGGTCTAGTGGTTGGAGACACTGCCCACAACAGAGGTGTTGAAAATAGGTGATTATTATGGCCCTTTTAAACCCAAGCCATTCTATGGTTCCATAAAATTCTATTAAAATATCCTCACTCCTTTTCTTAAAGCCTGCTTTATTTCATGATGCAGAAATATTCTGTTTTTTTTTTTTTTTTTAATAGATTATCATTAGTTGATGTGTTACAAATTCATCTAAATCATCTGAATAATAAAACAGTCATTTCCTGACAAATATCTCTCCAGATGGACACTGTACCATATATTGTGGAGCCCCTACGTTATTTTGACGATGATGCCAAGTCACCACTAGGACAAGTATTTTGTGTAACTTATCCTACAGTTACGTTGATGCCATATGCCCAGCTCATTCTTTTTCAGTGGCATAAATGAAGCTTTCTTCTCAGATCTGCTACATAGGTCATTTATGATGTTAATGAAGGCGTGTTGTGGAAGCTAAACCTTGGAGTTAATTGTAAAATGTACTTCTGAGCATTACAATTGTATGCATGACAACTTGCAGATGATAGAAGTGAATCCTGATTCCTTTATAATCCAGGCTGGGTACAAGACAAGGTGCAACACTTGAGTGGTAAGCAAGGCTGATGGCAAAGTAGATGAGAGTAGATTATGAATTTGCAATAGCAAAATACTGAGACAAAGGGATATTTTCTATGCCTTTTTCAGTTTTACTGACCTGTGTTTCTAAACCAGGTCAGGCTCTTGAAAATGTCAGTAAGTCCCAGTGTCTGGAAAAGTCTTTATTTTAGAATCTATTTGACAACGTGCTCCTCACTCAATTGATTTCTGACTTGATTTCTTTCTGACTTTCATTCTTGATTCAAATGATTTTCTTCAGAGCTTTGCTAACAACAGTTACCAGTAACTGATCCATATTAACCATTTATTAACCATTTTTTAAATGTATTTTGGCATTTTTGCCACCCATCTGCTTTTAAACTGTCCATTTGTATGGATTCTTTGCATAAATATTTTGTGGCTCATTTGATTCTCTGCATAATTAATTAATTGCTTCTCATTTAGCTTTCTGCATAACTAATCTGTTGCCATGTAATTAACAAACTCTTTAATTCCTTATTAATTATTTACTGTTCTTTTGAATATATGAATTAATTGACTGTTTAAATTGGCTGCTGTGCTGATTTGACATCTACTTAATTGTTTTGATTAATCAATTAATTAGCTGCTTAATCTCCACTTAAAGTTATAACCCCATGACTGCTTTGCACACATTTTAGCACCTTTCCCTGTTCTTTCCCTGTTGTTTTTTTTTGCTCACTCTCAACCACATCTGGATGCCCAGCTAATTGTCCAGGCAGACTGGACCTCTTGGGCTTACATACATTCCCCTGGTGCAGCCATCTCTACAGCTCCTTATATCTGATTATATATGATTCTGTGTTCTATGGTCTTCCTTCAAGTGAGTTTTTTTCCACATGACGTGCTGCTCATGCACTTTAACCTCAAAACAATTTCATCTTTGTTTTCTTCTGTCAAAGTGAAAATGGCAGAATTGGGAAGAAAGGCATGAAAATACTTCTGAAAGGAAATCCAGTAGGTGAATGGTCTATGAGAACAGATCCAGAGAATTACACATTTTGATGGCATGCAGGGAGAGGATGTTTGGGATACAGGTACTGCTGATTCTTGTGGTAAATTGGTGTAAATTGATAAAATTCCTAGAATTTTTCAGGAAGCTTTGTATTTATGTGCAGCTCTTCCACTGGACTTGTTAAGGCTGTTTTTCTCTGGTTCTACACTTCAGGATTGCAGTAGAAACAACCTTGTTCTTCACACGTTGCTTTATTTATGTCTCTCACTTAAGTTTTCAAAACAGGTTGCTGCAGGTGACTGCTGTTCTCTTTGGGGAGGAGGCCCGTAACGGAGGTGGTGCCTTAAAATCTAATTTGCTGTTATGGATCACAAAGAAACCAACAGAAGACATGCCCACTGTTACAAAAACTCCTTCAAAATGGCATGTTTTTTTAAGGCTTTCCTTGAGGTGTTGGCTGCTTTTCCTGGGTATTAAACTTTGACTTCTTACACAAGTGGAAATTCGAGAAGTGAAATGGATTTATCAAGCAAGCAGCATGAAACACATGAGAACGCATGTACGTCTTTAAAGGAAGGTGCTAAGTTGAATATTGCATTTAATAGTAAGAGAAGAGCCAAGTCAGGATCAAAATTGGTTGGACTGGCTCTCAGTTTTGATGGGTGCTTTCCTAAGTTTTTTCGTGATTCTGATCAATCCATAGACCTGATAGAGTAAAAGCCATGGACTAATAGGTCATACATATTAACAAAGTTGGAATATAAATAATATACATGTTATGATTTGCCTAGGAAGGATCACTAAGCATTATCTGTAAACACTGTGTGTCCATGAACATACATACATACATACAGCTGTCTCAATTTACATGTTTTGAGCTGAATCCTACTGTTCATGAAACACTTTGGTAGGAGGCACCAGCTGGTCTACTTGCAGCAGTGGGCTGATGCCCAAATTTTAGGATTAGTTTCCAGATATCCAAGAATTGTTAATATTTCAAGAGAGTGGATGCAAGACGCTGCTAATCTTTTTTGCATCTCCGATTTCTGTGAAACTGATTATCATGAAAAATTGCAGTGGAAAAGTGCTAAGCAGCAAGCACAACCTATCTGCTTGCCTTTTTGCCAAGTGAAGTGGTGAGGAATTTAAAGTAGTTTGCTTTTCTTTGTTTACCTTAGGCAAATTAACTAGAGGCTTTTTCAGGCCTCTTTTACAATATTGAATCTAAATACAGAATCTGACAGAATTGGAGTCCCTAAGCCTGTAGTGAGTAATAATGAGACAAAACATGATAGCTGTTGTTGATTTTCCTCTGATGCTACTTGAATTTGTGATATAGTAAAGATGCTGCAAGGTATGTATCATCTCTACATGCATCTCTAAGCAGTGAAATTTAAGGCTTCTAGGCACTGCTTGTTAGAAAAGCTACCAATAAGTATGGCTAGCATTAAGCAGATAAGTATTACATTTCAGGGACGCTATACATATGTTTAAAATTAAGCATTAAAGTTAGTTAACTCAGTGAACCAAAACCCTAATAATATTCACATTGGAGATGTGCCATCTCCATGTGCAGCATTTATTTTCTTTAAAAAAGGTAAAATCTGAATGAAGAATGAGCAGTTCCAAAATGAAAAAGATGTGTTGGAGATGTACTGTAAGGTGATATGGGAGAAATATGTAAGGAGGTGAATGAGGTGGGAGAAATTCAAACTTTCATCACCTGGAAATATATATTTATTGTCAGTATTTCTTAATAATGAGAAAAATATATGTCAACAAGCCAATGGCCTTTAGGAATTATTACTAGTGGTGAAATAGCTGAACTTGCAGGAATATAGTTTCCATTCAGCTCTGTCTTGTTGTGTTTTTATGTCAGCGTAAATCCACTGACTCAGAGAAATTCAGCCCACACCTTGTGATTTCAGTGTCTAACTGAATCTGCGCAAGCAGCAATCCGTATATTTCAGAGTTTCTGTTTTATTTCCTGCTGGCACAGCAGTATTCCAGTGTGGTACACAAGAAAACATAGTTAAACATCTTCTTAGCATTTGATTTTTCTACTTTCTTTTTCTTTTTTAATTGAAGTGACTTATCTGCCTTTCTGTATGTTTGACAGCTCTCTCAGATATTAAGTAAACTTAAAAAATAAATTTATTCAAAACAAATCTCACACTCCATTTCTTCAGTGTTGTTTCTTAAATGTAGAGGAATCACGTGCAAAAGCAAGACTGCTCACCTGTTTAAAAGTCTGTCATACCCATGCACAACATTGCTGATGGTTTAATCAGTAGACAGGGGGGACGAGGTTTCAAATACAACACTAACTTCACCTGTACACAGAAATGTTGAATACTGAATGATCTTTCTTTTTGAGGTGTTCACCCATCTTTTTATTGGAAGCAAAAGGACGTGAAACTAGGCAAAAGAATCACAGAATCACAGAGCGGTAGAATCATAGAATGGCCTGTGTTGAAAAGGAGCACAGTGTTCATTAAAAAACAGTTTCGACCCCTCTGCTGCGTGCAGGGTAGTCAACCACCAGACCAGGCTGCCCAGAGCCACATCCAGCCTGGCCTTGAATGCTGGATTAGGCACATCACTTTGTGCTTGAATATTTGTAGTGGAGAAAAAGGAGAAAAAGTACTTGACGGGAGAACGCCAGGAACCATTGATTTTTCATGGGATTGTACTGAATCTCAACATCACTATTTCTGTTTTTTAATGATCATTTGTACTTGCTAACATTTCAGACCTGTAGGAGAGAATGCAGTGCTTATACTGAAAAGATATCATCCTAAGAATTACACGAACATTGTTCTAGTGAAACGATAAAAATAATGGTAAGTGCTAAGTAAAGCTGGCTTCTTTTGCTGCTTTCTTTTCAACTCAGAAAAGCTGTGTGCATTGTTTGAAAATAAGGTTTTGGGAGAAGTTTAATGTTCAAGAATTTAATGCTTTAATTACCTAGTATTAAGTTTTGCTTAATTAGAAAACAGCATATAGAAGTTTTTGACATATCAGCAAAACATTACTAGCAGCTTTCTTTGGAAATCTAAAAATACACAAGAAAATTAGGTGCTGAGCCATACAAAAAGCCTGTGAAAGACAATGGAGTGTTTTAATGGATTAATTAGAAATCATTTGAACATACATTTACTTAAACTATTATTTGACTTATCTAAGAAGCTGCAGAGCAGATTATTTTTATGTCTGTGCACGGTCAATAAAATAAACCTGTCTTTTTTTTGCATTTGCTTTGAGGTAGCACAGTGGTTTCTTACAGTTTTTCGGAAGGAATATCACCTGTACCACCAACCCAACAACATCCTCTTTGTTCTGTGATATTTGAATTCATTAGAATTAGCTAAATCAACCAAATATCCTATATTTAGACATTAAGCCTGCTGTCTAGAGGGTTTCTTTTGCCCAGCTGTTGTGTAGTGGATTAATTCCTATCACAAATAATTGTCTTTTGATAGAATCATAGAAAAGTTTGGGTTGGAAAGAACCTTCAGATAATCTAGTTCCAGCCCACTGCCATGGGCAGGGAAACCTCCAAGCAGACCAGGTTGCTCAAAGCCCCATCCAGCCTGGTCTTCATCACATCCAGGGATGGGGCATCCATGGCTTCTCTTGGCAACCTGTTCCAGTGCCTCACCACCCTCTGAGTAAATAATTTCTTCTTTATATCTAATCTAAACCCACTCTCTTTCCATTTAAAACTATTACCCTTTGTCCTGTAAAGATGAAAGACATGAGCATTTTAGAGTTGTTTTCAGTACTTGAACACATTTTGTGTTTTCCTTCAGAAATGGAGTTTCTTCTTAAACCATTCTGCTATCCAAAGCTTGCTACAAATGTTTAAATTTCTTTTGATTCCCATCTTGAGCTCTGATCATTGTCCTGTTTCTAACAAATTGAAAGCTGAGAAATAAGCGCATTGGTGCAGCCAAGGTTTCCCTTGTGAGAGGCAGCCTTCTCTAGCAGAGTCCTGGGCTGCCAGATGTTGACTTTCATTTGAAATCTTAGCAAAACTTTGAGTGTGGCACCATCTCCTCAGGTTCCAGTTTGTTGGCAAGGCACGCCTTCTGGGACTTAAATGAATGTAGGAGGATCAGAAACATAATCTTGTCCTTCTTCTGTGTTAAAAAGAGATTAGATACACTTGATTTTGGTAAAGATAGTCATCTAGGTTGTGGATGCCCCATCTGTAGAGGTATTCAAGGCCAGGTTGGATGGGGCCCTGGGCAGCCTGGTCTAGTATTAGATATGGAGGTTGGTGAGGTTTCTTGTAGGTCCTTTCCAACCTTGTGATTCTATGACACTATGATTCTGTGATTTTGTAAAATATGCAAATATTAAAATATGACCGCTGTGCTGCATTCAGTTCAATTAAATGTACTGTTAAGTATCTACGGAGGAATTTTTATTCAAATGATTCTTGTTTGGAACAGTATTCCGTTCTATTCTGCTAGAACAGTGCATCTGGAAGTGGAGGAAGAAGGCAGCTGATGGGAGACCCTAAATACCCGCATGCTCATCACCTCTCCTGAAGGACAGCTTTGTCATAAAGGAGAGGGTGAAAGCAGAGATTTATTAGAAAAACACTGAAAAGCAAAGATGCAGAAAGGTCTGAAAGCAGCACGTGAGGCAATAATTTCTTTCAATATTGCTGGAAAATGAAAATTTAAGCTATAAAAACATAGGGAGAATGGAGAACATATTCTTGGGGAAAATATCACACAGTCAAGCACATTGAATTTGTATCTCCACAGAGAGAAGTTCCTTCCTTCCTTATAAACTAAGTGGTTGTCTTTACTTTCAACACAAATAACCTTTCCAAAATTAGGAGTTACCATAACCATGTCAGTTGTACATTACTGAGCAACCAAATCATGCCGTATGATAGTGCTAGAAATACCATCCTGATTTTTCACATTTTCATCCTGGTGAGCTGCAGCTCAAGAAAGCTAGCTTCTGTTGGTTTTGATTCTCCTCGTGATCGGGATGTCAGTTCCTGCTCTCTTGGGATTTCAAACAATTGCTGCTACATACACTCTGCAGCGATAAATTTTTAATGGCTTTCTGGATGATGATAGAATCAAAGTGGGATCTGTTTAACTTCCCATGCTAATATTCCTCATTGATATTTTATATGATGCAAAATATGTCAAAGTACGTATTGTTGATTCAGTGAAGTGTGAAGTTATAAATCAAAGTGCGCCAGATACCTTCTGTTCAACAAACAAGAAATATTACTTCTGATTTTTGTTGCCTAATTATGGAAATTCTCATTATGGTCTTACCAAGAGAATACCATGTTATTAGGAGATAGCTGGGGTTTTTAGCCTCTTCAAATAATCTAATAATCAGGCAGATATTTTCAGCATGTCTGCTGCATGCAGAAAGAGATGAGATTTGTGCTTTTGTTCAGATAAATAATGCTTGGCAGAGATATCATCCAGAAAAATGTTGGTTTTGACGTTGCCTATTAAAATGATCAAATGGAGGGTTTTTTTCCAAGATTCTGTGTTTTCTCAAAATTCATCTTCCATCCTTGAATCAGTTCTTGAAACACAGTGATCTTAAATCGAAGGGGCACAGCGAAGCTGCTGCTGGTACTCAAAATCTGCCTCTTTTGGCTTCGGTGCCTGATTGGAATAAACTGAAGCAGAGGAGTTTAATGCTTTTAAGAGATGTTCCTCTGCTTTGACCCATTTTACTACCCATTTCTAATTATTTTTTGTTCTTCTTCCAATAGATGCCCTCACACTAACTCTTTGCCAAAGTATCTCATAATGTTCTGTTGCACAGTGGTTATTTTCTTCATAGACAAGTTAACCTGAGTCATGGGAGCAGCTGGTAGCTTTCCTGTGTGCTTATGTGGGTATTGACAGTATGTAATGGCAAGTAGTAGCTCATCACCTTTGGTTTTCCTACTTCCTCGTGTGCCTGCAGAGCTGCAGAACATGGATGTCTTTGACCTGTTAGTTAACAGTAGGAGCAGGATGCGTACTAAACTGTACTGATTTAACATCTCATTTTGAGGTGATGAAGTTCTGTTTCAGTTTCTGAAAGTTTGGAGAAGGAGCAATAGTGTTTTTATTTTTACCCTTTCTCCAGAAACCAGACGCTGAGGTTACAGGAAAGTGTGTAAGGATCAGTGAGAGAGAACAGGAAAACAAATGCTAAGCCTTATGTTGTTGGAATTTGGCAATCCAAGGACTTCACAGAATTTCAGATTTCAGAAATTCTTCTCAGTAACGATTTTCAAGACTTGCTGGGAGCAAAACCCTACATCTCTGGAAGAATGCATTTGAGTAACAGATTCAGAAGGTTGCTAAGCATTTAATGATCTTACTTGCATTCCCATGTTAATGCTTGTTTATACTTTTGGTTAAAGGGGGCCTTGAGATAAGAGAATTCCAGAGACAGTAGGGAATTGAGGAGATATCTGTGGTGCCAATGTGGATGAACAGTCTGTGGTTCCTTGGAGGGTCTTCTGGATTGGTGCTCTACAAGGGAGCTTGGGACCTAGGTGCCCATTGGTCAGAAGACAGCTTTTCTTTTCAGACAATGGAGGTTATTCTCCATCTGCTATAAATATTTATTTCGTAGCTGACAGTCTTGACTTGGAGGTCTAATTGGATTCAAGCACCTTCTAAATGCAACATCAGTTTAATTCATTGTGTGCATGCACCAGCAAACTGGTTTTTTAGATCAGATAGTAGAGCTTATTACAGATTCCCTGAAAACATTAGGGCTAGGAGCTGAAGCATGGTTTCTTTTCTCACTTTTAAAATACTTGTAAGGTTAATGCGTCAGGTATTCTGAGACTTTGTTCTCTTCTTCTGAGCTAAAGAAGGGCAAGTTATTTTATACCAACGTCAACCTGTTTCAATGCGTTAATGTGTGTGTGTGGGTGGCTGTATTTGTACAGCAAACAAAACACAGCTTCACTCCGTGTCGCTTTCCCTTTCTCTTCTTGTCGATCTGAAGCTTTGCAATCCCTGCTATTTCAGAATTTCACTTTTCTTTAAAAAATAAAGGAAGAAAAAAACAAAGAGAGCAGCTTGTAAGCTTGCAAAGAGCTCTGGCTATGTCATTTGCAAAATCCTACTCCATATTTGAAAACTGAATTTTACTAAAAGCCAGAGAGCTATTGGATCAGTGAGTTGGAAGGATAGGTTCCAGCCATGATGTTGAACCACTCTGCAATCCCTTAATTGTCTTTTTCAGGTTATGCAGTATTTTAAGATGACTGTTCTGCTATTATTACTATTATTATTTCTTAATTATTGTTATTTTTTAAGTTATATTTTTGCATTTGTAGGAAGAAATGTTCTCCTACTGTCATACATTTGTGTTTTCCTTCTTTCCTACATGTACTTTTGCATCAGGTATTCTAGAAATGTGCCCGTCTTGCACTCTTTTAATGTCATTAAATAGGGTGAAACAGGCCAGGTATCAGAAACAGAGTCAGTGTCCCCTCTCTGTTCTTTATCCAGAGATAAAAATCCTCCCATGTGCTAGGGTATATTTACAAGAGACTAGGTTCTGGGCTTGAGATGCTCTAGGTACAGAGTTAACAAAGAAGGATCCCAGAGATTTCAGACTTCAGAGCTGTTCTTTCATTGTGGGATGCAGTATTATATTTTATTCTTCTTTACTTTTTGTTGCTGGCGGCTATTTGCTGTTCTGAAAAGTTCTCAGAGCTGCCTTAGACATGCTGTAAATTGAAATGGTTTTGCTTACACCAAGAAGAGTTTGGGCAGTGTGTGGATGTCAAGTATCTGTTGAGCGAGAAGCCAAAAAGCGCTTTGCTCACAATGAATTGATGCAATATCAAACCATGTCTTCTTGCTGATGGAAAATATCTCTCTGTTTGGTCGCTATGTTTTTTAATGGCACAAAAGGCCATGCTCCAGCAGCACTTGTGCTTTGGACATAGAAGAGGAGCTCTTGGCTATCTGCTCTTGCAGAAGCTGTGCTTTGTTCCCACTGTGAGGGATGCGGGTGAGTCAGTCCATGGTGCAGCCCTTCTGGTAACAAGCTTAAAGCTAGCTCTGGTGTGTGTATTATACATTGCATTTCAGGGCAAAGTTCTTTACCAAGAGAGTGGTGAGGTGCTGGAACAGGCTGCCCAGAGAGGCTGTGGGTAACCCATCCCTGGAGGTGTTCAAGGCCAGGTTGGATGGGGCCCTGGGCAGCCTGGTTCACTATTAAAAGTGGAGGTTGGCAGCCCTGCATGCGGCAGGGGGGTTGGAGCTTGATGATCCTTGGGGTCCTTTCCAACCCTGGCCATTCTGTGGTTTTGGACTGTGGGGCTGACCTTGTGGTACAAGATAAGGCAGTGGCAGACGGATGGTAAATGTGGTTTCACAGGAATTCAGGTATATGTTGGCTTGAGTAGCAGGTGTTTTTCCATGGGAGTTGAGTGCTCTGCCTCTGCAGGAACTATCGTAGCTTGTACAGCTATAAATATATTCTGAAAAGACAGTTTAATGACCTGAATGTGCATCTCTTATCCTACCTAGGAAAAATGAGATTGGAAGATTTAAAATTCTATGTTTTTGATGTTTCACTCTTGAATAGCATTTTTGTTTCCAAAATAACGCTAAGGCTTTGTAGAGCTGATGTTCTCAGTATCTGGGATGCAGCTGCTCCATAAAGCACTGCTGGGAAAACGGGCACATTAGCCCGAAACTGAAGAATATATGGTGTTGGCACGAAGTTTAGGATTCAAGAACTGTCCATTTCTTCATCTATTCTCCATAAGGAAAAGAGAGAGAAAAATATCTACTTTCATGTGATAGGCTGGATATTTTTGGTCTGAATGAAGTGTGGTTACTTCCAGAGCGATGTGATTACCAGAACGATAAAGAAAGATGGAAGTTTTGTTTAACTCACAGCAGGTGGATGTACAGTGCCCCAAAAAAGTAAATCACCTTGAAATCACAGTTAGGCAAGCACAGTCAGCACACTGCTGTCACGGACTGTACTCTCAGAAATGGGAAGCGAGATGATAGCTCTCCTTGGTTCAAAGCTGAGGCTCAAACTCCAAATGTTTCAAGGACTCCATGTGAATTTGTGAATCTTTTATGTGCAAGGTAGTTAAGGATGCTTGACACTTCATAACAGCACACTGCAGTGCCTTAAATATTCAACCCCTAAGCTAGAAGGAAGTTATAATAGAAATGCCACAAAACTCAGCTTCTTGTCCAAAAAATTAAAGTGGACAACATGAGGAAAGAAGGTGGAACAGATTAGTGCATTGCTAATGTTTGCTTGATCCTGATGCAGGCTGCTGATTTGAATATCAGAGGCTTGCTACAAGATTTTAGATGCCTGTTTCTTCCAGTCTGGAGGAACAAGAACACCTGGTGCTGCTGTCAGGCTTGGTGTGGACATGAATTAAGTGATAAGGTTTCTCCTTCAGATTTTGGAATCACGGAGGAGTTCCTCCATTGGTCCTTTACGTCGCAGTAATTTACCGTCTAAACTTGCTAACAGTGAAAGACCAAATAAGACATTGCTGAGGAGGACAGCAAATATTTTCTTCTTCAGTGAGCTCTTTTATCATGAATATACTTCAGAATCTGGAGAATTTTTGTTCTGTGTGTGTGTGTAGAGTGTGCATCAAGGGTTCTCCTTGTAGCTACTGCATATACACATGTCAACTTCCTGCAGTGAAGAAAAGAGCCTTGTTTGTACAGTGCTCCCTGATAATGATGAAAATCAAAGAAAGATCAAAGAATCCAGCAAGAAAAAAAAGGATTAAGTGATTAAGTTCTGCGTCTGTTCCATAAGAGCCATTCCATATAGAATGCCTGGCACAATGAGCTTTGATATCTCTGCTGTGTATTAAATATTGAACATAGGTATCAGTCATATCTGAGGGGTGTTGGGGGTCGATGCTCGGCTGAATGTGAGCTGACAGTGTGCCCAGGTGGCCAAGAGGGCCAACGGCATCCTGGCCTGCATTAGAAATAGTGTGGCCAGCAGGAGCAGGGAGGTGATCATCCCCCTATACTGGTGAGATTATACCTCAAGTACTGTGTTCAGTTTTGGACCCTTCACTATAAGAAAGACATTGAGGCCCTGGAGCATGTTCAGAGAAGGGCAACGAAACTGGTGCGGGGTCTGGAGCACAAATCTTACAAGGAGCGGCTGAGGGAGCTGGGATTGTTTAGTCTGGAGAAGAGGAGGCTCAGAGGAGACCTTACTGCACTTTACAACTTCCTGAAGGGAGGTTATGATGAGGAGGGTTTTGGCCTCTTCTCCCAGGCAACAAACAGAACCTGAGGAAATGGCTGCAACTCGCACCAGAAGGGGTTTAGATTAGACGTAACGAAAAAGTTTTTGTCTCAGAGAGTGGTCAGGCACTGGAATGGCCTGCACAGGGAGGTGGTGGAGTCACCTGTCCCTGGCAGTGTTCAAGATGAGGAGCTATGATACATGATTTAGTGCTTGTGGTAGCAAGGGTAATGGGAGGACAGTTGGACTAGATGATCTTGTAGGTCCTTTTCAACCTTGTGATTCTATGAGAATATTAGATTTCATTATAAATTGTATTTCTGATCTGTTGCATCCATTTATACCAAACCATACCATATGTATCACAGTGAGATGAAGAGGCCACAATTGTTCTTTTGATGGAGACAGCATGAGTACATCTCCATAGGCTCAGAGCTCACTGCCATGTACATATATAAAATATCCTTGCTGATAGCTCCAAATTAGTTCTGCATTGTCCCTGAAACAAATAATTTAAATCACTGTTGCTTTCTTTGTTAACCCTCTCAAGTCTGTCTTTGCTTTTCAAATGTTGTCTATTGTCAGGAAGATCCTTGGGTCTTCCAGTTGGATGTGATGGAAGAAAATTTCCTCCTCCTTGTGTTTCAGGCCTTGTCCACAAGTCACACTCTGGAGAGCCTGATCCTCTCCTTTGGCATGCTGGGACACTCATACAGGTCCTCCTCTGCGTCATCTGCCCTTGAGGTGTTCAAGCAATGTGTAGATGTGGCACTCAGGGACATGGTTTAGTGGATATAGTAATGATGAGTTGATGGTTGGACTAGATGATCTGAGCAGTCTTTTCCAATCTCAGATCTTTCACATATAATGTTTATACTTGTTAATATCTTTTCTATATTGATATTTAACTGAAATGGATTTCATTCAGTCATTAAAACCTAAAAGAGCAATAAGTCTCAAAAGCCAAACAGCCAGCCAGCTGAGATATTATGTGCTTGTTTTACAGAAAGAGGCAAGTTCCTGAGGGTTGTAAGTGGTCTGCCTAAGGTCAAAGTGACTTGACAGGAGATCCCAAACCAGGACCCAGAAGCATACTTCCAAGGCTCTAATTACAAGCTGGAAAGGGAATAGTTGTCTTAAGCTATTTTATTGCATTGCATCTTTGACCTAAACATAGTCAAGAAAAATCAATATTTTCCATAGACTTCTGGAGATGGCTTTGTGAGTGGATGAGGATAGCCTGATTTATTTAATGAAGCTGGAGGCAGGAAGTAAATATTGTCACCGAGTTGTCACCACAGATCAGAGGGAGAGCAATGATTTCTAAAGAAGCTGCTATTTGCACATTTATTGATCTTTTGGTGGATCCGTAGTTACTGATACTTCCGAGATGCCGGGTTATTTTATCAGTGACACATTACGTGTTCTCCCCTTAATTCACTTCTGTTCCCTTTAGTCACTGGCACAGCATGGCAAAGCAATCTCAGTTTTCTGGCAGAAAGTGTAATTTTCCTTCTGTGTTGGAGCAGTCACCGTCCATGACTGATGTGCTAAAAATGAGTAATAATTAAGAACTAGTGTAATTCTGGTTATAAAGAGCCAGTGTGCTCTGACTGCAGGATTAAGGTTGTTGCTTTATGTGCTGTGTCTCTGTAACAGAAAAATGGGTGAGCCTCAGTCTTCTGTTGAAGGAAGTAAACTCTCCCTCTCGAACACTCAGAGGGTCCCAATAAGTCACAAAAGGGTAATGAAGAGAATCTATATTGTTGGTCTTGACAGCAATAAAAGAGAACTTATGATGTGTTTTGGCTCGTGAATTTAAACACCAGCGGAGTTATGAAAACGTCTTACTGTGTTACCAGGATGATGATTGCCGACTGCAAATTACAGAGATTTTTAGATCTGCCTACTGTGTGCCTCGAAGTCTCTTACAGAAGACTTAGTGCTGTATTTTAATATTTTTAAGTTGCTGCGAGTACTAAGGAATGCATCCCTAGCTTTGTTTGATATAAGTGAATCAAGCAAATTTCTTAATAGTCCTTAAAGTCCTATAATTTGCTACATTTAAAATGATTTTGAAAACAGAGTCTAATTGAGGCATGCATTGCTGTTCCTATTGCTTCATGCTCCACAAAGCCAATTAATTCTCTCCGCAGACCTGAAAATGTGACAAGGAGGAAAGGAGCACAGCCCAAGGGTAACCTACCTTTGAAGGTTTATTTTTGGATGGGAAGAAACTTTTGAGCCCATGAGATGGCAGAAGCATGTAGGTTGTCATGAGGGCACCAAATACCATACATTTTTGAAATTGGGGAAAAGTGTGAGATGGGAACATGGGGATCTGAGAGGTTGGGCTGCACCTGGAGCTGGTGGGTGTCATTGAGTGACCACCACGGCAGATACTAGTGTTTGTCAGATGATATATTCTAGCAAAATCAGCTTTTAATTTTGAGTAAGCAAGTGCAGTGTTTTCGTGTGTCACATCTCTTTCTAGGGGGCTGGGGAGACACAACCCAAATTGTTGTTTTCTTAGAGAGTTTCTCAGAGGGATGTAAAATCAGCAAGAATTTGCTGGCATTAGAGATTCATTTTAGTTTGTTTCTGATATTGTAATATTCATAACATCCAGATAGCTTAGACCAGGCCTCCTAACTCAGAGAAGTCAAATGAAATTTTTCCACAGTCTACCATTAATGGCTTATGGCTTCTACTTCTATCTTTTCCTCCTCTATGTTTTCATTTTTAAAATACAGAAGTACCATAAACCATCTGGCTAGCACTCCATTAATTAGCTGAAGTTAACAATGGTGTTTTAATAACTATTTGCTTTCAATTCCTCTGTGTCTGTTCCTTGTAGATGTTTGCATCTAAAATAGGAAACTTGGCTTTTTATGGCTCACAGGATTGCTTTCCTGCCTTGCAAAAAATAGGAACCTTTGTAAGTAGAAAACAAGGGAAGAAAAAAAAAAAAGTTACTTTTCTACCCTCTGGTGCCCTTTAATCAGTTTACTGTCCTGTTTTCCAGCCATGATTTTCTTCGTCTGGTACTCCCAAGATGGATTTTTTTTTTTTGCTAGCGTGTCTGTAAAGAGCCTTGAGCACAAAGTCATTATCCGAGAGCTACAAACTAGAATTGATCTGTTTTGGACTTAGCATAATTTCCATGTCTGGGCTGACCCGGCTGTTATTGTCCAACATATTTCTGTAAATGTCAAGAGCCAGAGGGGAGGTCCCAATGAAATTGAAGTTCTTCCTTCCCTCGGTGTAACTGAATTGTCAAGTCCCCAAGCCCTGTAAATAAAAGGGGAAAATTGGTAATGAGAAGGTGAATTAATAGGATAGTCTCTCACATGATTTATATAGCTTTCAAAAGCTGTTGCATTATTTTGTTTAGAAGTGCTGGTCTGCAGCACTTTCACACTAGGAAGATAAGATTAAAAACTGGAGGGGGCAGCTTTGGGAATTTGAAGCTAAAAGAGCTGATGGATTTGGAATGAAATAAAAGATGCTGTTGGGAAAAATTTATTTAGAAGCTAAAATAGCGTGGCTGCCAATGAAGTATTCAGAGGACTCTCATGTTTACCTTGATATAGATGTCACATTTCAATTTACTAGACAAGTACTTTTTCAGCTACTGTTGTCGTTACGAAAATCAGTTGAATGAGTCTCTGCCATGTAATGCATTATACAGTAAATTGGAATCTTAGGCAAAATTACCACTATGCAGATAGGATGCTCAGTTCTGATACATGTGCTAAGTTGTGTCACTGCAACCTGCTGCAGTGTGCTGCACTGGGCAGGAACATTTTCAACCAGAAGTTAGGATAGTCTTTTAATTAGAGGGCAGAAAAATGAACTGGCGCTGATGCATGCGCAGAGCATCTGTACAAAAGATTACTTGTTTGGCAGAGCTCTTTGTTTTAAACTTGTAGTGTTGATAATGAAATACAACTCCGTGATCCTTATGGGTCCCTTCCCACTTGGGATATTCTATGATCTTATTATTTTAACTTCAAGTGAAACAAGGATTTAGGGTGTATTATCAGAAAGTGATGTGAGTACTTAATGCTTTCAATTACAGTGTATTTCAGTACTTCTATAAACTCTGCTATCCCTCTTCCTCTTAAATATATATATGTAATCATGTGTTCTTGCTGTGAAAATGGCTAACATTTGTAGGTATACACTTAGAAGTATTGCTTTATTCATAGTTCTTCGGTGTAGCTAGTCAGGAAGAGATTAAATTGGTTGCTCCTGAGGTAAGCTACGATCCATGTTAATACAACTTTTCATTATTTTTTTTTAACCAGGCAGTCTCTCTAAATACACGTCTTGCAAAACAAACAAACAAAAACTTTGGTATTTTTAGAAATTAGCTGAATTTCTGTTCCAAACCTTTAGGTTTTTCTCTACTGAACTGAGAAGACTTTGTACACCAGAATCTGATTTCTTGGTATAAAGTACTCTGTAAGTATTCATTTAAGAGATGCTTAAATGGTGCTCTTTTGATATTTTCATAGAATTGTAGAATCATAGAAAGGCCTGGGTTGAAAAGGACCACAATGATCATCCAGTTTCAACCCCCGCTATGTGCAGGGTCGCCAACCACCAGACCAGGCTGCCCAGAGCCACATCTAGCCTGGCCTTGAATGCCTCCAGGGATGAGGCATCCACAACCTCCTTGGGCAACCTGTTCCAGTGTTCACCACCCTGAGTGAAAAACTCCCAGGTAATCTAACCATAACCTCCCCTGTCTCAGTTTAAAACCATTTCCCCTTGAATTTCCAATAATTTGGTAATTTCCTGGCAGAAAATTCATGCACAAGGGGTCAACATTGCTGAAATAGGGATGGGGAAGCTAATAACTGTTTTTAATTGAATATGTGGTCTTTTCATTGATTATTTTTTTTTCCATTTCTTTCCTGTTTGCTATAGGGAGTTTTTGATACGAATTTCCAGCCCTTGATATTGTTGAGTTGTATATTTTACTTTTTTTCTTCCCCGAAAAGAGCTTTAGAAGTTTCCTAGGCAAACAAATTGATTGTTACACCTCAGCGTAGGAGGATTTAGTGTTGCATTTGTTTGAAAATGTTACTGCTCCTGGAGCTTCGTTGTTATACTAACAAATTCTGTAGTCCTTGCTCTGTTTTCTGTTCAAATTCTGTAGTCCTTGCTCTGTTTTCTGTTCAATTTGCACTTTTATTTTTTTTCACTTTTTAACTGCATGGAAATAATCTACGGTAATGTTAAAAGGAAGTTAATGAACAGAAAATAAGAGTGCTGCAGGAATTAACAACTGAATAGGAATTGCATGTTCTTAGAAGAATTTTTGTGTCAGCAGCAGCCAGGATCACAGGATGAATTACTGCTTTTTTCTTTGCTGTCTCTGCTCTCTATCTACCGTACTTAGTACAAAAAGAAACAGAATATAAATTTCTATGTGTATTTCCAGGAAAAAAGTTTTGGTTTTGCCCACTTATAAACAAAGTGAAGCAAAAGCAGACAGAGATAGATATTTTTAAAGACTAACCTATTTTTTCTTTACAGTACATTAGTATGTAATTGCTGTGCTATTTACAAGTAATAAGCCCATTAAGTCAATACAATGTACTTAAATGTTAGAGAGAAGTGTCTGTAGCTGTGCTAGACATCTAACAATTCCATAGATGATGTGGATGACATAAAATAAATGCTTTGCAAAACCTCCCACCCCCAAATATGGGGTCCCCTGGGGAACTCACATGCATTTTTAAGGACTCCCTCAATGCATGCAGAAGTACAGCATGTTGCATCTGGTGATTGCATACAACTCTATGCTGGAATGTATATTGAAAGCACTGAATAATTTCAGGATGTGCTTGCAGGGAGAATTTCACTGTCTCCCCACCATTGATAGATGAATTACCAAATAGGTCTTGGTGTATGTGCTGAAAATGAAACTCGCAATGGTCATCAGTGCTATCTGCAGAATCATGAAAATCATCTTTTACATGTGTATCTCAGCATTTCCTTGTGATGAGCTGATACTGTCTCCTATCCATTTATAAACAGCAGTAGTTGTTCCTTTAGCCAAGCAACAATAAGACTTAGAATGGAGTTTCTCTGACTAAACCAGCATGGTGCATGGGCATGTGAGCAGGTCCCCCTGCTCTCAACCCATGGTGAAGATATCTGGGGATTAGGAATATCAATTTTATTGCCTTTTTATTACAGATTTTTGTCTCCGCTCTCCCTCACATAACAAAAAAACCCTCTGATTTTCTTCTCCCATTTGCCTTGAGTGTGAGATTTCAGTGATTCACCTAGTTATTCAAGTAGCACTTTTAACTTAACCTCAAAATATATCCATGTTGCTGTATCTTCTTTCAAGTGACGCATCTGCTCTTAGTGGTCAAGTGGACAGATGAGCAATGTACCTCCTTAAGGCTGTAGAAAGCATAAATTGAAGGGATATTTTTTCCTTTCAAGATTTTTGCTGGCATTTTTTTTTGCTTGCTTTATTTTCTCAAGGTAAGAGGAACCAGTCTCTAGTGACGCAGGGTGCCAGGAAAGAAGAAGAGGTTTTACATCCTTCCAAAACTTCTGCCCATAAGGAATCAGTGTTCCCCTTCTCACTGTCTGGGTTTCTTATCTTTGCTAGTATGAAAACAGCATAGAGCTGGAGTCAGAGTTGCAGTTCTGTCCTTGTAGGTTTGGGCAGCATTCCATAAGCTGTGGTGATGGCCTTGTCCAGTAACCTTGGCAGTAAAGGAGGAACTCCATAGTTCATAGAATCATAGAGTCCTTAGAGTTGGAAGGAACTTTTAAAGCGTATCTACTCTAATTCCCTTGCAGTGAAAAGGGACATGCACAGGTAGATCACGTTGCCCAGGGCCTGATTCAGTCTCACCTTGAAAATCTCCAGTAATGGGGCATCAGTGACATTTCTGGGCAGCCTGTGCCAGTGCCTCACCACTATCAGTGTAAAAGACTTTTCCTTATATCCAACCTAAATCTACCCTCTTTAAACTTGAAGCCATTTCTCCTTGTTCTGTCACCACAGACCCTGCTAAAGAGTCTGTCCTCTTCTTTCCTGTCGCTTCCTCTTAGATATTGAAAGGCTGCTATCAAATGCTGCTAGTTTCCCAGTACCAGTTCTGTACTGCTCATCTACACAAGCTGATGTTTTTGAAAAGCCAATGTTCGCTTGAATAGCTAAATCCATTTGAAATACACTTATTTGAGAGTATGCTTAGGATTGCTAATGTATATTGCCTAATTTTAAATAAAGAAATTTGTACATAGCAATATCACTTAAGCTTACATTTGCACACTGACAGCTTAATGTTTTTTGACAGCTGATAACATTTTATTGCTGAGATTATTATTATTATTTTTAGGCTTGAATATTGATCTTACTGCATTACTTTGGTTTTTGCCTGAATGATTTTCAGATTTGGAATGCAACCCCAATCCAACTTTATGTTTCAGAAAGGTGACAAATTGTATGCTCATCACAGGGGTTTTGTGAAATCACAAAACAAAATCCTAACCCTCCTGAAGTTCTTTGTGAATTCATGTTGAAATGATGACTGATACAATGCCAAACAGTATTTTTGGACTCGCTCAGTTCCTCAGACTATCAGGCCATGTATCTGGATGCTTAAATGTATTTTTTTCTTTTGAATTTCGTTTTAAAAGCTTGAAATTTTCCTGCACAGGAGGCCAAAGTGAGAGTTAAAAGTTTCTCAAGCATATTGGACTTTCTAAGCACTGGAACAGATTGCCTGGAGAGGTCAAGGAGTTGTCTTCTACGGAGATGTTCAAGATCCATCTGGATATGTTCCTATACAGTGTAGTCTAGGAAACCTGTTTTAGTAGGAAGTGGGACCTGATGATCCCTGGAGGTTCCTTCCAACCCCTATGATTCTATGCTTTGCTTCCAAATCCACCCAGAAACTTCCTTTCTTCCAAAATCACCATTTAATGCTAGCCACTGAAACAAGAAAGCAGGCTGCTCTAACTCACTTTTGGACACATGGAAACTCTCAAATATGACTATGTCAGGTAGGATATTAGGAAAAATTTATTCTCAGAAAGAGTGCTGAGGCCCTGGAGTAGGCTACCCAGGAAGAGGTGGAATCACTGGCCCTGGAGGCGTTCTAGAAACTTGGAGATGTGGCTCTGAGGGACATGATTTAGAACAGTCACAGGCATTGACTGATGGTTGGATTAGATGGTCTTAATGCTCTTTCCAGCCTTAATGATTCTATGATTTCTACACAGAAAGGTGAGTGTTCTCTACATGTTGAACCCACGCTGTGAAATTCAGTGCATCGTAAGCATGGCTTATGCAGCAGAATAGCCTTGGCTTTTCTTATAAGGGTGGTTGTAAGAATGAAGGGAAAGGCAGAGTTTGCCTTATAGTCTTTGCAGTGTTTAAAGAGTATCAGAACCTGTTTCAGTAAAAGTCCCTATAAACTGTAGGGATGCTGGCATTAACTGTGTTGTCAGTAGCCTGAGAAACTCACAAAGAGAGGAAAGAAGAGTACTTATCTGCTGGCATTTATACCTGAAGTGTGTAGAGACCTTTTTTTATATAGGAAAAAAAAAAAGAAACATTCTGAAGTGCTTGTTCCAAGCCTCTCTTGCAGAACCAAAGATGTACAAGACCTGGAAGTCAACAAAACCTGATTTGAGAATTAATAGGTATAATAAGACTGAAGAGGCTGGAAGTATTGCGTGTATAGACACAATATTATGTTCCTGCCAAGTCTGGCTGAGCATCAGGGTGAGGCTGATTTATTTGTATCACTGAGGTGTAAACCTCAGAATCCTGGCTTGTATGAGAAACAGTGGCATCCTATAATAGTCAGCAAGACCAGGGAAGTGATTGTCCCTTTGTACTCAGCTCTGGTGAGTCCACAGCTTGAGTGCTGTTTTGGGGCCCTCACTACAGACACTGAGGTCCTGGAGCATGTCCTGAGAAGGGCAGTGAAGCTGTGGAGGGTCTGGAGTACAGGTCTTCTGGGGAGTGTCTGAGGGAACTAGGATTGTTAAGTCTGGACAAGAGGAGGCTTGGGGTGACTTCATTGCTCTCTATAATTCCCTGAATGGCGGCTGTGACGAGGTGGGGATCAGCCTCTTTGGCCTGGTGACAGTGATAGGAATAGAGGTAGTGACCTCTAAGTTGCACTACGGGAAGTACAGGTTGGATGTTATGAAAAATTTGGGTTAACTGAATTCTCTGAAAGAGTGGTCAGGTCCTGGAATGGGAAGCCTGGGGAGATGATTGAATCACCATCCCTGGAGGTGGTCAAGAAATTTTATGATATTGCATTGAGAGACATACGTAGTTTAGTGGCGAAATATTAGAGTTACAGAATCGTACAATCCTGTGAATTGGAAGGGACCCCTGAAGGCCATCTAATTCCACTCCCCTGCGGTGAACAGGGTCACCACAGCTAGACTGGGTTGCTGAGGGCCTGATCCAGCCTCACCTTGAAAGTCTTCAGGGATGGGGCATCAACCACAACACTAGGTAACCCCTTCCAGTGCCTCACCGCTTTCACTATGAAAGATTTTTTCCTTATATTGGTGGTAGGTTAATGATTGGACTAAGTAATCTTAGTGGTCTTTCCTGACTTTAATGATTCTAAAGACTACCTTAATTATATCTTCTAGTGGCATCAAGGTGGTTGTGCAAGAGAGGAGCCAAAAACACTAAATGTATTCATTCTCAAAGTTAAAAACAGGGATTAATGATCTGATATGTTTCATCCTACATGTGGTTCTGAACTACTGCTGTGAGATAAGGGGAGTATTTATTGTCTAAATACAGATGAATTGTTCACCTGAGCGCGTAAGTATGCTAAGTATGCTACTGAAAGCTGTCATCTGTTTGCAGAATGTTACGTGCATCTCAGCACTTCTCCCAACAGCAATTAGTGCCTTCAAAACGATATCACTGATGACATGGAGGCTTCCTTAGTGTAGGGATCATTAAAAAGCTGATAGGAGTTCCCTAGGAAGAAACTGATTTTGTGGAAAATCTTGCTTTGTAGGAACTGAGACAGAAGAGCAGGCCATATCTTACATATTTAACACCTTCCAAAATGAGGTAGACATCCATATCATCTTGATGCTGTGGCACACGTAGGCAATGCGTGCACACAAGGCAAGTGGTGCTTGCAGCAACTGTGCTCTTACCTTGCAATGTTTTATTCTTAGTACTCAGTTTTGTAGTGGAAGAGCAGAAAACATTTGCATTCAGGCTCAGTCAACTCACTAAACTCTAAAACAATGTTTTTCTATGCAGCAACATTCTGAGTAGCAAAAAAAAAAAAAAAAATCTATACAGCAAATCTGTGCATTCTGAATTGTAAATATAAACATTTGCGCTACAGGAAAAAAAATGTTGTGCCAAAGGCTTTCAAGCACATTCTGCCCTTCAGCCCTTCCTGCCATGAACATACTCTGTGTTTGAAGCCACAGGCATCAGTCTGACTCCCCAGAATGTGTTCTCATGTCCTTAAATTCTGTTCCTGCTGCCTAAAGGAGCTGGCGTTCAAGAACAGCAAATGACTACTGTGCCTATGTTGTTTAGCTTTCAATCTTACATGTTTTCTGTTGTTCAGTAGCAGAAATCAGTTTGTATCACAAGTGCTGCTATGACTGCTTGTTATTGCAGCAGTATACCCTTAGCAGAGTATTTCTTTGCTCTCTATATCATTTTCCTTTTATTAAAGATTTGCTGCTCCTCACCCTGTTTGCACTGTTGATTTCTTCCAAGTGAAATTCGGATATTTCATCCCTGCCGCCTTCACTTTTTTCTTTACTATGTCGTACAGAGATTGCCAACACAATGAAAGGGGGCAGTCTGAGATGGAAAACTTTCTTTGACCATTGGTCCCACGAACACTGTCAGTTTGGAAAGCCAACAGGGTGATATTTCACTTCAGAAATGTTATTGTCTCGTATCATTGTCCTAGAGACATTCAAGGTCAGGCTGGACGGGGCTCTGAGCAATTTGATCTAACAGTAGATGTTCATGTACATTGCAGGGAAATTGGAGTAGGTGACCTTTATGGGTCCCTTCCAACTCAGACAATTCTATGATTCTATGAGTTACTGAGTTCCTTGAAGCTGTGTGATGTGCTTAGTCTGATGAGGCAAACCTGCTAACTAACACCTGAAATGACCTCCTTGGTTTATGCAGTATAATTTCTGCTACATATCCTTGTAATTACAGCAAAATATAAGCAAATTTTGGAAATCCATCCTTGAGAAGCAGTTCTGGACCAGCACCTTTGCAATGGTAAGAACAGCTTTGCCTATGCCTTTGGTGGAGACCAGCTCCAGAAATGAGCTTGTGTGCACTGTGTGTCTTGTAATGGAAAAATGCTTGATCTGGATATCTGGATGTGGTAGGTTTTAAAGAAAAGAATGTATGATGATTGCTATTGTTTTTTGTTTTTTTTTTTCTTTTTTTATTCTTTTTTTTTTTTCTTTTTTGTAAATTAAAACTAAAGCTAATTAGCTTTAGAGGAAAACAAAGACTATAGCATATGCATTCTGAAAATGCACAAGGGAAATAAAATGCCTGTCATGAAGAGAAACAAGAGAATTATTTTCCCTTAGTTAATACAATAAAAATTCACAAATGTCTATGTATGGGCAATTTTTTTATCTACCCTTACTAACTCCAGTTTTGAACAACTGGATGAACTGTGTATCAACCTAAACGTGTTTGTTAATGCCCTAAATCAATATAGAAAATATTGTAGAAGTGTCTCCAGTAGGTCATTTCAGAAAGACAATGAAATTAACCATTTCCTTTTGAGCATATTTTGGAAGGAACATTTTCCTAACTAAGGTTTTATGGGAAAAGTGATTCCACGTAATGTCAAGCCTTCAGGCATTTATCTCAGCTGAGGGCAAAATCCAGTTTTCACAAGTCAGTTCTATGAATTCAGTTGCTATTCACTGCATTTATTTGTATTTTTAGACTGTTTTCTGTGGAATGAAGCTTTCTGTTCTTATGCTCATCTTTTTTTTAACTTTTTGGACAACCTAGACAAAATTCAGAAGAGTGGGAGGGTACCCAAATAAAATCTGAAATTCTACCTGTTATGTAAGAAACTGGAGAGACCCCACATGTTAGTGAAGTCATGAAGAGGCTATAGAATTTTCTTGGTAGGTTCTTTACAGAGAGAGTGGTGAGGTGCTGGAAAAGGCTGCCCAAAGAGGCTGTGGATGCCCCATACCTGGAGATGTTCAAGGCCAGGCTGGATGGGGCCCTGGGCAGCCTGGTCTAGCATTAAATGTCAGATGGGTTGGAGATCCTTGAGGTCTCCTCCAACCTAACCCATTCTGTGATTCTCTGATTCTATGGATTTGCCTATTTTGTGTTGCTTTTGGCAGCAGTTAGTTTAAGAATAGAAATTAACCCCAGGACATGTTCATCTTTCTTCTGTGATGAAGGTGACCCTGTGGTGGAGAGGAGTACAGCAGCAGGGGCACACGGTGGCCTCAGGGAGCCAGGCTTCAGCACTTCTGTTTGCTCCAATGGCTTTTGGCATTGCATTTGGAAATGGCTTCATAGATTCAAACATCGATCAAACCAGCATGGGAAATGGAGCTGGTCTGGGGTATGCACTGAAAACACCGTACCTCTGTACCCTGCCTGGTGCAAAGAGGTGGTCAAGCTCCACTTCCTTTTCAAACTTTCATTTTTAAAACCAGTTCACCAAGCTGTTGTTTTCCATTTTGCTTATGTTGTTCAACATAAAGACGAGTTATAGTTGTGGATTATTACTGTAAAAAAATACTCCCTGAAGGTTGACTATTAGTATCAGATGGTTACATCTCTCTCTGCAGTGTGTCTTTAAGTACCTTCTACACCCTACCTAAACATTGGTAAAGTGCCCTGCAGTGTAGTTTCAGTGCTATGTGGGCACAAGCCAAGAAACAGCTTTTTCAGTACTACCCCTCAGTGCAGACTCAGTCAGTAGTTTTCTAGTGTTCCTTTGTGCTAGGAGAAGGATGATGCTTGCTCCCTGCACTCCACCTCATGGGGGAATTTTCCCTTTCCAAGCCAGTGCAGCATGACTGACCATGCATCAAAGGGCTCAGCATCACAAAGACAATTTTAGCGGGAAGGTGAGATGAACAAATGGGTTCTTGTGGTGGACATCAAGTACACAGTAATAAAAGGTGTCTGCAGTTCCTAGCCAAAACTGTTAAATCTTATTGTTTGCTAAGTACTGCCCTTTACAAAACAAACTCCCAAGCCTTTATCAGTCATTTTGAATTTCGGTAATGGAATTCAAGCTTCTACTGAGACTGCAGTAAGCTGTGCTGTGCTGGTGATTTACATTAATTTCTTGGCTGATGTAATGAGGCATATAGTTCTCATGTGGGGTCACTCTGGGTATAGGAAATTGTGCCAGTCGGAAGTGATAACATGCATTCTGTTGTGCCCAGGTGGAATTGCAAAGATTTGGCTGCACCAAGCCAGGCTGTAGCCAAGAGCTCATCATGCATGCAGAAACTTGAAAGATCAGATGGTTCCTGATGCGAATGGCAGGGGAACAGAGATTAGTAGGGAACAGATATAGTTCTTATGTCAGCGTATTTTATGTTTCCATTTATTCTTGACTTCATAATTCAAATCCACTGATATCTATTGTGCCATCTTCTACTACTTATTTCTTTAGCTTATTTGGCTGCTTTTTAAACTTCATTGGTATTGCAGTCCTTTCTCTGCTGTGCTCTTGACACAAGCTGAGGATGCATCATTTAGCATGATCCTGTGTTTTGCTTTGTTTGATGAAATGACGACAGTGGGATGATGTATGCTCTGCTAAATATATCCTCAAAGTTTAAAAATGGCATTTGGGTGGACATATGGGGCAATGCTGAACAACATCTAAAGTCATACTTTAAAAGTCTCTGTTTTTTTTTATTAAAAAAGTGCATTTTTGACAGTTCTCAAGGTGTGTGGTAGACACAATTACTCTTGTTACTGATGTGTTCTGCACAACATATTTTTTGGGGGTCTGACCTGCACTGTCACACGTGATAAAAAGATGTTCCTGCCCATATGTCTAATATTGTAAGGATGTGCCTAAAATCAACAAGCTATTCAACAAGCTATTTATGAACTAAAAATAGCTTCAATAACAATTTCAGCAATGGTTTCAAAAGGAGATATTTATTTATTTATTTATTTATTTTCCCAAATACATTTTAAAAAACTTGGTCGATAAGTAACTGAAGAACCAGAAATCCCAACTCTGATTTTTTGGGATACTATATTTTTCTTGCCTTCACTTTGAGCTGTTATTGAAGGGCTTCTTTGCTGGAATCAGTGATGTAGTTAGATATAGTGCTATATATGTAACTCAGTATAATAAAGAAATGTTCACTTTTCATGGTGGAATTAAAGGAATTTTTATATCAAAGACGTCTTGCATTATTGATGGCCAATGAGAAGTAGCTGTTTGGAATTAAAAAAAGAAAGAAAGAGAGAAGAATAAAAATGTGAAGGCAACTTCCTTAGAATACAGACTTAAGCTTAGATCAGGACAACCTGATCTAATCGGTGATAGGGCAAGAGGGTTGGTTGTAAACTTAAATAGGGAGGATTTAGATTAGATAGAAGGAAGAAATTCTTTCTTGAGTGTGTGTTGAGGCACTGACACATGCTGTCCAGGGAAGTTGTGGATGCCCCATCCCTGGAGGTGTTCAATCCTGGCTGGATGAGGCCCTGGGCAGCCTGATCTGGTAGGTTGAAACTAGCTCGTGGCAGGGAGTTGGAACTGAATTTTCTTTAAGTTCCCTTTCAACCTAAGCCATCCTGAATCTATGATTCTGTGACCGCCAGGAGAGTGAGATTCAACAAATAATGTGGTGGTTTATTTTCCCCCGCAGGCCTGTCCTTGAAAAAGATCCCTGTACTCAGCCTATTGCCCCAAATAAGAGGCTGAAGTTTCTCTCTCCTTCCCCTTCCTCCACAGTAGCACTCTGCAGTATTTGACATACTTGTATAAGGATTTTTCCATTTTAAATTTATGCTTTTTGAAGCAAGATGAATATTTTTACTATCTTATATGATAGACTTTTAAATAATTTGCAGACTGAAGGTCAGCATTTTGTTTGAGTTACTTTATCTTTTATTCACATGGAACAGGGAAAGTGCAAATGCAAACAAGTTTATCCATTTCTAACAATAGAGAGAGTCTGTGGTTCTGTGATGAACTGAGAAATCATCAGTCAAACTTTCATTGATGGATTTTCCCATGATTTGTTATGCTTAAGGCCTTTAGCACATGAACTAAACTGAATTTGTATGTTCTTAAAAATGGAAAAAAAGTTCTCTGTCAGCCTTTTTCTGGAAAGTTAGAGAAGCCCTGGCGTGTTAAGCAATCTGTTGAGATTATATAGAAATGAATAATACATGTGCACCAGTGGAAAGATCTCTCTGCTGATTATTTAAGTGGATTTCTTTTGTGGCCAAACTACTTGAAAAATACGCAATTTCTTATTTTTAGCAGAATAGATAAAATGAAGATTGACAAAGCTGTCAAATGACTTCAAGAGGTGTGATTTGTTACAGGAAGTGTTAACCAAGTTAGTTGTGTATTTGCTCTTGCCTGCTGGAGTTGAGGTTTACATCCTCTGCTTTGCTACCAGCTAACATCTTTGCTAACATTGCAGCTCTCTAGCTAGTCACTTCCTCTCTTGGTTTACGTGGCCATCAGCATGCATTATCGCTCAGTTTGGTTCACAGTTCAGTTCATGTAGGTTCCTCATCAGGACCATTTTTTATACCATATATTTTTATATAGTTTGTTTGTTGTTGTTTTGTTTCTTTGTTTATTCTTTGATACATCAGAGACAGTGCACAGGTAAAAGCTGTTTGTAAGCAGAATGAAGTAGAATCTCTGCCCATTGCTGTTTGCCTTAGGAAATACATTTGTACTTCAGAGCTTTCATGTGCTCATCTGTGTCTTACTTTTGGGGGGACTTAATGGAATTTGTTCTGTAATTTCATTGAGGAGATACATTGCTTTTCTGTCTTAATTACGTTACATGAAAGAAACGAGGAGATACATTGCTTTTCTGTCTTATTTGTGTTACATGAAAGAAATGAGGAAGAAAAAAAGGCTGTGCAACCTTATTGGGAACAGCAGTTGTTTAAAGCACAAATGTTCCTAGAGTTATAACAGTAGTTTATTTAAAATAATGTGTCAATTACAATGGAATGAGAATATTATATATATCAATTTTAGTTTTATGTACTTACACGGTATTTAGAGTAGTAAGTCTGTGGGTTGCTTTTCTTTTCCTTTTGGAGTATGCTAATGTTTTCAAAATATTCTATACAGTGATGGAGACATCACAACTAGCTCATCCTGTAACAGGTTCTAAATGTGGCTGGCGCAAAGGATGAATTGAAATTAAGCCTTCAGATGAGATTGAGGCATGAAAAAAGAAAAGAAGTGGTTTTGTTAACAGCAGTGATAGAGCCAGAAGACCTGTCTGATTGATCTCTGAGTTTTTTCCAGCTGCGTTGTTCTCCTGACTTTCCAAGTAACATCTATTTGTTCTCGGTAGCCTTTTGTGGAATGCCAGAGAAATGATTTTCTGTGGATTCTTTTCTTTTATGTTAGTCGCAGATATTCATGAAAATTTAAACATCCACAGAGTCGTAGACATTCTGGTTGATCTGTGGTAGTCATCTGGTCCCATCTCCTCTTCAGAGAGGAGCTGTTGAAAGCAGATCGGGTCAGATAAAATTGGTCTATCAGGGTGATAAGTGTCTATGAGAATGGAGATTGCGCAGATTCTGTGGGTGACCTGTTCCAGACAAATGTTATCTGAATACTCAGTCTAAAACCTTGATTTCCAAGTCGTGCAAATGACCAATCTCCAATCTTTTGAAAGACTGCCAGATTATCTGCTTTCTAATTGCTAATCACTGATTGATGAGTTTAATTGCAGCCTGGATAAGGCCAGCTCTGACATCTGAATTTTGAGCATTTTCGTTTTTGGGAAGCCAGACAGTACATAGCAGGTACTAAGCATCAAGTGTCACTGCTGCTGAGATTGGAGCACTAGCAAGAAATTGACATAGCTAAGAAAAAACCAGATCATTCAAAGAGACGGATCCTATACTACAGAAAACAGGAGAAAAGGAATCCAAGCTCTTCCATGCTGAAAGTTCTTTGGTTCTCACTGATTAGAAAGTAACATGTGATGTTGTGTATGTTGTAATCATTGGGTAGTATGCTTCCATGCAACAAACTGCCCCAAACTGTACTTTCTGTTGATTTGATCATACTCTGCATTATCCCAGTCTTTATCTCTGTGTGTAACCATTGGAACTGCAACTGTCAAGCATCTTCAAAGAGAAAGTCGTTCATCCCTGCCTTAAGACCAGGATGATGGCAGACAGTTGCCAGTTTTAGAATTTGACAGATTGAATGAGGTGTATGGGTCCATATACAGTACAAGAGGCATCAGCTGTCATGAGGACAGGGTCAACTTGACCCGTGGAAGCAGAGCACTATGGCCTGTAGAGTAGACACAACAAAGCTGTGTATGGACTGCAGTGAAAGTGTTATTGAAGCAGTTGCTCAAGGAGCAGTAGTTTCAACAACTCTGTGGCTATCTGACAGCTGGGCTGTATTGACAAGAAAGCAACTGTTTTTTGTCAAAGGAATGTTCTCCAGGATTACTGGAAAACATATTTTGTCTGAGGTAGACTTTCCTTGGCTGCTGGTGGAACATACTTACACATTCCCTGAAAAGTATGCTTTTCACTTTTAGCTATAGCACATTGTCAGCATTGTGATGACTTGGAAGAGATGAACTTTGAAAGTCAAATCCAGATCTCCAGTGTTTCTTGCTCCCCTTCACCACAGTAAAGCCGGGGCTGGCCGTGCCACATACTGAGATCCTTGTAGGTCATAGCTGTGCTCTTGTTAAAGAAAGCCATATGTCATGGTTAGAGCAATCAGTTTTCCTCTAACAGTAGACAACAGATGAAACACACCTTGCAAAAGCCCTGTGGGATCTGTAAGCATTCTGCTCGTACGTGCTGCTAGTTTTGCAATGTTACATGTGGAGTCAGCATTTGAGATTTTAGTTTTGTTCTGTCGGGAGAATGCAGTCTGAACTGATTTGACCAATGCAAAAAAATTATTATGAACTTAAGACTACCAGAATGACAGTGAGAAGAAGCAACTGCTAACATTTACAGGATAATTTTAAGTTCAGAATCTGAAGAAACTAATTCCAGGATGAAGGATTACAGCAAGCCTTTCAGAGGGAATGTTGCAAAAGACATTTTTGAAGTGATTAAGTAACCTTATTTCTGTTAAAGTTGCATGAGGAACCCTTGAATCTGAATGGTATTCAAATGAAATCTCTGTTTATAAGGAAAGAGAAAAGAGTAATGTAAGAAACACTCCTTATGTCATGAATCTTAGAGAGCAAAACATTTTCACAGCCATTCATAGCATTCAAAGCACTACATGTTGTATTTATAAATTGTCTTGGAGCTGGAAAAGATTAATCTATGCCCGACTCATTGGACAGACGTCATAGTTTTCCACTGACTTCATTTCTCCCTGTCTGTACTTTTGATACGTTCATTTCCTTTAAGGCACACTGCAAGACTGTGTTTCCTGACTTTCTATATTTGGAGTTTATTTAGTTTATCATTACAGTTAACTACTGAAGTTAACAAAACGTGCCTTCAGGTTTCCCTTCCTCTAAGGTTTTATTTGCAAGCATGTAGCATATTGCATTGCATCCTCACGGTACTATGAAGTTCAACTTTTAGCAAACACTATAAGCTTTTATTTGTAAACATCTCGCTGAAGTGACAACACAGAGAGTGAAAATTTTGAGTACCACTTGAACTTTCACTGTAATTTAGTGAAAAAAAAAATGGATGAGACGAGGGAAAATAATAGGTATAAAGAAATACCTCTTTGTCAGATTTTCCCCAGAAAATCTCCTTGCTTTGCATGTTCTTCAAGGGAAGAATAAGAATTTATTTTCTTGTCCTCAGTCTGTATCATTTAATCATTGCTTGTTGTGTACTGGCTCTTACAGTATCAGTTATAGTTCAGTAGCTTTTGTCTACAGCTCATTATCTATAATTGAATGTATGCACCAAGCTGAATATGTTTATTTGTAACTTGATAATTAAGCTGCTGCAGACACTTCTGGGAGAGTGGAAGAAAGCAGACAGGCATCCTCTCATCCAGCAGACATTGTGCTTGTCTGAGATGGAAGAAACTGTGATGTGCTTGAAGGTGACCAAAGTTCACATCTCTGTGCCCACAAAACAATGGTTAAATTTCACGGGGATTAGTTTTTTAGTCCATTTTGCTGGCTCCAAATTAAGAGTGGCTAAATAGTTTTTTCTTCTTAAATCATATGTGTTGCCCCAGTTGTTGCTTCAGAGTACTGTCTTGACGTTTGAGACTGGTGCTGCCCCTCCTTCCTACACAACTCCTGATTTTAATGTCCTGAGAGGGTTAAGAAGTGGTAGTTACACTTTCTGAATCTGTTGGCTGGGTAAGAGCACCTTTCTGTTGCTATAGCTGATGTCAAAGTGCATGAAGGTTCTCTTTTTGAAATACTATGTTTGATGGAAGCATATTACTTTTTGATATCTCCTGGTAATGAAAATAAGTCCTCTGACATATGGTAGCCATGGTTGCTGACGTTTCAGAAAGCTGAGAAGCAGGGGTGAACATAAAAGACTGTCTTTTTAAGATCCTAGTTCCATTCCTATGAGGTTTTGAACACATCAGATGTATACCACCACCTTTTTTTTTCTAAATATATCTTAGTTTGCTAATGCTGCCTTAGAGCAGACCTGAGATGACATTGCAGAACATAACTGCCTTGTTTTTGCTCTAGTTATACTTATGCATTTTTTAACGTAGAGCATGTTTGGTTGAAGTTTTATTCTCCGTCAAGTGTAAGAGCCAGTTCTCCATTATGTCCATTAATCGTGTTTTAAAAGTAAGCCCAGATCCTGAGAAGAAAATCAGTCTATTCATTCATTGATTAGGTAAAAAAAAATAGGACAAAAATAAGTTCTAACATGGTTAGGGTTAGGGCTACGGTTAGGGTTAGTGTTCTGCGTGGTGCTCATCTTGCTGCATTCTTACAAGGTACTGAGAGCATATTTAATGTCTGTGCTGAAGTTGTCCTTCTGAGGCCATTGGGATTGCTATTTTTATGAACCTGAAAGAAAAAAGAGATGAGCAGTTCTTTGGAGGAGTGTGGTGCATGACTTGGGACTTGAAGCTGCTGAATTTGATGCCATCATCTTCCTCAGATGTACAGCCCACAGGAGAGATTAAACAATGGAATACATTTCTGTCTCTGTGTTAAAGACTTCAAAATCACACAATCATGAAGGTTGAAAAAGACCACTAAGATCATCCAGTCCAACCACCAACCCATCACCACCATGCCCACTAACTATGTCCCTCAGTACCACACTGACCAGTTTCTTGAACACCTCCAGGGACAGTGACTCCACCATTTATCTTGATAAACTTTTCCTTGAGGTTTGTTCATTGTATCGGGTTTCCTCTACCAAGCACTCAACTTCAGTATCCTCATACAATGGTGAAACATACCAGTGATTACAGTTTAAAATGGAGGCCTGGTGACTGAATACTCGCTGCCTGGTTGGCAATATTTCTAATTTCTCAGGCAAAAATTGTTTTAGCATCAGTACTGTCTTTTTTTTTTTTTTTTTTTTTTCCCACAGGAGTAGAAAAACACAACAAGCAATGAAGAACTGGAAGTTGTGAAAATTTTATAGGGACTTCTGCAGCTTGGTCTAATGGTTGGTTACCCTGCACATAGCAGGGGGGTTGAAACTAGATGATCAGTATGGTCCTTTTCAACCCAGGCAATTCTATGATTCTGTGATTCTATGATTTTTTATGATTCTGTGATTTTGAAGGATTTTTTTTCCCTATAATTAATGATGTATGTGTATAAATATACATATACACAGATACCCAGCTTTTTTTACCCCAAGGGAGGATTTATCGCATGTGTTGGGTTTATGTCTTGTTTTGGTTGAGGTGTTGGGTACAGCCTCAGCTGTGTGAGCTTTACACCCACCTCTGTCATCTCTTGGGTTCTGCAGCTATCTATAGTGATGGCTTTGGTCCACTGATTTGTAATGACATAACTGCTTTCTGCCTATTTCTTTCAGTAACTGTTGTTTGGGGATGTTATCTCTGTGTCCTGATGGAGGATCACAGTTTAGGGTGGATTATTTTGTGTCTTGCCAATTTGTCCTGGTATTTATTTCAGATGTTGAGGGAAAATGTATCCAAAAGTCACTGAATTAACATATCCTTACAGACAAAATGCAAAGAGTAATTGTATGAGGCTTGGTTTTGTAGTTTAATTCTTTCATCTTTTTCTGACACTATTATGAGGTAGGATAAATAGACGTTAGTGTTAATTTTTTATACTTATAGTTCTTTTGAATTAATGTTATATTCTGGAATAAAATGGAGCATAAGGAGAAAATTGCTGCCTGTAAATTCAGTTTCTCTGCTTGAAGCTATGTAAGTTGAGTCTCTTCCTGGAGCTATGTTTGAAAGACCATTAGAATTGCCCATTTGAAATGATCTTGTGAAAGGCCTTTTAAAACTGAAGGGTTGCCTTAGTACATAAAAAGAAGATCTTAGGTTATGAAATGTAGAAAATTCTGAATGCATAGAATCTTTGAGCATGACAGAGATTCTCTTAGAGTGACGTGCATCATGCTGCTATAAATTATTCAAAGATACAGGAAGATGTTTTCTCAGTAGGGATTTAGCACCTTCACTTCAACTATAATTTACTAATTTATTTTCCATAGAATAATTTCAGCTGGAAAGGAGAGGAACTCTGGAGGTCATCTTGTAACCCTCTGTCAATAGAAGGTGATCAATCTTCCTATCTATTAATATATAATAAAAATATCACACCATTTAAAAAACAGGAACAACAACAACAAAACAAAAAATGGGTAAAAAATCTATTTTCTTGCATCTAGATTTCCTCTATTTTGTTTTTGCTAATCTGGAGAACTCCTCAATACAATATCTTAGTGGCTTTCTTCTGTGCTTCTAGCATTCTCATTGTGTAAAATTCAAGGTAACCTGAAAGACCATGGCTTTGCTTTTTATTATTCTCTTGTGTTGGACATGGACAACCGTTAGGATTTATTTAGGGATGGGAGGATCTTAGTAGTTAGCTGTGGCGGATTTATTTTGTTTCTTTGAATGCAGTGAACAATAATTCTCTGAGGAATTGCTGGATGGTCAGAGAAAAAAAAAAAGTTAAACCCTTGGTATATTTTATTTCTTTTCACAGATATCCTGTTTTAGAGGCAGAGGGATAAAATAATGCAAACATTCTCTAAAAGCACCCACCAAGCACTGCAGCATCTGAAACTGAAAATCAACTGTCCTGTATGGTTTATATGCTCTCTCTATATGTGTATATACATATATGGGTGCTTGCATTTGAAATTTGCATAATTTGCACGTCCAATTTTCTAGACTGAGTTCAAGTTGGGCATGAAAAAAATAGGAAAATTTTCTTCCCTCAAAGAGTGGTCATGCACTGGAATGGGGTGCCTTGGAAGGAGGTTGAGTCACCATCCCTGGAGGTGTTTGAGAAACATTTAGGTGTTGTACTGAGGGACATGGTTTAGTGGGGAAATATTGGTGATAGGTGGATGGTTGGACTGCATGATCTTAGAGGTCTTTTCCAACCCTGGTGATTGTATGATTCCATTCTATGATTCTGTGATTATTGTATGCCTTATATTTATTATTTATAGCTCGCTGTTATTTCAAGTGCCAACATATGTCATGGTTTATATGGTTATCTTATGTGGTGGCAAGTCAGTGGAGGATCCATGATTAGAATCATCTATGATCTTAGACTGTAAAAATGCAGGAGTGTGCCTGTGTGGTTTTGTTCACTGTGTTTTCTTTTATTGCTAGCTTGATAAGGGAAGGTGCTGTAGCTGCCCTGGAGGTAGCTTTTCTGATGTGAGAGACCAACTCTGTGGTGCTTTCTGTTTGGGAAGGAGGCAGAGCACCCTGCAGCTATGGCCTTCAGACTTGGGTATTCTTTGGCAAATGTCCACCTTCCACCAGGAGAAATCAGTTGAGACAGTTTCAAAATAAGATAAATTTTGAGACCATGAAAGAGCAAACTTTACCACACAGAATGCTTGAGAATGGCTTTATAGGCAACTCATAGTCAAAGGCCTATACAAAAACTGTGGTTTGGGTATTTTTTTCCTTCTGTCCCATATGTGTGCATACTTCTTTTTGATTAAGTCTCAGACAGGTATTAATTATTTGCAAACTTAAACACCGATTGTATTTGAGCTAGTTTTTAGTTCACATAATTACACTGAATAATAATGAAAAGTTGGACCTCTTTAATAATGCCTGAAGGAGTGGGCATTCTTGGCTTGAATACTTTGCCTGCAATTTCCACAGTGACTGCTGGTGATTGAAAAAAAGAAAGAAAGGAGAAGAAGCGGTGTTTCCAAATGAAAGAGAAGAGCAATTCCAGACTCTCCTAAGCAAAATTAAGGTTCCTCCTGAGCTTCTGACAAACTGCTAATACATCCCCTGTCTGGCTAAGTTTGGGCATCTCTGATAGGTTTGTACATATCATACAGTTTACAACACATTTTCCAGTCCTTTTGGAGCAACTGTCTGAATTTGTCTTCTTGCTTGAAATGCAAATGTTAAGATGTATTTGTTGCCAACTGACAGAAAGCAAGAAAAATTATTTTAGGAGAAAGAAAATAAGCAAGCAAGCACAGCCATTCATTATTTAAATGATGATGTTTCATGGCAGTTTTGTCTTGAAATAACCTTCTGGTCTTGTAAATTGTGCAGCACTGTTTATCAGTAGCCAAAAATCTTTGTCACTTTCTCAAAACCTTTGTGATACATGCATTACTATCTCAGTAATGGAAAGGTGGGAGCAGACAATTGGCAAATTGTAATAGCCAGCAGCTTGTTCCAGTGAAGAGCAATGAATCAGTATTTTGATTTGGTAAATGCACATTGGTATCCAAGCAATTTGGCAAGTCTTTTGATTTAACTTGAGAAAGTAACTAAAAAAGGTGTTTTTTTGGTGTTTTTTTGTTGGTTTTTTTTTTTCAGTCCAACTTCAGTATGCCAGAACTGTTGTTCTCATCCCACTCTTCATCCTGGAAATGTGGAATCGAGAGGTTGCACTTCCCCACTGCAAAGGAGTTTTTGTTGCCTCTGTCTCTTTCATTAGGGTGACCATATAATGTGGGCATTCTTGGGGAGTATTGGTCCCTGAAGTCATAGAGTGTGCCAGTTTTTGAGGCTGCCAAGGTATTTCAGGAGAGAAGTTAGAAAGTGGCCATGTTGTACATTACTTATTTTTTTCTTTGCCATCTGCCTGAAAGAAGTATCTTTAAGTAGATTCAATTCAGGGAAGAAACTGCTGTCATTGTTTCCAAATGCCCCACTTTGTGCAAATTGTTTGGCTTAATGAAATGACCTCTTACCACTCATCTATTAGAAATCCTTAGCTTTATCTTTTCTTCTTTTTAGTAGCCCAGCAATATTTCATGAGTATCCTTAACATAAAAACAGCAGAGTACTTAAGAATTGGTCTAATCATGATTAGATTTGGACAGTTGATCTCTCTCTGCTTTAATTTGTTAAATGATGACCAGAAATCACTGCCATGGGAACCTGTGTGTGTAAGTTCTCTCTAACCTACATGTATTAAGAAAATGTTAGTATCTGAAAACAGTATCAACATACCTACATGCTGCCATCTAAACACTGTTTACTCAAGGATTGAGCCTGTGTTACTCCTAAAGCCACTTCTTGATGACAAAATAATGACCTTATGACTCTAGTTCTGTTCTCAGATGATGTTCTTATACTATATCCAGTGGAAACTGGATTTTTTATTTTGTCCATAACTCAACTCTTTTGTGATCTGAATGAGTTTTCTCTGTGGTCTTTTGGCTTGCAGCAAGTTGCCATGCATGTTATTAATAAATTCTTTCCAACTGTTATCTCTGTACCTGTTAATGATATGGATGAGCCCTACAAAAACTCTAATAAAATCTCTCATAAACACCATTTGAACATACAGGGCTCTGGGCTAGAGCTCGGTTTGAAGATACCAGAACCATGTTTGTATTTTTGTTGTGCTAGTTTTCAGACACTGAGTTCAGGAATTAAGTGTATTGTATAGCATAATAAACAAAAATTGGTCACTGGCTACTAATTTAGTTCTTTAAGTAGGCTTTTATTTGTATACTTTCAGTTTGAAGGGGATGAAAAAACCAATAGAGCTGTATGAGAGCCCCTGGTTATCTGTGATAACTTTAATGCTGGTGTCTGTTGACAGTGTCATTACTCATCACTGTTCCTTATAAAATTGCCCTCATTTCAATGGATTATAATAGACATTGAGTAGAAGATCACGCCTTGACCCAGCTGTTGATGAGGTTCAGGGTATGAGGTTCAGTAGTGGGAGCTGCCACCACTTGGTGCACTGAAACATTTACCCACATGCAATGTTAATAAATAGGATTTGTATTAACATGTTTGTACTAAACATTCATTGCTTAAGCAAAGCAACTCTTTATATTGGCAATAATAAAATTCAGCCACCATGATAGAACTAAGCAAGAGTATATATAAAACAGCATATTGAAGAAGGGGAAAGAAATGACCTTCAGGCAGAGGCTGTGTTAATTCTGTTGGGAAACAGCACCTCAAATCACAGTAATGTCACTGGTAGAGCCTCTAGGTATGATCACCATTCAAAAAATTGAATAATTTTCACTGGTTGGTATCCCAGTCTTACTGAGTCATAGAATCATTAAGGTTGGAAAAGACCACAGAGATCATCTAGTCCAACCATCAACCCAACACCACCATGCCCACCAAACCTTGGCCTTACGTGCCACAACTCAGAAATCAGTGTTTCATGCAACAAAACCTACTGATGCCTGATAGTAGGCAAGGGAAATTAAATTCATGGATTAGTGATGATATCCAGTTTTATGGTGTCTTTTCTTTTTTTTTCTTTTTTTGCCTGATGCCGAGATGTTGTTATCAGCATTGTACACAAATGCATCAGAAAACACACGGTGCTGCAAGCAAACACACGGTCAACAGAGTGCATTTTTAGTGTTCCACAGCAACACGTGACTAAGGCGGGCAGTGAAAAAAGATCAGTCCATTACTGGCAAAGATTATACAGCAAAAACGCATTTCCTTCATGCAAGGGGAAGGAAAAATGCCAACAAGGATGATGAAGACTTTCTTAATAAGATTTCTGTTTTCAGATATTCCGCTTCAGACCTCTTAATAAAATGAATGCATTAGATGCACAGGGCTAAGATCACAGCAGAATGAGATTATGCTCTTGTCCATTTAATAATGGTGCAGTTGTAGCTTTTCCTTCTATTTCTCTTGTAAGTTTAATTGTTTAGCGCTGAGCACATTTTTGCTCAGATTTAAGTGGGATTATTTCTATATTTTTTTCTACATACCCTTTTGTTTATTTAATCTGGGTAGTACCTGATCTCATAAAAGGCTAGTACCTGATCTCATAAAAGGCTGAGCATATTTTTTTCCTAATCATCTTGTGACTTCAGTGTGTCTGTCTGTTGCAGAAGCCACATGGACAGGAGCCTTTTTAGAACAGCATTTGAAAATTGAATTTAAAGAGAGCATTTTGCTTTAATTTGCAGGGTCAATTTGTTTAAACAGGCAATAATCTTGCATTTGTCCCCGTGAGACCTTGGACAGAGAGTACATTTGGGCTTCAGCTTTGATGCTCTATAATACAGCACTTTTGCTAATAATTGATGGTAAACTGATACATTTATATAGTTTTGCTTGGAATTACTGATTTTTGGCTTTTGTATTATTTGTGATTGATCACAGGTCGTCTATTCATTTTCTTTCTGGCTGTGCTATGGAAAGAGGAATTACTCTTTCTCTCTCCTTCCTTACTCCCCTCTGTTCTCAGCCACCTCCCCAGGAGATCAGCTCCAATCTCAGTTCTGTGTGACAGTTAGCAGTTGTGACAGGCTAGCCTATTTTTGGAAGTCTGTCCCCACTCTTTCCCCGCTGGAAAAGAAAAGCAAGTTATCTTTAAAGATGAATCCATCTGGAAGAGGAGGAGAAAGCTTTGCGAGGTGCTCGCCACTCAGCACTCGGACTGCAGGTTTGCTAATTATTTGTTCAGCTTGTGTCACAGGACCGGCGAGGTTTGCACTTCTCCTGGCATCGATCACCTGCCCCTGAGCTCTGTGAGAGGCCTTCTGTTCTGTATGGGAAATGAGACAGACGAAAATACAGCATGGAGCTGCATGGATGTTGTCCAGTCATGTCTTGCATTTCACACGTTTCTGAGCTGCTTCTGCAAAACCAGAAATACTACTGCTTGTCTCCAAGGAACAGAAACAGAAGTTCAGAATTTAGCAGTTGAGCGTGGAGGTTTTTTTCCCCCCCTCATTTATTTTGCCCCTTCTTTAGGTTCTGCAAGCTCTCCAAGTTGTAAACGCATAAAATCTGACTGACAATAGGGGTAACATCCAGAATACTGATCTGTGAGAAAAAATAACTGCTGTGTGCAATTGCATCTCTTATTTTGATGTGTCTCCATGTAGCCCAACTGCTGCATCTTCGTGCATTTCAAACCTAGCCCAAATGAGACATAGGCAGTCCTGTGCCTTTCTTAGGATAATGAATTGTAAAACATAAAGCAAATGGAGAAAGCACCAGGCAGTACTTTCAGAATTATGTTGACAATTGATAGTTTATTAAGAAAGCTATAATTTCCAGTATGTGTAACAGTGATCAAAATGTTTCTTAAATTCTCATTCTATTCTGTCAGTGTCCCTTAAACTCAGGAGCACACTGGACAGCTGGTTGGAGTTTTCATCTCCTGAGGCATTATTATTTTGTTTTCTCATAGGTGGTTATTATTGGAACTTTAAAAATAGAGTCTGCTGTTTGTCTAATCTGGTCATTTAATCTTGTTCTAGATGCTTCACTTTATTTCTTTATATATGATGCGAATACCTCTGTGCCTACACTTTATATACCTGTCATCACTGGAATATCAGAACATCTTTCCCCAATAAGTCGGTGCTGAGTCATCTTCAGAAAGTGCTTGTCCTCGCTGCATCAGCTCAGTATACAAGAAATTAAGTATTCCACATGTGATTGATGTAAGGAGCACAAAAGCTGTGTGGTGATCACTTGGCCATGAATGGCTGTGTCTTTTCAAGGTCTGTGGGAGCCACACCATAGAATGGCTTGGGTTAGAAGGGGCCTCAAAGATCATCTGGCTTCAGCCCCAGATGTCCTTTCAGGCTTCTGAGCTGTAAGGCACAGATTTACATTGTTAGTAAGCTGATGGGCCAGGTGCCATAAAATCTCCCAAATAAAGTGCCTTTGAAGGCATAACAGTGATACCTAATCACGGTGCTCTGCTTACACCATAACATTTTCTGAATATGGCTTTTCCCTTCTCACCTTTCAGAAGATCTTAATATTCTGTGTCTATTTCTGTCACCTCTACCAACAAAAGCTCAAAATGAATGCAGGCCCATCTGGTTAGAATGAGCTGAACTGAAAGCGGGGCAATACATTAATCTGCAGCTCCAGTAATGCTTGTATTGATTTGTTCAACAGTACCGCTCTTTTCCTTTTTGCTTCCCAAAGAAATAACTGCCTGCTACATATTTTAATCTTTCCAGGGGAATATAACTCAGCTGATTATATTCCCATTTAGATATTTTTTTATTACTGTTGTGTTGCATTAAATTCATGGGGCCCACAGAACAGGAAAGACACGTAGCTTTTGGAGCAGGTCCAGAGGAAGGCCATGAAGATGATCTGAGAGCTGAGCACCTCCCCTGTGAAGACAGGCTGAAGGAGTTGAGCTTGTTCAGCCTCAAGAAGAGAAGGCTGCAGGGAGCCTCCTTGCAGCCTTCCAGTACTTAAAGGGAATTACAGGCAGTAAAGAAATCAACTTTTTACCCAGGTAGATAGTGATAAAGCAAGGGGAATGGTTTCAGACTAAAAGAGAGGGGATTTAGATTAGATGTCAGAGGGAATTTTTTTACTTGGTGCTTGGTGAGGTACTGGCATAAGTTGCATGGGGAGGATGTGGATACCCCATCCCTGGAGCTGTTCGTGATCAGATTGCATGGGGCCCTGGGCATCTTGGTCTGGTGGGTGGCAACCCTGCCAACAGCAGGGATATTGGAATTGGATGAGCTCTGAGGTCTCTACCAACCCAAGCCATTCTGTGATTCTGTCTGAAGTATTATCTTCATACATGTAATTCTGTGAATTTTTGGGGCATGTTATCATACTAATTTGATGTTATTACAGAACTGTATAATTTAATTGATAAAGACAGAGGCAGAAGAGAAAAACATTTTAGGATTATTTTTTGGTAAGTATGTGCATGTGTTGTCTCTCCAGGTAGATGAGCAAGGGAAAACTCGTCTTGGTTATTGCTTTCCTTCTGCACCATTTTCTAAAAGAAGGGAAAATGTTTCCTTGATTTTATCCTTCATCTCATCTCATTCTAGATATGAGCATATATGCTAGGTGAGTATAATGAGGATCATAAACTGATGATTACTCTTTCATATCTATCACTATTAGGATGCAGGAATTATTTTAATTATTTGTTTAAAGTACATGTGAACTGGCAAAGTAACGAAAGGGCTGCGCTTCTGGACTTTGTCTTTTCATATACTAAGCAGTAATAGTTAATCAGCACCGGTATGTGGGACAACATCAGATAATCAGAACAAAAATATCCTCTTGAAGTGAGTCACCATGAGATTCCTTACTCGATATCTTCTGCAGAAGAAAAAGGAAATTTTTTTTAGCATAAAAAGTGTTTACTGGCTTATTCCAAATAGATGTCTAAATGGAGGAGAGAAAGAACTGGAATGGCCCATGTATGCATTTCTGTAAGGCTGGCTGATCTGTAACATTTTCTCTGCATCCTTTCTATCAGGGCACAAGAGACAAATGTGCTTGTCTGCACGATGCCTTGCCTGGGTATGGGAGCAAGTGTCTGTCCCTTGAAGTTTTACACCATTCTTCATTTGTATCACGAGTGATAGACTCCAACTATCCAGGCTAGTTTGTATACTTCGTTGTTATTGTTTATTTTTTTCCTGAAATGTGAATTATTGTAATGCTGTTCTGTATTTTCCTGTGCACTGTGAGCAGCAAGTCATTTCTTGCTTTTTTGTAGTATGTAAAGGTTTTACTTTTTATCAGCTTTTCTCCAATGTATTGCACTGGTCTGAGTTTCTGAAATCAATTCTGTGGCCATAAAATATCATGACAAGCTACACGTAAGTCCATATTTTGACACAGAGGGCAAGTTCCATGAGGTGGCTCTGAACTACTCACATACTCAGACCGTCATCCTCTGCTTTAAAAAGTTGTTTTTCCAGAAAGAGGTGATGGACTTTACCCTCACAGCTTTGTGGGTGCTCTGACTGTAAATGCAACTTGTAGTGCGTGTTTTCTGTGATCAGTGTTCCTTTCTATTTTTTAGATAACTTTTCAACATGGACGATTGAAATAGTTCTTCTGTATTACTAAATGCCCGAATAAACCTATCCAGGCATTTGTTAACAGTCAACAGGAACTTTCCTGCAGTTATGCAGAACAAGTTTTTGTACTAGGTTGAGATAATTAAGAGATATTTTGTATCTAGTCAAGGTATATCAATAGAGATAAGATTTATGCATGTGCTGGGGAATCCCTTACGTCCACAATAAGCTGGCGAGCTGACGATAACTGAACAGCTGAGCAAAACATTGATTGGAAGACTCTCTTGACTAGCTTGCATAACCTCCTGGGGTAGATTTTGTAAATAATGGAGAAGAGTCTACATGTTTAAGTATGGATGTAGGTTTGCCTTTGGTTATTGAAACCAGTGTAAAGGGATCTTTAATGTTCCTCTGTAGTCGACCGAGAACGTGCAGCTACCATCTGAAACAAGTAGAGTCTATCCAAAAGCATCTGCAGGTTTCCTCTTTTCCTTTCCAATTCCATTGGTCTTCTGCAGTGTCTTCTGTCTGGACTCCTTACCACAATAATGCAGCTCCTCCCACGGTCAGTCCTGCCACTGAATCAACAATTTCACACCACATTAGAAACTGATGGGAAATCTCGCTTTTCCCAGTCTAGTGTTAATTCTCTCTGGCCAGAACATTTTGTTTTTGTCCATTAACGTGGTTGTGTGGTTTGAGTATTAATAATAATTCTTTGGTTTGTTGTGGTGTTATTTAGATGCATGACAGTATCTGCTTTTACTCACCCCTGAATTCATTTACTGAAGGACTTTTTCAAGGACTCGTTCTACATATGATCGCAATTCTGAAAATCATGTATGTCGTTGAAATTCTAAAGCATGTAAATTGAAGTGCTTCCATTTAGTCACCTTGGCTTGATTAATCAGTGAAGGGAAGGGTTTAGCAGGATTTTGTGTGTGTGTGTATGAATATCCATCTGTTTTATGATAGCCTTCACCTCCATGTCTTTGGCATTATCAGTCTTCTCTCTGGCAGTTATCTGATTGTGAAAAACACTTCCTTATAGATTTGGTTGTTAAAGCTGTTTCTCTTTGATTACCAGTTTACAAGCTGGTCAGTGTCAAAAAGCTTTCACAATATTCATTACATGGGGGAAATCAATATCCATGTAATGGAATAAGAATACATCCATTAAGAATGTGAATTATGATGATGTCTCAGAAATGGTTTAGTGTCTCTCAGATCAGGACTTTTACATGTCTTCAAGATTATATGAACTGGCAAAAAATATAAGAGATGTAGAAAATCTTGTTCATGTAATGCTGACAAACTCTTCTTTACCTGGATACCCAAGCAAAGATACCAGTTTCCTGCTCATGTTGCTTTTAACAGTGTAAATCAGGGTACTTCATACTCATATCTAAAGAGCCTTGTGTAAATAGTTAATTTTTATTTATCTTAGACCTTAGGGGGAGGACTATTTTCCTCTTGTATAGATTAAAAAGAGTCCACGTTTTCATGTCTATCATACTCATCAAGACAAACTCACTGATTTCTAATAGCCAAACGTCAAAATGCTAATGGGCTTTGTCCTCCAACAGGCAACTGGAAATGAAAGCTAAAATTACGTTGCTACACTTGTAGAAGGGTGGAAAGAGCTGACTACTATTTCAAGTAGCTGGTGTTAGGTACTTTATTCTGCTGTTAAAATCTTATTCATGGCTCTGCTTTTCTCATATCTATTATTGAAATATTCTTTTCACAGAATCATACAATTGTTAAGGTTGGAGAAGAACGTTAAGATCACCTAGTCCAACCATCAGCCATCCCCACCATGCTCACTAACCACGTCCCTCAGTGCCACTCTGTGACTGTCTTGGTGACTCCACCACCTCCCTGTGCAGCCTGTGCCATTGCCACACCACTCTTTCTCAGAAGAAACTTTTCCTAATATCCAACCTGAACTTCCTCTGGCACAATATAGGGCCATTGCCTCTCATAATGGCCTTTAGTCCTCCTCAGTGTAGTGTGTGGTATTGTATCCATTGCAACATTTCTGCATTTAAATACTAGCATTGATCTTGCTACATTCTCAAGAGAAAACTGGGACAAGGATATAGTGGAATTAATTAACTGGATAATATATTAACATCATACACTGCTGTTAACAAAGGCAGAATTGTAGAAGTTCATCTGTATTTGGAATGGCAGAGCATGGCTTGTGGCATCTAGTATTATTTTCAGCCTTGGACTAATGCTCTGATAGGGCAGTTTTCTCCTGGCTCTGCGCTATCTGAGAAACAGCTTTTCTACCCCAAACTGATTGTCTTGAATCCTTGTCCTGGGTGTCTTGACTGTCACTTTGAGGCATTCAGAACTGTAGGGCTGTGTGATGTAAGTGGTATTGAGTTGAGTTTCTGAGATCTTTGTTACTGGTCGTGGCTGGTGAGAAGGTTGTAACACAGGTTGACTTAGACCCTGTAGTTTACAAGTACAAGCTTTTAGCAGAAAATAGAATTAGTGCTTGCAAAGCAAATGCATTAAATATGATATTACAGACACTTAGCATGGAAAGCTACCATCCTGCTTGTCTAGGATCATTTTTTCAGAGCAGTCTTTTTCTCATCTCCCGCATTGTTCATATCATACAGTTTTACTATACTCAAATAAGAAGGGGAAGGAGATCTCTACCCTACTAATTTGTCTCTGATCTTACAAATGTTTCCTTACATCCTTATGTTTATTCATGTCAGTTGCTCATTTGCTTAGTCTGGTTGCAGGACATGAGTTGCATAAATAGTGTATTTTGAGTTTATTACAGAAAGTTCAGGAAGATAGCAGAAGGTGTATATATGTCATTGCAGGCTCATTTATTTCAGTGTACTGTACAGAACACACCATGTTCTAAGATGAAATTTATCCTTGTGCTGCTGGTGGTACAGAGGAATGAATAAAATACATTTGTTATAACATAATAAATCATATTAATACCAAATAAAATAGCATAGGGATCTTGTAATAGATGCTGTGGCTGCAGTGTAAGTCAGGGCAACATGTGGGTAAGTCACATTTATTATTAAGTGTAATTTTTATGCTTCTTTGAAAGTGACAAACATTTGACATGTTCAGTTAATTGGTTTAATTAAAATCCAAGATTAATTATGAAGATGAGTAACTCTCCTTTTAACTCTCCTTTGTTACCTCGTAGGAACAAAAGATACTTACATTTCAAGAAAGAAAAGATGATTAACCCAGTAACACTTATCAGAAGAATTGCAAATACTTCCTTGCAGGAACATGGATCATAAATATTAAATTATACCACCCCCAGCAAAGAGAAAACGAGATTCAAAGCAAACTGGGTTTGGAGAACTGTTGGGTTTCCAAACAGTGATTTTAAAATGTGCACTTGTCAAAGAGGTAAACTGTTCCTTCTTACAGATCGGAGATGATGAGAACAGGGGAAGTGGTTGAAATCCTGCTCTGAATTTCAGTGTGCTGTAGAAGCATCACTCAAATGTAAAACTCTGGATGTGGGATTGCTTTCCTGGGCTTAAGTTCTGAATCCCATGGTCATGTAAAACACTTGGGAGTGGGTATTAGACAACTATCCTAATTTCTTCCTTGGATTCCAAGAAAGTGGCAGCGCCAGCTGATGCATTGTAATGGGTTATATTTATAGGTCAATTTAACAGCTTTTTCTATTAAATCTTGTCAGGCTCTGCGATTTATATGATATTTGTTCAGCATGCTTGTAGCAGAGAAGGACTGGTAATATGAAATATGAAATATGTTAACCTCTGAGTTAAGCTAATGATAAAATTGAATTATGCTAATCACAGTTTTAAGAAGCCATATGTTTCCTTTCAACTTTATGGACTTTTGGTCTTAGATATATTTTTGCTCTTACGAAAATACAAACTGTTACTTCTTTGTAAGTACACTATGTTGTCCTGAAGGGTCACTTCCAGGTTTTCAAAGTAAGAAAAAAAGGATTTTGTTTTTAATATGTTCTGAAATTCAGGTTTTTTGAAAGATGCCTGTTTCTGCTATTTACTGTGACAATCCATTCATATCTCAGCTCCAGCTTCCAACCAATTGTGAAATCTCACCACTGACTTAAAACCAGTACAGTTCTTTCGTCTCCGCAACCTATTTTGCTGGTTTCTTTATGTTAGCACAAAATAAACTATGAGCACTGCAACCCTTCTCCCATTTTGTGGATTTGATGTAAAAACGGAGCATTTGTATATCTGTAATACAAACAAGCTGTTGGACCTTGGCAGATAAGAGGGCTCAGCTTTCCAAAGCTTGCTGCCTTTCATTGACATCTTGGGTAGCTCATGTGAACTGTGTTGAATGTAAGGTATTGCTGAGTGCCTTTTCCAAAAGGTGCTGTTGTTTGTGGCTTTTTTTGCTCAGAAGTTACAGAATTTAATTTCTACGAGTAATATTTGTGTCAGTGTTGGGCCTTGAAGGTCACAGCTTGTTATATGAAGTCTCACTGTTCTTTTATCCTAGTTTTCCCACCTGTGTCTCCCACCTGCTCCAGTTTATAATCCTAGGGAAATGTGGATTAAGAGTTTACTTAGACCTTTCTTCATCTTCGGACAGAGTTGATATCTGGCAGTGTGGAGGTAATAGGCAGGGAGAGGGCAAGGTGAAGATCTGAAAAAGGGTCTTTTGTTTTCTTACAGGTTGATAAATTCTCATTTGAATTAGAGTTGTCCCTAGGGGCAACTCCTTGAGCTGCTGCACAAACTTATCCAGATGCTAGAAATCAAGCAGTATTGATTAGAAGACATGGAAAACATAGAAAATCCACTCCCATTTTCTTTCCAATCATGAATGTATTTGCAAAATTAGCCTCCTTTTTATCATCTAATTTAACAGCCAAATCACATCTTTATGCCCAAGAGCTTTGCAAGTAAGTTTTTGGATGTAGATCTGAATGCACTCACTATGTTCATTTCTGCTACCATACTGTGAATGTTCACACAGCATGTGAACCTAAAGACTGGCTCTGATGTCTAGTATGGTGGCCACAAAACGTAATTCAATTCCTGCAGAAAAAAATCACCTCAGTTAACTGACTCATCTGGTGCCCAGAGGTAGCTCTTAAAATGACACCTATTTTTGCTCTTCTTTGCCATAGGCAGCACAATAAACATTCAGATCCCAACTGTCGCAGCAGAGGTACCAATCTAGGTGAATGAGATGGCTTCTCAACACCTGGCTGTGGGATCAGATTGGAAGAGCCCAGGAAAATCTTCAGAGTGGGGCATCGCCCCAGGCATCCAAATGTACCTGCATCTCACAGGAAAATTCCTTGTAATGTTAAGCAGTGCCTGCTATGTAGTACTTGTATAAAGCTGTTGTCTGGTGGCATGTGGTTGATTTGAGAGTAAGAGTTATCTGCAGCACAAATAAAAACAAAATGAAAATCCAGTAATTGAACACAGCTGTACGGCAAGTTATTTAGATACCTTGTGTGTTGTGCCCACTTCTTTCTGATGCACACCACAGAATGGTCCCTTGGTGCCTGTGTCTGTTTAGCTCATAACAAATATATAGGCAGTGATTTGGAAATCTGCTTTGTGATTGCAATTCTGCATTAGGATTCTTCGGCTAAAATTAAAAATCTGATGGGTGTAGCTTTTTTTTTTTCTTTTTTTTCTTTTTTTTCCAAAACATTCCATTGTTTTCTTGAAAAACATGGATTTTAGTCTCGCATTATGGCAAGGCACTGATTTAAGAACATGTAGATTTGCCAACCTATAATGGGTCATCTTGTTAGCCTCATGAAGACCTTCCCAATGAGAACCTTCCCAGAAGAGATTCTGCACTCTGGAAACTTGGTAGAAGCTGCATCCTCGGTGTCTTTCAGTGAGGTCAGACTTGTTGCTCATGGAATCCAAGGAGCAGCTGTAAATGGTCTAACAGAAGTGGTTACCTCTTCTAGAAAATGTGCTCAAATCAAAAAGATATTTACAGAATTAAAAGAGGCTCAGCTGTTGCGGGAAGCTGTTATTCTAAGCTGGAAGTTAAGTAGGAGAAAAAAAAAAAGAAAAAAACAGTTAAAATCTGCAGTTCTTCATTTCCAGATATGTTTATTGTAATTTACTGATTCTGGGGGAAGAAACGGGAAATTCATGTCTTTCCAGTGTAGACAATTCTGAGCTGATTAGGAGAGATTGCAAGATCATGACAAATGTTTGTGGAGGATGACAAATAATTGTTCTTACGCACCATTCTTCTGTAGATGTCTTTTTGGTGGTAGGTAACAAACACATTTAAACCCCAAGCACGTTTGGATCTTTTTTGGAGTCCCTTAAAAAACAGTGCTGGGCTGCATTTCAGTCTTAGCAATGCGTAGTCCAGAAAGCTGGCTACTATGACAGATGGTACTGAGATATGCTCTTAGAGCTGAGGGTTTCTTAGAATGAAACACAAAGAAGGTTTTCAGAGATGGAAGGAGCCGATCACTTTCTCATTTGAGAAGCTCACTGTCTACCAGCAAACTAAAAAAAAAAAAAAAACAACAAAAAAAACACAAAAGAAGAAAATTGTTTATCTTTCAGTTTCCCTTGTAAGACAGCGCAAAATGGGTTGATGGTTGGACTAGATTATCTCAGTGCACCTTCCAACTTTAATGATGCTACGAGTCTACAAAATGAAAAAAAATAGATTAAATAGATGATTGTAGATTTCTTTGTAAGATTTTTTATACTTTCTTGGGAAGATTTGGTCCAGGAGAGTTGAGTCAGTTGGTTCCTAGGGAGTTATGAGAAGATCACAACTGCTTGTAGTTGAACAAAGATCTGAAGGCACACTGAAAAGTAAGTGGGTTTAAATTTATTTTCTCATCCGAGTGATCTGAATTTTTCAGAACAGAGATGCCCCTCTACCTATACAAGCAATTTTCTCTGCTTTCCCGCTGGAATTCTCTATTCCACTGTGTTTGAGCTGTTGGGATGTCACATCTCAGTCTCACCTTCACCCAAATCAGAAATAGATGCCTAAAAGTTACAGTGAGCTCATATTTTTCTTATGAGTGCTTTGGTGTCTTCCTTCTCTTAGTTACTGGCTTTTGGTGGAGGAGGGGTCAAGAAAATAGAAGAGGGTAAGCTATAACAAGGGCTGTTTTAGGGAAGACCAGAGGTCCTTCTCTAACCTAGCATTCTTTCTTACAGAGGCCAGTAGGAGGAATCAGTTTAAGGGAACAAAACATCAAGTGTAGAAACCACTTTCCCAAAAATGTCTGTCTGGTTTTGGAAAACAGCATTCCAGGCACTTCTGAGTCACAGTTTGTATCCACACCTTTGTGTCCGTTAGTCACACTAAACTTTCTTTAATGGATTTATCTAATTAGACTTTGAAACCATATGTACTTTTCAGTGCCTATATCATAGCGAGTAGTTTTTTATGCATGTTTTATGGTATCTTAAAGTACCTTCTGTGATTACCTACAGCTTGTTTATCCACCATAAATCCTTTTCGGGGGGCATAAATCCAATTAGTATACCTTTTATCTTTCAACATTTAGTTAAATGTCTTCGCATAACATTTTTATCAGCAGGTTTATGAAGAAGGCCATTTAGGTATTACAACTATGCTATCTTAGTTGTAGGTGAAATGAATATTTTAATTTTGCCAAATGTTACCCAGTTGTTATCAATGAATGAAGATATTAAACTCATTTAAGGCATGTGGAATTCACCTGAGAACTCATATTAAAAAAAAGGGATTATCCAGCCTTATCCTCTCTCTTTTTACTGAAGCTCATGACAATTCACACGATGGCTGGTTGTCTGTTGTGTTAAGGATGTGTGTTTGTTCCACATAATGCCCTACAAAGTACATACAAAAACTTTTACTGTTTATTCTGAACTAGTTATCAGATTTTTCATAATACATGATCTGGCCTCAGTGTTTTAAGCTTAACATCCTACATTGTCTTTTGCTGATCCAGAGGTGTGGTTTTTCTTTTGCTTCAGTGTTTCCTTGGAAAAGTCTTAGATCTACTCGTGCTTTAATTCCAAGGCTAATGAGATTTTCTCAGATATTTTTTAATCTGTGGTTTTTAAGATGGAAAACTTTATCGATTAAAGGTGCTTTTCATCACAGTCACACTCGTATCCAATTGTGTTCTTTATGTGTTTCTTCTTTATCTTTTGCTCTTAGTTCTGAAAAAAACCTTTTCATATTTTCTAAGGGGCACCAAATAAAGGTGTTTTGAACCTCAAAGAATTTTGGTTGTTTTTATTTGCAACTTGTTCACCTGAAACTGGTGGGTGATCTCATATCTCCAGTGGTCAGAGTATTTCTTTCCAGCTAGGAAGGAATAAAGGGTTTGTTTTAATGTTCGACAAGATCTCTCCTCTGGAAGCTGTATTACTGAATTATTCTTTTGTGCTTTCTCACCATCCGTGTTCCCTGCAGGGCACCTTTATTTTTTTTTCTTTCACAATGATCTTTATTTTACTGTCTTGTTTTAGTTGTAGCTTTAAAAATGTATTTATCACTAGCTCAGAGATTGTACCTTCAGTTCCTCCCGTTGGCTGTATCAGTTTTGGCAATGTGATTTCTGACCTCAGCCCATTGGGGACCTCTCCTTTCAAGGGCTGTTCTATATCTCCTCTTTTCTACCTTAGATATTTGGTATCCCACTTGAGCAGCCACATTATATTCCCCACATTCCACACGGCATCTGGAGCTGTGATACTCTCCAGGAATTTCTTTTCAGAAACAGCTTTCTTAATTGCTCCCTTCCATAGAGTATTTGCTTTGTAGCCAGGGGAGCAGGGAGTAGTGGGAAGTTAAAAGGCCAGGTTGGAGTGGTATTTTTGGAATGTTCTGATCTGCTCCCCATTAAACTCCAGTATTATGTGGTGACACAGTAAGTTCCTCATCAATTTGTGTTTCTTTTCCTTTTTATAATCTTTGCAAGTTTATCATAAAGGTGAATTCACAGATTTTAAAACTATTTGGATGCTGCCAACAGTTATTGTTATTATGACGATGTAAAAGACAAATAGTGGAGAGTGTGCATTGCAGAACTACCTGAATGTGCTTTCAAATTACCAGGCCATGTTGCTAGATTTTGCTGCTGTTCCTTAATACCACTCCCAAACCAAGCCATACAAACAAAGAAAACCCCAATCCAAACAGAGGAAACACTAAATGTAGAACAGTTCATGAATTCAGCTAAGGAGAAAAGTTGGAAGATTTTTTAGAAGCCAAAATTTGTTCTTGTTGTAAAGCTCTGGTTTTAAGTTCATAATATGAAGTACTTCGCCTGCAAATTCTTGCGCTTTGATTCAATGAAAATTCATACAACCATAGAATTATTAAGGTTGGAGAAGACCACTAAGAACATCTAGTACATATCTCAGCCATCCCCACTACGTCCATTAACCACGTCCCTCAGTGCCACATCTCCTCATTGTTGAACACCTGCAGAGATGGTGACGCCACCACTCCCTGTGCAGCCTGTTCCAGTGCCTCATATTCTTACTGAGAAGAAATTTTTTGGACTATCCAACCTGAACCTCCTGTGGCACAACTTGTGCCCCTCTTGTCCTGCAAGGCCTTTTAATGAAAACCGTGAGGCAAGGGATACCAGAGAAGTGATGGGAACAAAACAGAGGTGCAAATAAAGGCTCGGTGACTTAAAGAAGGAGCAAGGGGCCACATTAAGAAATAAAATCCAAGATGTAAGTGAAGGATTTCTGCAGAGCTCAGAATGTGCACATGTTGTTGTTAGACGTGATGTGTTGGGTAGGAGGGGAGGGCTCGGTACAGTAAAAGCTTATGTCTATCCTGGAAGGAAGGAAAGGATGCTTCCAGGCCATCAGACTAGGAAGATAATTTTAGCAGCTGTGATTTGAACAGACTGGTAAGGAAAGAAGCATGTGGGAATTGGCCAGCAGGTAGGAAGGAGCTGCCGTAATTGAGGCACGAGATGATCAGGGTAAGGATGAATGATTTAGCTGGGCTGAGAGGAGAAGTCTGTGATATCCAGTAAATCACAGAGCAGGGAAGCAACGAGCCCTGCTGAGCATCCAGCTGCCACGGAGGGCAGAGCAGGCAGGCGAGTGGATGGAGCTATAGCAGGGCTGCTTGAGCACCAGGCAGATATGGGAGGGAAATAATGCCCTGCTGGTGAGCAGTGTGCCCTCCTGGGTCTGGGGTCTGCTCTGGGAGGCAACACACTGACATTTGCATTGAATTTGCAAGCGAGCTGCATAGAAGTTGCTGCTAGCCCATCAGTGAGCAAGCCTGTAGGCAAGGGAAGACACGTGGAGGTGACGGATCTGCACTGTGGCATTTCATGGGTGGGAGAGAACAATAAGAGGGACACTGAACCAGTGCTTGGAGCTGAGGTTATTGTTTACCAGAACTTACAATTACACCGTTACCCCATGCTGCAGCCAAGAGAGGAGCTTTTTTAGTGACATCTAGTAATGTTTTTCTCCATCAGGTTTTGATTTTGTAACAAACTATCCGTGTGCTGTGTTTTTAGCTGGAGGGAAGTGACATATGGTGTTGTTTAATAATTGAATTTATTTTAGAGCATCATGTAACATAATCGCCCTGGAAGTACTGTACATACTGCTTAGCTGCCTCTGAGAATGAAAAGCAATGCTCACTTTGTGCCTGTAACTGTGCCACTGCACTGGTAGATGGCTGTGAACATCAACAAGTCAAGTAAGTGGTGTTATGCTATGGAGCTGATTGCAGGACCACTTGTATTTGGGAAGTGAGAGGTTATTCCTGACCTTATCTCTGTTTTCTTCTCAACTGGTGACCATTTGACAGTTACGATAACACTGAGTTGAAGCACTCAGTTACATATGCAGTAGGTATATGCTTCAGCACTTTCTATTTTTAATTCCTTTTGTTCTGTCACTACTTTCTTTCTGAAAATAAGTGGCGAAAAAAAATGCAATTTGCTCCATTTTTCTTTCCTATACCTACAGATTTTTGGAGAGGTTTTTTGCTTTGGCATCATTCTTTTATTAAAGTTGGGTTGGGAAATGGGGGGAGCAGAGAATTACAGAATCATAGAGTCATAGAATGGCCTGGGTTGAAAAGGACCACAGTGATCATCTAGTTTCTACCCTCCTGCTATATGCAGGGTCACCAACCACCAGACCAGGCTGCCCAGAGCCACATCCAGCCTGGCCTTGAATGCCTCCAGGGATGGGGCATCCACAACCATGCATGTGGGAAGGCATGAGCTATCAAGGGCAGCATTTGTGGTGGCAGAAATGCTTTCACAGCAAGACCCATCTTATTTATCTGACATTAAAAGCTCTTATGCAGTGGAGTAGTTTTCCACTTTATTCACAAAGGGAATAAATTGTCTGAGAACACTGGACTCTCCTCATGTGACATGATATTTTTCCTCCTGTGAAAAAAACAAACTTATGTTCAAACTGGACTGTGCTAGTGTGTTACTTATGCACAGGTATTTAAAAATCTTCATTCTACCTCTTCTTGATATTGAATGTGAGCCAGAAACAGCAGGCTTGCTATTCTATGTTAGTTAGATGTGTTTTTATCATATTAGTGAGTTTGTTGTCATACTGCTTTTCACTTTCATTAGAACAAGGTGTTCTGATTTTTCTTTTTCTTTGAGTTACCTGAAATAAATTTTAAGAAATGCAAATAGCTGTGTAAAAACAGCATTAGAACTTAAGGGAAAGAAAAATAAAGCGTAATTAATATAGAGGTGAAGATTGTGGTTCCTCTCCTTCCCTTGCTCTAACATAGTTCAAAAATAGACATTCCCATTGCAAACTGTGCTTCATTTTTCTGCCATGCAGGAAATCTCCCTGTAGAAATAACTGCCACACAGTCCTTTTCTGCACTGCTCTGAACCAAGTAAGGATATTATACCATTGGTGATATAAGTTTACCATCTTCTTGTACTGGTGCTAGATTAGATATCATTAATGCTATTAGCTGCATGAAATGACTTCATTCTTAGCATTTTACAGTGTGCTCGTGTGCATGGGTCTGTAGAAATGTAATTCACATTTTTGGAGGACTGTGGTGGAGCAGTCCGTATTGATTCTGCAGTTCAAATTTGGGTCTTGACAGCCTCCATTATTTCTCACAGTTCTCCTGGCTGCTAATTTTGGAGGGAAGATCCTAACTATATTTGAAAATGCTAAATAATTATTTCTCATAGACCATTTGGCTGCATACAGTATTTCTCCAGTTCTGAATTGCATCTGCAATTGGACTTATTTTTGGGGAAGGGAGTGTTTTTGCTGAGCTCTCTCAGAAAAGTGTTTTTATCAGCAGATGCTTTAGGAAGGAAAGCCAGAAAATCAAAGGCATCATTCTCTGTCCATTAGGAGTCCATCACCCCCATGTTACAGTGGGTTACAATTTTAGCTTTTTGGCTGATAAAAGCAGCCAAGAAGAGAATTGGAGCAGCTGGTTCCTACTAAGGAATCTCTCCTTCTGTCCTTCCCTTCAGTTTTCTTCAACAAAAAATGAGAAGGGCAGTATGAAAGTTGGTATCTGTATCTGTAAATATTTCAGCCGCAGCTCCTATAGATGTGCCTATCTGTAACACACTTTACATACTGTCAGTTCTGGAGAGTGATAAGACTAGAAACTGCTTGCAGATGACACTATGCACAAGGCTGTGCAACTTTGGTGAGGAAGAGAGTTTAATCGCTGTGTATGTGAGACTTGTGGCTCTTACCTGTTTGGTCAGTTCATTAAAGGCAAAAGATTTAGTCTTTGAGGCCTACAGGGCTCCTTTACCAAAAAAATCTTCAACATCTTCCAGGAGAGACTCATACGTGGCCTCTCAGTAAGGAAAGACAGTAAACCTCATCTCTAGACTCCATTTCAGGGAGATCCAGAACAAACACAAATGACTGTAGTGTCAGTAGGAGGAATGAATGTTACTGTACAGTGTGGGAATTACAGGAGGTCAGAGAATAAGATAAAATTTAACCTCTTGGTTGTGATGTCTATGAATCAGGGACAAACTCCCAAAGGATACATTAATAAATCTGAACTATTTCCCTGATCAGTTTATTTTAAGCCAAACTGATGAGTTTGTGGTGCTTCTTTGCGTTGTAAACAGCAGCAAAGTCTCTTCTCTCCACTTGATGCACAGAAGCTTAAAATATCAGTTATCTTTGCAAAAAAATTATATATGTTTCTGCCTTTTATTTTCCAACCAATAATCAAGACTACATAAAAGCCATAGAAAAGAGACAGACCTGACTAGAACTTTGAAGGGGGTTGACATGGCATTGTATTACTTGATTCTACATCATAATACACTGTTCTTTTCCTGTCTCCTCTTATACCCAAGAATGAGAACACCCAAAAAAATCCCTTTGAATTGATCCACTATTTGTCATCAGAGTCCTACAAGAGAGTTATTGGATGAAAGGCACATCATTACTGCAGGCTTGAAGCAGAATGCAAAGATAAAAGTTTTATTCAATTGAAAGTGAAGTCAGTGATTTGAGTAGATAAGAAAGTAAATTATATTACAGTCATTTGAGAAATCTCATTTGTGTTTATAAGCATCCAAGGAAAATGATTTGGTTTTTAAAATTATCTCAGGTAATATTCCATGAAAAAAAAGATGTATTCAAACAGAAGGAAAGGTCTGGATTTGTGTTACTTGATGTTAATGTCTCTGCTGTACTAGGTAGGCTTCCTTTGTACTGAAAGAACAGTAACAGGCACTCAAAAGTTTAGGGTTGTTTGGTTTGGATAGTTGTCTGGTCAGGTTCAAAGAAAGTCTGTTTCTCCCCATTGAACACAGAGGAAGCATAAGGAGGCGAAGAAAACAGCTCCATTTGCTCAGCTGAATTCTGCCTTAATTATTTCCTGTATTAAGGAAGTAAGTTTTTTTTTCTGTCTGTGTGAGTTGTAGAATACAACCTCCAACCATACAGCATGCTTTAGTTTGATGTAATGATAAAATCTTTATAGATACTAAGAAGTCAGATAAAGTTACCAATCCAAACATCACTTTATATGCTGCTAACACTCCTTGGCATGTAAGAAGTGTCTGAGCAGTACTGGTGTATAAATATTTAAATGTTTTTTAAATGTTAAATTTCCTTTAGAAAATATGGAGGAACTGTGCATATGAGCTATAAATGATAATATGATAATAGCAAAAGTCAGTATTTTTTGATGGAATCTATTTAAATGGTTGCTTTGTAAATTAAACTCGTTGGAAATTGTTTATTGTCACAGATAAATTTCACAAGGGAACCTGGAACACAGTGTGATATCCCGTAGTACTTCTGAAGGCAGGATGTAAGTGGCACACAGACTACTAAACACTGAAATGTGAACATGATCTTGAATCATAATTTTGTCAATAGAAAGGGCAAAACACAACCTTATGAGGTTCAGCAAGGACAAGTGTAGAGTCTTACACCTGGGAAGGAATAACTGCATGCATCAGTACAGGTTGGACTTGAGCTGCTGGAGAGGAGCTCTGTAGAGAAGGACCTGCGTGTTCTGATAGACAGCATGTTGGCCTTGAATCAGAGAATCATAGAATCACCAAGGTTGGAAAAGACCTACATGATCATCCATTCCAACCATCCACCAGTCACCAATAGTTCTTACTAAACCATGTCCATCAACGCAACATCTATGTCAGCACTGAGCCCTTGTGGCCAAGAAGGCTGATGGTATCCTGGGGTGCATTGAGACCTGGAGCATGGCCAGCAGGTCAAGGGAGGTGATCCTTCCCCTCTGCTCTGATGAGGTTGGAATACTTTGTCCATTTATGGCTTCCACAGTTAAAAAAAAAACAGATGTCCTAGAAGTAGTCCAGCAGAGGACAACGAAGATGATAAAGGGACTGGGGCATCACCTGTTTGAGGAAAGGCCTGAGTCTGTTCAGTCTAGAGAAGAAAAGACTGAGGGGGGAAACTTAATCACCATATATGAATATCCAAAAATCAAGAGTAAAATGAATGTAAAAGAACAAGAGAGAATGATCACAAAATGAACACAGAGAGTTTCATCTAAACATGAGGAAAAACTTCTTTGAGTATAACAGAGCACTGGAACAGGCTACCCGGAAAGGTTGTGTAGTGTCACTTCTCTGGAGGTGTTCAAAACCCTCCTGGATGATCTCTGTGCAACTCAATCTAGGGAAAAATGCTTCAGCAGGTGGTTGGACTGGATAATCTCCAGAGGTTCCTTCAAACCCATTTGACTTTGTGATTCTGTGAAGCTGCGTTTAAAAGGATATTTGAAGGATGCAGGTTAATTTAATAGGATCAGGCCCAAACCAGAAGGGTTGCTTATTACACAAGATCGGGAGATAGTAAGATTCCGTATGTGTCTTGAAATCTGACAGCAAAACTGCTGTAGTTTATCAAGGGAATATTGAAAAACTAATTTATTTGATTAAAATGTAGATTGAATGAGAATGGCAGGTAAGCTGTTTAAATTTGTTTGCATTACTTGGTCCCTTTGAGGTTTGATTTTTCAGTGTGTTGGTGATGTTTCAGGATTTAAGTTATTTTCTTTTATTTTATGCTGTAGCTGAAAAATTAGACACTACTGAAAGACAGAGAGATACTTTTCGCAGCAGATAAGGTCTCCTTCATTGAACCCCCCTTGTTACAGCTCTGTAGACTCTTTCCAGAGCACTGACTAAAGTAATGGTAATGTATGATATTGAGTTTCTATAAATACAGTAAATAAAAATTTCTGCTTTTAGTTTGTCTGTAATATCTATTTTTCATTGTTGCTGCTTTGCTTTTCTGCATTGTGTACCATACATTTTTATGTGATACCAAGGTAAGTAAGAGCAAAAGGACAAAGTAAATGCCTCCTATTGGGACTCATCCTTGGATGTGGCAGCTTTGCTCCCAGCAGGAGTGGTAGCTGTCCCATCACTGCAGGGCCTTTGTGGCTACTTAAGGAAAAGACAGGGAAATATGGACCCACTCTTTTCTGCTTTGTATACTTGAACTTCTCAGCCTACTTTGTGAAATGAAATATTCAGCTAAAACTGTCCCATTCACACACAAAGTCCTATTTTTGTTCCAGTTGCTCACTGTGGTATTCTTTCATATCTTGCTAGACAGATGTGATTTAAGAATGTTTTTCTCCGTAGTTCCTAAGATTCTTCTTCTTCTTCATGAGTTAGAACATGTCTGTATTTTACTGAGCTTAAAATTACTCTTTTAAAGGTTCATTTGCTCAACAGCCCTTGCAACATATACCAATTGTAAAGAAAGTGTTCACTGTGAATGAAAGCCTATCTCTAGAGTATAGAAACAATTTCATTTATAATACTCATAATTTTCTATTTTTACTTTAGAAGAAAATAGAGAAATGAGGAGAAACCTAAAATAGAGTATGTAATTTCTGAAAGAGTAGAGTTAATAAGTGGTAGTGTGAGAAAGTAAATTAGAAAACGTGATCCGTGAAAAATGGCAGAATGGCTTACTTGTTTTTCCAAAGACCCAATAATTTAATTATTATCGATTATTTATGGTAGCACAGTCCTGCTAATGCTGCTGACTGACTGGTGCATTGCAAGCAGTGAGACAAAAAGAAACCTTGCCCAGGAAAAAAAAACAAACAACAAACATCTACATAAGCGAAATAAAATGACTGAATGAGCTGAGGAGGGTTTGAGGAAACGATGTTGTAATTCAGTGCAATAGGCAGTGACTGGTAACGTGTCATCAACAGCATTACTCTTGCGAAGCTTTTGTAGGCATCACACCAAGGAAATGTTTTAAAGAGTGAAAAAAGCCACATAACTCTTCCAAGAGCCAGTGGGCAGCCTAAGCAATGGCTCAAAAAAAAGCCTTATTTAAAATGAAACAGATGGACAATGGCTGTCCCCACATGCCTGTTAGAGGTGAGCTCAGCCATCCAGTGCAGAGAGAGGAAAATACAGCAGAGGATAGGTTGCAAGCAAGAAAATGAAGCTGGCGCTGGATTTCTATACTATGATTACACTTCTTATGTGATGATATGAAGTCAGAATTCATTAAAGCCTTTTTATAGGCACAGTAGCAACACCATATGGAATACTGCTGTCCTGGTCACGGCCACATGATAGTCTCTTAAGAATACCATGTGTATTCGGTATATAGTTTGTGACACAGTAGATGTGTGTGGAAGAGATGTGTGCACAGAATTAAATTTATCTACTTCTCAACTAATGCCAAGCAAGTTTTATTCTTACCATTCAGAGAAATGCAGAGAAATGACGTAAAATATGGGATTATCTACCTCTAAATTTGCACTCACTTATGAGAGCATGGAGAACTGCACAGCAGGATATCACCATTATGATCTCATGTGTATTTTTACCTATGGATGTATAAATATAAGACTGTCTAATGGCTTTAAGTTCAGAAGATGCTACTGAACAGCACACTGTTAAGCTACAGAATGGGTTTTCTTTCTAGTTGTCCTAAATATTTTTTGTAAATGATACCAGTCTCCTTCAGTAAAGTTCAGTAAGAGAACAAACAGACCACATTGTATTATTAACATTACATTATATACAACCTCCAACAAAATGTATTTTGCTTGTAATTTTCCCTTCCCAAAAGCAACAAAGAAGCTTTTCTATATTGTAGTTACAGTTTGAGTCACAGAATCACAGAATGTCCAGGTTTGGAAGGGATCTCAAGGATCATGAATCTCCAATCCCCCTGTTGCAGGCAGGGCCACCAACCTCCACATTTAATACTAGACCTGGCTGCCCAGGGTCTAGTCTGGCCTTGAACACTTCCAGGTATGGGGCATCTACAACCTCTCTGGGCAACCTGTTCCAGCACCTCACCACTCTCTCTGTAAAGAACTTCCCCCTGACGTCCAACCTAAATCTTCCCTCTCTCAACTTAAAACCATTTCCCCTTGTCAAGCCAAGTCAAGTGCATTAAATCCCGTTGGTGGATTAATCTCTTCAATATAAACCTGATATGAGAGGGTGGAGCAGCAAACCCAGTGCTAAAACTTCTGTTTGGAATTTCATCTCTCTAAATAGACAAAAGAACCATCTGCCTAAACATCGATAAACATAGGAATGCAAATAAGTCAACTCATCAGTGGTGGTTTTATTACCCCTTGTTAATAAATGTTGAAATACTTAAATTCTACCAAACTAAGGAGTGTTTGCAGTTCTTCATCATGTGAGGCCCATTTAGGAGTGTAAGATAAAATAAGCATGCTGATGCTAATCTCAGTGCAGATTGCAGATCTGGGGCTGAAACCATTTCCATTTTCAGTTTAGCTAATTGGTTTCCAATTGCCTCTTTCATTTCACTGCACCCAAGTGCTCATTTTCAAATCTGGAAGCAACTGCACTACTAACTCTATAAAACAAAAATATTTTTGCTCGGCTTGTTGATTATCTTAAGCATCTTTTCTGATATCGACAAATTTCATGCTACTAATGATCCTTATAACTAGAGTTATTTGACTTACATTACTTTCACAAAACAAACTGAAGAAGGTTGGAACTGATTTCTACTCTCCTGTTGTATCCATGGCATGGATGGCTCATCACTTGTCACTACCATTAAAACAAGACAAATGTTTTTATGTCAGAATTTTTTCAGATTTAAAAGAAAATTGCATCAAGGAAGGAGGTGATAGCTTCCAAATGGTTTGGCATATGTACAAAACTGTGTGCATTTGGAGTGTACCTGTTAATCAACTATCCCTTCCCAGCCCCAAATAAGAACAATCTATAGATTGATTGTTATAGACTGCAGACATTTTTCTTTCTTTCTTAAATGTTTATGTGCTGAGGAAGACTGTAATTTGGTCCAGAGGTTCACTCCGTTGTGTCTGTGCTCATTGTGTCAGTCAGGTATGTCTGTGGCAGTTCCTCGTGATGTGCATGTGAACGTGAGCTTCAGGTGTTCATACTTCTTGAACCCATGAGTTGCCAACTCCATTTTCAGTAACATCAGGAGAGATAAAATGCATCAGTTAAGCTTGATATACTTCATGTAGAAGCAAACTGTAGCACTAGTAATATCCAAGGTGGCATTAATTGCAAAATTGAGAACAGCACTAATACTGTTTGTGTGAGTTGAAGATTGCTAATGCTTCCCTGAAGAAGTTTTTAGTTTGCCTGCTTTGTGATGCTCTCCTCTTTCATTTTTGTATTGCAGTTTTCTTTCTTCCTTGTCCACTTGGAGAATGTCTGAGAAAACATTTATGTTTATTTGAGTACTTAGAATTAATGTTTATTAATTCTTCCTCTCTGGTTTATTTCTCTCAAAGATAATTACAGTTTACAATTAACTAGATTTTATTTTAGTTCGTCTGCCTAATTGTTTACATGGCAGCAGTAATAGTCACAGTCTTTTACATGTCCTCTGAGTTTGCCCACATTCATTACAAAGAAGCCTTTGTGAAAGTGTTGACTACCAAAATTTCACTGTCTGAAGGTAGAGCACGTCATCTACAGTGCATTAAATTCCATCATCTTTCAGTTTTTATATAATTGTAGTATTGAAATGTTGATAAAATCTGAGTACAGTAATGTAAATACTTGCATATACTCGATATATAAATTTGTAAGTTATGTTCATTTTCCTTTTTTGTAAGGTAATATTTTTATTATGAAGATTTTGAAATAGTGTATTAACAGGTTCCAAACATATGAGCAAACTTTGATTTACTTAAACTTTGATGTACTTACATCTTCAAGTCATCACAGGTACATTGTCTCTGTTGTTATAAAGGAATATAGTTATGAAAAATTGGATGGCTAGGTAAATGTATTGAAAGGACTGGGAGTTCAGCATATTTAATTTTAAGCCAGGGTTATGACATGTTGATCACAATCTATGAATTTTCTAAGAATATAAAACTTATAATGGAAAGCAAAAGGTATACAGAAAGATCTAGAAGCTGGAGTCTGAAGCTGGATACAGTCAGACTTGAATTGGAAAGCTTTTTTGTACAGGGAGAATAATTCACTCAGCGCAGGAGCACTGATGAGAAGGGTGTTGGATTCACCATCGCTCAATGCCTGATGTTTTTCTAGAAGCTGTTCTGAGGTGAACACACCTGAATTGAGGCTGTCTGGGGCTGTGTGTTGTGTGGGTCCCACTGTCAGGTCTGTTTTTCTGAGTTACAGCTAAGGTGGGTGGACGTGTTAGAAATGGGGCAACTCATAGAAGTTGCAGTGTGATCTGAGGGAGGCTTTGATTGATCTGATGTCAGGCCTGCCATCACTATCCGTGAACTTAAATGTTTTGCTAATACTCCTCACGCCTGTAATCTCTTAATGGAGAGACCGCCTATGGGAAGATAATGAACTTCAGTTAGAGGGATAAAGTGTGTGTTCTCGTTCTACTTATTATTAAGTAATATTCTTGGTATGGCATGACTGCAGCCAACATACTTGGGTAGTCATTTTCTTAAGTTAGAAGCTTTTATGCTTCACTCTTGGGTTCATATTTCATCCCTTTGCATGATGTAGTCTGAAAATAAGCATACTACATTTTGTAATTTTTCTCAATGCAAGATAAATGCCATACGCTGAAGAGATTAAGAAACCCAGGTTTACTGATTGTAAGTTTTCTTTATTACTAGTGGGCAACCAATAAGAAGGATAAATGTTCCTTTTCGATACCAAAACCTTGGAGATTCTTCTAGGTAGACATCTGTGTACAAGATAGTTTTTAATGTGAATAAAAATTGTCTTACTGTTCACATATAGGGAACTCTGCTTTGCCAATAGAAGCCTATAGCAGTGATACACACATATAATAAATCCAAATTTGTGTATGTGAATGTAGTTTAAACGTTTTGCTGTATGCGTTTAAAACTGTTACTTAAAATCACATTAAATGTGAAAAAAAATACTGTCCAAGTGAATCTTAGTAAAATATGAATTTACTGGCCATTGGTGAGATACTGCTTCTTCCATACATTTTGTTTTGTCTTCTAAGAATTTCTCAGATTCTGCTGTGTTACAGAGTTCAATATTGACCTTAATAAAACGTACACTTAAAAAAAATTACAGCATTATTTCTACCTTCACATCCCACACCTGGGACAACTGTGATCATCTTGCTATCATGGAACATTAAATAAGAAATCCCAACTGCACTCCAGGGACCAACAGTCGGCAATTGGTAACTGGCTCCCAGGCTCACTGGAGAAGGGAAAATCATATCTTTGTAGAGTTACGGGAAGAAAAGTTCATGTATTTTAACAGCTCTTTCCCTTTTGTCAAATCCTTGTTAATGTTAGCGCTGATTATCCTCTTTCAGATCTGTTATATATGTATATATTTGCCTTACAGTGCAGGTGGAATGGTGAACCAAACAGCGGCAGCTGATATTTGTGTGCATTAGAAAATATGCTGAAGTTCAAATGGAATTTTTTTTTGAGGAAGAATACGCTGTATTCTTATGGTTTTAATTCTGTGTGCTGAGATCAGCATATAGAAGGGTTTGTTGGATTATTTTAATGGTGGAGTTAGTTAAATGAATGATTACTAAAAGAGGACATTTATTTCACATTCAATTATTTAACGACGTAAACTGTCAGCGTGTTTTATTCCAAGATTCTGCAAGCTGAACTTAGAAGCCAATCCAGTGAAGTCTTTGGAAATGAATTTTTCATTAGCTTTAGTGGCTTTTTTTCAGTGGTTACTGTAGGGTTTGGGTTGGAAGGGACTTCAAGGATCATGAATCTCCAATCCCTCTGCCACATGCAGGGCCACCAACCTCTACATTTAATACTAGAGCGGGCTGCCCAGGGCCCCATTCAACCCGGCCTTGAACACCTCCAGGGACAGGGCATCCACAACCTCTCTGGGCAGCCTGTTCCAACACCTCACCACTCTCTCTGTAAAGAATTTCCTCCTGACATCCAACCTAAATCTTCCCTCCCTCAACTTAAAATCATTTTCCCTTTTCCTGCCATTATCTACCTTGTAAAGAGATGACTCCTCTCCTGTTTGTAGGCTCCCTTAAGGTACTGGAAGGCTGCAATGAGGTCATCTCATTGATAGCTTTCATTCTCCTGTATTCTTCGGTCTTACCTTTAAAGGATGTAAATATCATGATACAAAGCTCCTTACCTCAAGGAAAATTCATATCCTTTGATTTTACGGTCTTCAGTGGCTAAGGTTAATTGATAACACACAGCGTAGCTTTTCATTTTGACCCAATTTATTGTACTTGCTGTCCTTAGTTTTTGGGGCAGTCCATTGGATTAGGTGCATGACAAAGTGTCAGGAAACCTTGTTTTCCAGATTTGTCTCTGATCTTCTCAATGAAATCTATTTTCTGTGGCTGTAAAAGAAAGGAACATCTTTCCCTTAAAGGGGAACACTTTTAATAATATTTTGATTTGGTCTTTTCTGAGAAACAGTTAGCCTACCATTCTCTTATCTACACCCTTAAGTTGATTTTGATGTCTGCCCTTCCTTCACTTGAGTTAGAACTGTCACTTGATTGTACGTCTGTTGATTTATGTTTGTATATCAGGGGAGGTGATTCTGAACTGCTGTGTGTCATGCATTTCATGACTTAAATTGCTAAGGATTTTAAGTAGGGATGGCTGTAATTAGTGCATATTAAATGCCTTTCAACATACTGCTGTTAAATGCGTTTTGAGGTAGTGTCACGCTGCACATCAGATGATTAAAATTGAGGACAAGTTGTCCGTACTAGAATAACTTTTAATGTTTTGGGGCAAAATGTCCATTTCAGCATTGAGTACAGTGACAGAAAAAAAAGGGGAAAATAGAGACTGTTTCTGATTTTATGGGCTTCCCACCTGCAGTTTTGCAGGGGAGACCTGTCAGGGAATTATCAGTTAGGGTATTGAGGTAACCAGATTGTCATATATTCATGTCTGATGTTTCCTTTCAAGGGTTAACCACAAAATGCAAAGGCATATAATAACATGCTCTGTGGATAGAATAGGAAAGGCTAAATGCAGCTGTCATCTCTACTCGGCTCTTGTGAGGCCCCATCTGGAGTACTGTGTTCAGGTGTGGAGCCCTCAGTATAAGAAAGACATAGAGATTTTGGAAAGGGTCCAGAGAAGGGCGACTAAGATGATCAGGGGACTGGAGCACCTCCCCTATGAGGACAGGCTGAGGGAGTTGGGCTTGTTCAGCCTGGAGCAGAGAAGGCTGCGGGGTGACCTCATTGCAGCCTTTCAATACCTGAAAGGAACCTACACCCAGGAGGGGTGTAAACTCTTCAAAAGGGCTGACAATAGCAGGACTAGGGGAAATGGATCCAAGTTGAAGGAGGGAAGATTTAGGTTGGATGTTAGGGGGAAGTTCTTTACAAGGAGAGTGGTTAGGCCCTGGAACAGGCTGCCCAGGGAGGCTGTGGATGCCCCGTCCTTGGAGGTGTTCAAGGCCAGGTTGGACGGGGTCCTGGGCAACCTGATCTAAATGTGTCTGTTTGGTGGCCCTGCCAGGCAGGGGGGCTGGAACTGTATGATCCTTGAGGTCCCTCCCAGCCCGGGTGATTCTGTGATTCTGTGATTCTGTGAGTGCTTCCCCGAATGCTGACCACGTGTTGTGGAGGTGACTCCACTCTTCCATGGTGGAGAGGAATAAGTGAGCTCCAGGTCACTGTGGAGCCTGGTAAGACCAACATTTTGCCTTGTAACGGAGATGTCCTGCTCTTCTGCAACTACTGAAGAACGTGTAGTAGCTGAACCTGAAAGCACAGTTCTCTCCAAAAGCCAGATTCTCCATCCTCAGTGGCAGTGCGTTTGTTCTCAGGACTGACAGTGGGATGTTCAGGTCAGGTCAGCGCAGTGAACTCACCACCCAATCAGGTGCCGCACTGGTAATCCCATATGTGAGATCCGGGCAAAGGCACGAATGTTGCCTTTCAGGGAGAGGCTCTCCCTCGGGCCTGTCTCCAGCACGCTGAGGGCCAAGCACCTCTGGCCAACTCATGGGTAGGCTTTTCTCCTCTTGCTCAGGCCATGGTGTGCCGTGTGCTGAGGTCCTTCCAAGAGATATCCGGACCCAGTGCTGCCTGGCTGCACGTGTTGTGGCGTTCAGACAAAGGCAGTTGTCAGCCTGTTTCTGAAGCAGAACATCTGAATAATCACAGTGGACCATGGGAATGCACTGAGCGCAGTGCCTTCGGGAGGGATTAACGCTCACTAATGCACCATTCGGGACAGAAGAGTCTCAGGTGTTTGCCAAGAACCTACGAGCAAGTTTCTTTTTCTTTTCTCTCTCTTTTTTTTTTTTAATAAACACATCTTCCTGAAATTATGAGAGCAGACCCAAGCAATCACAGTGACTCAGCTGCAGGGCTATAAGCAGTTCGCGCTGCAGATTGAATCTGTGGTAGCTGATGTCATTTTGCTGCACGGTGAAAATGACAAAGGATTCCTTCCCTGTGCGCTCTGTGCAATGTGCCTTGTGCAAAATCCTGTAGCGTGCCAGAGCAGTTCCTAGGAGAGGACAGAAAGGAAGAGGCGTCCTCAGATAGCTGAAGAGACCGTTCTCACCTATGTCTTGCTGTAACAGCGCCGTGGTCCGGGCTGGGTGTGCCAGCAGAGAAAGAAGGAGATACACCCAAAGGCAGCGAGTGACAGGACGTTCATTCACAGCTGGATGTTGCAGGGAATGGGATTTTGTTTCTTATCCAGTTGTGGCCATTTCCGACTGGAAATAGGGCAACGAGTTTCTGTTAAACTGCGACTCGACCAGAGTGACCAAAACTGCAGCTGCTGCTCCTGTGCAGTGAGGTACTGGGGAGTGCACAGGAGGCTGAAACTACTGAAGTATCAGCACAGAGCACTGAATTCCAAGGACCAGCATGGTAACTGAAACATTACATTTACCACCACTGCTTGCAGGTTTGACTGCTTTTGCCATTGAACCCAGTGATGTTTCTTCGTTGGTTATGGGGCAAAATAACGGAGAGTCTGGTCTGCTCCGTCTCTCTGCTCCGTGTGCCTTATGGCTCTCCTTACAAGCCGTCTGTCTCAGCGGGACGTCAGTGGCATCACCTTGCTGTCCAGACCCTGACTTTTTCCTGGGGATGCACAGCAACGTCTGTGTGAATTCCTGGCTCATTCTGAGATCAGAGGCTGAGCCGACAGCAGGAAAGCCGGAGCTCCCTCACAGCTCTGCTCAAAGTTTCCCTCTGCTGCCCAGCGGTCGCTTTGTCTGCCCCTTCTTTTAGCACGCCCTGCTCTTACTGCGCTCTCCTGGGCTGAGGTCAGGAAGCGGCTTTACCCGCACCGGAAGCACCATCTGTGGGCTCTGTGTCTCAGAGATACCTGGGCATTCCGTTCGTGTGCCTGTGGCCTGACTGTAAGCGGGGCACACGTGCAGAGGAAGTGCCCAAGGATGCTGCAGGGCGTGGGAGCGTGCGGAGCTGCCCAGACCAGCTCTAAAAGCACAGCAGAGCTGTCAGGAAACCGCGGCCCCTGTCCTCCTGCCTGTTTCCGCAGCCCTGTGTATGCGTAGGGCTGCCGTACGGATGGCTTCACAATGGATGGGCTGGGATATGGATCTTTACTTGTGAGTACATCTCTCCCCTCCGCTTCCCTCTCTCCCCAGGCTGGGATGTGGGCTGCAGCTTCCCCACGGTGAGCGCGGTTCCCCTCGGTGCAGTGAGAGGATGCAGCAGCCATTCCCTGAACTCTTCGTCAGGGCGCTGGCGCTGTGGAACACTCCGAGGTCAGATGATTGTGGCCGTGGCCTGAACCGAGGCAGTGAGTTTTACCCCTAAAATCCCCATAGGGATGGAGGGATCCCATCAAAACCCCATGTGGATGGGAGGATCCTATAAAGACCCCATAGGGATGGGGAGACCCTAAAATCCCCATAGGGATGGGGGGACCCCAAAAGAAAATCATCTGGGTGAGGAGACCCTAAAAAAACCCGGTATGGATGGAGCCCCCCC
>JAPSGF010000042.1:3622026-3650701 GCA_035772895.1 Perdix hodgsoniae
GGGGTCCTGGGCAACCTGATCTAAATGTGTATGTTTGGTGGCCCTGCCAGGCAGGGGGGCTGGAACTGTATGATCCTTGGGGTCCCTCCCAGCCCGGGTGATTCTGTGATTCTGTGATTCTGTGATCTTTTTCTTTTTCTGTTTGTTCTTTCTAACATCTTGAAAAACAGATGCGATGCATGTTGTTCGTTTCATTAGTGTGCACAGGTTATAAATGTCTTAGCTTTGGGCAGTTCCTGAGGAAATACAGTTATTGTTTTGTTGTTTTTTTTTTCCTGGATTTTGAATCATCTATTAAAGTCACAGGTCCTTGTTTACAAGTGAAGATCCCATATGTGAAACAGAATTGTAATTTCTTCGGTATTGCTCTTATTGTTCGCATTTTAATGAAGCACTCAGGGCTCAGTGAAGAGGATTATTAATATTGTAGAGTTTGTTGCTGGGTTCTTTTTGTACTGTGAGGCTTCCAGAATAAGTGCAAACTTTTTTCTAAGAAGCATGTTTTGAGTTTATAGGAGAGAAGGATTTAAAGTATTGCAGATGTTCCTGTTTTGGAAGCAAACTGGAGTAGGACAGCCAACTTGGTTTTATATACCTTATAAGGGTAAAGAGATTGGAGAGTTTTTACAAAGGATGCTTTATTCACTGATTATACGTGACTGAGCTTCACTTCAAAGAAAGTGGACAGTTAAAAAAACTCCCTCCATACTTATCTATATATTTTGCTTCTAAAGCGACAAAGTTATAGGCTCTAGTTATATTCCTATGAAGTTAAGGGGATCTGCCCTTCATCATCAAGTGACACTGTGGCTGGGAGTGTTCCATTCTGCCTGTGTGTCACCAAGCCCCCAGGAGCTCAGCACTGACAGTCTGATTCAAAGCGTACCTCAGGCAAAAGAGGCAGTCTTGCTAGACGAATGACTGATTCATATGGGAATCCCTAGGATATAAAGTGATTGGTAGTAAACGAAAGGCATTTGAGTCCTCATGAACTGCTGACATGCAATTCCTGTTGGCTCACCCAAGAGAGAAAGTATTTCTTTTTGTCTGATCTTGTAAATGTAATGTTTGCAGACCCCCAAAAATCCAGCTCTGTGCCACCGGAGAGCTGTGGAGTGACTGGGAAGGAGTGGAACATTCATTAAAACATTTGATGGAAAGATGTGTGTTATTCTTCAGAAAAATGAGAAATTTTAAGAAAATGGGTAGAAAGATGGAAAATGGCTATTTACCTCATATTTCATAGATGGTTTGTGAAGGGCCTTTCAGAAATCATGCTATCATTTTCAAGCCCTTTGCTAGAAAATTCAAGTTTTGTTAGGCGTAAGGTTTCCTGGGACCAAGGCAGAATTAAAAGATTCGTTGCTTGCTCTTTTCTTCACTTGTCCTTTCACAGTACCAGAAGCTGAAGTTCTTTCCTCCTTTCTTACAGTATCTGGTGTATAGGCATCATTGAACTACACAAAATTGTGCACTGCGTCCTTCAGCACAGTGATTTCAACAAAGATAGACCTCTGTAAAATTGCATCACTGATGTATATGAACAGGCTCTGCCACAACATCCCATCTTTGATGTTGAAAAAGACTGCCCTTAACACGTGTTGTTTGAACTTGCCTGCTCTGTTCACAGCAAAGAGGAGGAAGAAACAATCACAATTTCTCCTGCTTTATGACACTGAAATGTAGTGGGTCTGGGTCTGAGCTATTAGCAACTGACATCTGCAAGCCTTGATTAAAAATCCAAGAAAGGATGAAAATATGGATGAGTATCACAACATCCACACTGCTTATCAAACCTGCCTGGCATTTTGAGCCTTCTAGCTTCCCCCAGTGATTAATGCACATGCCATAGAGAGGTCGTATAGAGTTTTGACAACAGTTGCTTCCATTCATGTGCTGAAATAATAGATTTCTTCAGACAGAGGATGTAGAGATGAGTGGAATTTTGGGTTTCCAAGTCATACCGGGAGGAAACTGTTAGATTTTCCTGTCTGGACCTGGCAGAGCAAATTCTGAAGAACCAACTGACTTCTCCAGTTGAAATGTTTCTGCCTGGACAGTGGCAGTTTCAAATCTACCTTGCAGCTTACAGCCCCTTTTAATTTTTTTTTTTTTTTTTAATTGCGTTACTTTCAGGAGGAAAGAGAGCCAAAGTAGCCTTGTGTCTGGTGTCCCCAGTGCTGACTGCCTTGAGCAATCAGCTTTCATCTAAGCTGTGAGCTTAATCAGCCTCTGAGAGAGAACCAAGCAGTTCCCAAGGCACAGTTCAAGCGAAAAAAGGCTAGAAATGTGTTTTAGGGTGCTTGCCCCACTCCTCTCCATGGAATCACTGGCACATGTGCTCAAAAGGATGAATAACAACAGAGTTTTGTGAAAAACTGCTGGAGGCTATTTTTGGAGGAAAAAACACCTCTCCCTGAATCTCTTCTGTTCCTGTGCCCATAGTTGAAAGAAGGGTTACTTGGCTGCCAAAGTCTCAGATCCAGAAGTTTGAGGTCTAATTGGAACCTCAGGTCTTTGGGATGTTTTTCTCCTGTTTAAGTACAAACTGACAAAAGTCAGAGTTTGAAGTCTTCGACATCAGAAAACTGCTTTCACTTTGTATTTGGAACTGGCTTTGAGCATAGGTAACATTTGCGTTCCCTTTTAAAGGTGTAGATTTAGATATGCAGTTGCTTAATTTACAAGGTAGATTTGTTCTGCAGTTACGATCACTTTAAATCTATCTTCTAAATTATTTTACTTGCTTTCAGACTGTTCTTAGAGATATTATTTTGGTGGGTTTTTTTTGAGAGAGAGAATGATGATCGAATTTATGAGCGTGTTCTCTATAGCAACATCAATTATTCCAATAAAGGCCAAATAAAAAGAGCTATTTACTTGTTTTCTCAGACAAAGACTTGCTGAGACTTTCAAATAGCTCAGATGTCTGTATCACAGCACTCCTGTGTAACACAGTGAATTCTCATGCTGCCTTTACATGTGTTCCTGCACTATTCAGCAGAGAGGTCCATAAAAAGGCACTTGTCGATACCCTAGAGACTTGCTTGTTATCATGCTTTTTTTAGACCACTTCCCCAAATAATGCAGATCAATGCAATGGAACTCAAAATAGGAGTCAACAACATGAAAAGTGATTTTGGTGTTTTACTGAGTGAATGTCACTTTAGCAGGAGGTTGCTTTTGGTCTGCTGGACAAAAATAAATTTGTTCTGTTAAATGTGCAAAAACTAGGAAGCTCCCTGCTGTTTATTTTACAACAACAACAACAACAAAAAGATTACTGTCTTGCTGTTGGAGTTGGTTGTATTCCTCCACAGAACAGAGATACATGAACTGAGGTGTTTTTAAAGGATGGAGAAATCTCTGTTTCTGTTGCTATGAGGCAAGCATATTCCATGCAGAAAAAGGGAGGAGAAGGCTCATCCTGTGCGTGTGCCAAATGGTTATCCAAGGCACAAGACAAGAAGACTTAACTGATTCACTTTGTTTCTGCAGTTATCTGAGTTATCATTTTTTATTGCTTTATTGCATAGTTGATTGCCTGGTAAATGGAATTTCTCATACATTCTTCTTTAAAAATATGAGAATGAAAATTACCATGGGATTTGTTTAGATTTGTTGTTGTTTCCATGAAACTTCACTTTCATTAAGTCTTTCTCCCTTGCACTCTGACCATGATTTCCCTCAGCCTAAAGCAAGGGAAATGATCTCCCCACTTTAATATTTTCCTTTGATTAAAACTGTATAACTCATGCTGAGAGAAGTAACACGTTGTTTTTATAGTTCCTTCTTTGTCTGCACCACTCCAAGGGCTCCATAAAGAGACAGGTGGTATTTACACCATTTTGTAGTTAAGAAATTGAAACAGAGAGTAGGAAATGTCTTTGCTAAGACTTCATTCCACTGACTAGCACGATGCCCTCTGTGACAATGTAATGCCAGTTTCCTTTAGTAAGTCAGCTCTTAAATCATACTATTTTCATGTTTCAGCTCTGCCATTGGTGATTTAGCCTTGTGCTAGGATAGTCTTGCTTTGCAGACATGCCGATGTAATGCTGAGTCTGGTAAGGGAAATACGTAGATACTCAATTTTAAGCTCTTCCTTCACTTCTCAGTGTAACAGAAAGCCACATCTTCCTAGAAAAATCACACTACACTGACCTGTGTAGCAGACCAAGTAGATGAGCTGCTAAAGTGTCTTGCTGAAGTGTCTATGCTGTACCAGAAAGTTCAGCTTTGGTGCTTACGCACTGAAGGTGAACACAAAAGGCAACCAAATATTGAGAGGAAAAGCTGTCATTCCGAGAAACTCCCAAAGAAATGGCACCAGGGAATGTGGATGCCCAGCAGGATCCCTGGCAGCACACTGGTTTCCTCATAACATTGGAAATTGAGATATTATAGTTGTGCCAATGGCTTTAGTTCTGGTCTGAAGCCCGCTGCTGAGTGATGCTAATGAGGCTTCAACTTGGTTTCCAGTCATACATTACTTAATACTGGGGAAATGTATTCTTTCCACAGTATCTTTCAAAACACTAAGACAAAACTTCAGAAAGCAAATGGTATCCTGGGCTTTATCAGAAGAGGGGTGTCCACCAGGGATAGGGAGGTGATTATCCCCCTCTACTCTGCTCTTGTGAGGCCCCATCTGGAATACTGTGTTCAGGTCCGGAGCCCCCAGTACAAGAGAGACAGGGAGCTGTTGGAGAGGGTCCAGGGGAGAGCCACAGAGATGATCAGGGTACTGGAGCACCTCCCCTATGAAGACAGGCTGAGAGAGCTGGGCTTGTTCAGCCTGGAGAAAAGAAGGCTGCAGGGTGACCTCACTGCAGCCTTTCAGTACCTAAAGGGAGCCTACAAACAGGAGGAAAGAATTGAAAGGATAGATAATTGCAGGACAAGGGGAAATGGTTTGAATTTGAGGGAGGGAAGATTTAGGTTGGATGTCAGGGGGAAGTTCTTTACAGAGAGAGTGGTGAGGTGCTGGAAGAGGCTGCCCAGAGAGGTTGTGGATGCCCCATTGCTGGAGGTGTTCAAGGCCAGACTGGATGGGGCCCTGGGCAGCCTGGTCTAGAATTAAATGTGGAGGTTGGTGGCCCCGCATGTGGCAGGAGGTTGGAGACCATGATCCTTGAGGTCCCTTCCAACCCTGGCCTTTCTGTGATTCTGTGAAACTTAAGTTTTTCTAGCTTCATTATTTTCTGGAAATAGAGAGTGAAAGCATGGAACACGCAGTACAACAACAGTAAGTAATGAGTGGCTCGGCTCCTTTCAACTTTAGTTGAGTTTCTGTTCATAAGCAGCTGCATGAAGAGTATTCAGTTGTACAAGATTGTTTGCAGAAGAGGACCTCCATAACACTGTACAGGTTTTCAAAGGCAACCCCTGTAGTTGACTAAAAAATTCCATTGGCGCGTTTGATTAAAAAAAATAATGATCTCCTATTTGCCTGCAGGTACTCACATGAAAAAAAAGTTCATTGTAACTTGGTTGTGCCCTGATAAAATAAGGATATAAATGACCTAAAGTTTGTAAGAAGAGGTCATCAGGTCATCTTTTCTATTGCTCTTCTCCAGAAACCCTTCATTTTTACTAATATGTATTCCTATTCCTTCTACTATAGAAAACATAATCATGCACGAAAATGATTGTTCCCTTTGAGTTTTGTCACCCTGGGCTTTACAGCCTTATTTCGTTTCAATTCTCATTTAAGAAATTACTCAAGTACTGTTTCTAAAATAGGTTTGGAATGTTAATTAGGTCTAGTAGGTCTATACCCAGGCCATCAAATTAATTTTGCTTCTGTCCTACGTAGATATGAATCTCAACTTCCTCAATTGAAAAAGCTATTACATTATATACAACCCTCTGCATCCTGAAACTTCTCTGTAATGCATTTATAGTACTTATCTGCCCCAAAGAAATACTTCTGCTCATTCGGGATAAGTTTAAAACAGCAACTGTGCAGAAGAATGCGGTCTTCTCTTACCTCTTTTTACTTCTCATTTGTGGCAAAGTTCTAACTGAAGTTAAACTGGAATAATAAGTGCTCCCTTATTTAAGCGATAGAAAGCTTCAGAATTTCTGAAGATATAACATAAAATGAATAGGCAATTCTGCAACTTTAATTGTACTAGCAGCACTTATTCTCTGTAGAGTCCTGCATCTAAAATACTTCACGAAGTTGAATAGTAACAGATGGAAAGTATATTCGTGTTCTTTGTTTGAAGTAGGCAGGACTTTGCACCATCAGTGTCATAGGTCTGTTCTGATACTACCATAAGGGTGGGCATGATGACAATCATGATGAACTGCATAAGAAAAGCATTACTCATACTAGCCTGAAAACACACATTAAAAGTGTAACTCCTTGTGTAAATGAATGCAAGTTGCATTGTTGCAGCTTTCCTTGTAAAAGAAATCTGGAACACTGGACTGTTGAGCACTTTATGCTATCGAGAGGATTAGACTCTGACTCAGGATTCCTTTGGTTCACTTCTGCAGAGAGCCTTTGACCCCACGTACCCTGATTTATGTGAGTACATCATTCATGTGAGCCAGCTCATGCTTCATATCTCCGTCTGCTTTGCATGCAGCTCTTGAGTACCTCAAATGCCTGCTCTGGAAACCTAATTTATTTATAAACATAACATCAGTTGAGAAGGACAGACTCAAAATCTTCCTTTTAAACATAAAATTTGCCTGTCCGTGGCCTCAACTTGGGATAAACAGTAATTGCTTGATTACACTGGTGATTCGTGCAGATTAATTAATGAATGACTATAGATGCACTGAGAACATCTGATAAAAGATTCTCAAAATGTGGTTAGCATACTTGTTTTAATGTCTGTCTCATTGCAAGGACCCTTTCTACAAACAAATATCCCAGAGATGATACAATTGGTGTAATAGTCAATTAAAAGCCCATGTGGTTCCTTTCTAATTCTTTTTTCTCTTTTAATTGTTACCTTTAGGAAGAAATTATTCCAGTTCAACTTGGAGGGAGCTAATAAAGAAATGCAGCAAGAGGATGCATGATGTCAGGAAATATAAATAGTATAAGAATTTTTGTCTCAGAGAGAGGAAAAATAAAAATTCTGGCCTGATGCACAAAAAAGGGAAAAAATCAATTTCTGACACTTGGAACAAGAAAAAAAGTTTTGAAAAATAGAAGCCTTTACCTGAGCTCTGTACTGTGGGCCTGTGCTGTCCACTGATAGGAGATGCAAATCAGAGCTTGTCACTGATGTCTGTTATGGCCATTAGCAAGCCATTGAACTGTGCTTTCTTTTCTTAATCAGCAAAGTGGAACTAGGGATTGACATCTTGATTCAGAATATTGTGATGAACGTAGGTGAATAAACTTGAATAGTTTTCCAAATGCATGTTAGTAAGCTGAATTTAACCATCCAGATAATTGCAGCTGATACAAGTAGTGCATTAAATCATTTTTATTTCATACATTTTCCTTTGAGCAGTCAAAACTAAAACAACCTACAATTTGATTTAATGCCCTTGAGATTCTTTCTGGGGGCACAGTATTTTAAGCCCCTTATGTGTCTTCATTTTCTGCAGAAGAAATCAAAGCATTTTCTCCCAGAAAGTTTACAAGGTAAACACCGTGGTAAAGTCAGTGACATGTACGTATTTCTTTTCATATCTGTCTTTTTCCCGCAGCCTTTGATGATAATTCCAAAAACAATTCTTTAGAGTTTCTTTGGGGGTTTGGGGGCTGTGAGGCTTGATTTTCCCAACAGCAGATGGATTTTCATTTCTTTGTTCCATTTAATTCGTCATCCTTATTAACCTGATCCCTGAAGGTATGCAGCAGTTAAGAATGCACCATGCCTTATTGCTTTTCTTTCCCAGTGGTGAAGTAGCCAAATACACCTTCCACTGCAGGTTGTTTTTAAAGAAAAGTTAACCATTACTGAAGAAAAACTGACTGGACACAGCTAGGAGTGCATAGTAGGTGAGTGACTGAAGATGGATAGGTTTCTCTAACTTTGTAAACATAAGACATTAGAAGTCTCAATGAAATACTGCTGTGTCATAAGCTCAGTCAGCATTCAGCAGATGACTGCATCTGTCACTGGTATTGTGATTAAAAAACATAAAGTGGCATAAATCCAATAAATAATTCCAGAAGTTTGTGAGAATTTTTGCATCTTTTAAAAATGAAAACTTATGGTGACAGGAGTTAAGAAATATCTCAGCGAACTACAGAGTAATAGATTCTCCACTTAAAAATTATGATCCATATCATAATGAATATATGGCATGAAACAACCACAGCAGCAAAGGAAGATGGCCAAGTCTATGGTAAAAAGAAACCTGAAAACAAGCCCATTAATATATTCAAAGCAGTATGTGAATTATCGGAACTAGAGCATAAAGACTGAACTGGCACTAATGAAAGTAAATTGAGTGTTCGAGGTAGGAGCAAGACATTAGATAAATGAATGCTTCAAGATAAAGCTATGCTACTCTGGCACATCCATCTGTGTTGACACTGCCACCAGTGAGGTGTACTTAGACTTTTTGCTGATGACACGAAGACTACAGTCTCCCTAGCAGAAAGAAGTATTGCATATTCTTCAAAAGTTAAAACTTGGAATATTCAGGAAATATTTGGACTTCTGTGGTCTGCCTCTGGTATTACTCCAAACATCTAATTCAGTAAGAAGGGCTTCACTATAGTTACTCCATCAAACATTTTCTACATGTTTTGATTAGAAGTAAAAATAAAATGAATTAAAGGACAATCTGATAAACTAACAGCTCGTGGATTCTGGCTGTAGATCTTAACATAACAGGAGCATACAAAGACCTTTGGAGTTGGGACTGGAATGAAGCATTGAGATGAAGATAGGATGTCCCAACTGTTTAGAAGGGGTGTCCAGGGTGGAAATGAGAACAAGAGCAGTGTGAAATGAGTTACTTGAATGGTTTGGACTCCAGGCAAATTGCTATTTGGCAAACACCAAATTTTGAATGTTGAATTGTTGTTGAATCAACAGCATCTGACAGTCAAAATTAAGGCATTTGAGCCTTTTAAAATAATGTTATTGCTATAACAAAGGTTCAAGAGAGCCCTGTTAAGAATCTCATAGTCTGAGCAGTGATACTGTAGGACACTGTACGTCTTACAAGGTCTCGCGACTGAAAAATGTGGGGAGATTATGCGGAACATCTCTTCTAGTCAGTGTGTGAGTTTTAAAGAAGTATTGTGTGGCACTTGCAGGGATTTATATATCTAAGGCATTGCTAAGCCATTAAGGGATCCTCACAACATGTTTGTGAATGAAGATTAATTGCTGAGAAACACACACTATGACACACTTAAAAGTGCATGCTTTGATCTTTGAGAAACTGCCTGGCTCTCTGTCATTAAAGTCAGTGGCAGACCACTTGTGTTCATGTGCAGAATGTACTTACTTGAGCTGTGTATTTTGATGAGTCGCAAGAACCTAACTGACATCAAGTAAAAAGGAAAAACGATTAATAAGTAAATAAGTGAAGAAATAATGAAATAAATAAGCCCCAGGGCAACAACTCAGTATGTTCAATGCCACAAAAGTGTGTTTAGCAATAATCCTCTTTTTTTCTGCTCTCATCTTGGATGCCCTAAGATCTTTCTGTGTTGAATTAATGGCTTCAAGGATTGAATCTGCTGCAGTCTGTTGTTAAAGATGGGAGAAGGAATTACAGTGAGAGCAAACTTTGTCCAGTGCAGTGCCAACGTTTTTCATTCTGAAGTCTGGAAAATTATCCCAGAAATATCAGACTGTTGCAGAATGTCCTGACTTTCTGTCTTTTTGCTTTTCCTTTAGCAAATAAGGGTAGTTAATGGTACCGCCAATGATTTTTCTACAGTACTTTCCTGTGTTAGTGACAAAGGGATGTATATTGGGATGGGTTTGTTGTCATGAAAACTCTGCATGATTTTATTATTTAAGTTTGTTGTCATTGTTCTGAAGTCAATGCCACTCTGCTCCACATAGCTCTCAGGTCTTGAACCTCGTTATGTCTAAGCTGTTGATCGCAGGCAACACCTCTATAAATGTACTTCTATGTTTTTTTTTCAACTGACCCTGTTGCTTTGGGGCTTACTCTGTTAGTCAGGAAGGTTGTTTGTTTCACTTACTTAATATTTTCTTGAATGATTTCTCTTGAATTCTCCCAGAATGGGGAAAAGGCAGTGAGTCCTGCAGAAAGCATGTGGCTTCTTATGGATTCAGATACAAATACTGTTGCTAGGAAGCCTGTAAAGAAATATGTAATATCAATAACATCAATACATGCAGTTGTCCTCAAATAGCCCTTATATCCATCTGTCACATGTCAGCATTTCCTTATGGAAGAAATCCTTTCCCAAGTCTCAGTCTGCTCCATTCAAAACTTGGTGAGTTTGTGCTAAAATCACCATTTTCAGCTATCCAGAGAAGTCCAAATATCTCTACAGCAAATAATAAGTTTTGACTTCAAGCAAAGAAATTCTATTTTTGAGTTGCTACATTTCTCCTTTCAGCTTTCACTCCCTTCCATCAGATACATGTGTAATTTATTCTTTATTTAAGCTTAATCGTGTTACAGATTTCATAATTGTGATTTAAGAATTATACTGAGATGGGGCAAAGATTAATTTGATTTTAATTCAATTTTTAATTACAGTTTTCTCCAAAGCTTGAGTTACATTTCTTAGTACACCTAGAGTGGCTGCGTTTGTCTGACATTAATATTAACCCACTTAAAACTGCATATTACTTTTAATCTTAGGAAAATCCTCTCGTTAGCTTAGCAAGGCATTTCAGCTCTTTTCAGCATGGAATTGCCACAAATGAGTAAGAATAAAGCTCTGCTATTAATTCTGTATGCATGGCATTTGGTCATTATTCTTTAAGGCATTTATGAATTATCTTTTGAACAAAGCATCTAGTTTTGAAATAAATGTATGGATTTACACTTACCTCTGAGATATGTCTCAATTTTCTATGTTCTTTATCTGGACTAATGTTTATCTGGGCAAGGGTTGCGTGCTGCCACTGGGGTCACAGGAAAACATTTAACATTTGTGCTAGAAAGAAAAATAGACCCCAGCAGCAGGAATCCCACTCATCATCAACTTGTCCTACTGCCCAGGTGCACTTTGCAACTCAGAATTGTGGAATGCATATTTATAACAGATCTACATTTTAGTCTCCATCTACCTTATGTAAAAAGAAAAGCTCTTGTGCTCTCTGAATAAATCTTGTTACTGACACACTGATAGGCTGATCAAATATGTCTGTGTTGTTGCTGACTCTTCAAAAGCTTCTGGTTTTATATTTCCCCCATAACCTCATTGTACATTGCTTTCTTTCCTGGAAAGCTATTTCAGGCTGGGTGGATAACAGTGCCCGTAGCCCCCCTAAAAGAAAGTCCTAATAGATCACTTACTTCTGAATTTGTCTGACAGATTAAGTCTGTTACAGTAAGAAGAATGTTTTGAAGTTATACCATGTCAGAGTTTTGTGGCTGCAGGCATCTCTGTTTTGGGAAATGTTGTTGTTTACCTTGTGCACAAATCAGAGGACCACCAGGAATACGCGCCCCTGTTCATTCTTATATCGACAGTTATACTGCTCTTAAAAACAGAAATTTCAGTAAATATGCTCTGTTCCATGCCCAGGCAGTGTTTAACATTACCTTCTGAGCTTTACAGTCTCCTTCAAATAAGATCATTTTGAAGGAAAGGACCACACATCTCTCAGCTCTTTATCATGTAAGACGGTACTAGCTGCTGTGTCACAACACAAGCCTGATGTGTTCCTTAGGCTGGCTTTGTTTGCAGTAGCACTTTTTTAACTAGAATTATGAGCATTACAAAAACTTAATTGGGAACTTAACTGGACTTGTTTAGCCTAGAGAAGCAGAAGCTCAGGGCATGCCTTATCACTTCATACAACTCTCTGAAAAGACGTTGTAGTGCAGTGGGAGGCAGCATCTTTTTCCACGTTACACTGATAAGGGTGAGAGGCAATAGAATTAATCTGTGCCAGGAGAGATTCAGATTGGATATTCAGAAGAATTTCATCTCAGAAAGAGTGGTGAGGTATTGGAAAGGGCTGCCCACGGTGGTGGGGGAGTCACTGTGCCTGGGGGGGTCCAGGAACATGTAGCCTCACCTCAAGCACTGTGTTCAGTCCCTCATGCCACAATATAATGAGGAAATAAAACTATTAAAGAGCAACCGGAGGAGGGTTGTGAAGATGGTGAAGGGTCTGGATGGCAAGGTGTATGAGGAGCAGATGGGGTCCCTTTGTTTGTTCAGCCCAGGGCAGAGGAGCTGAGGGGAGGCCTGATGGCGGCTGCAGCTCCTCACAGTGAGCGGAGGGAAGCACTGAGCTCTGCTCTGTGTGACAGCAACAGGGCCTGAGGGAACGGCATGGAGCTGTGTCAGGGGAGAGATGGGTGGGGGTTAGGGAAAGGGTCTGCATCAGAGGGCAGTAAGCATGGAATGGGCTGCCCAGGGCAGTGGGCACGGCCCTGAGCTGCTGGAGTTCAAGGAGTGTTTGGACAGTGCTCTCAGACATAGGGTTTGGATGGTCCTGTGTGGAGCCAGGAGTTGGAGTCAGTGATCCTTGTGGGTCCCTTCCAACTTGGGATAGTCTGTCATTCAAAGGTGGGTTTGAGTCCAGAGACACCATTCTGTGCCCCAGGATCCCCCAGTCATGAAGACAGGCCCAGGGCAAAGCCAGTAAACCCAGCAGTGGGTCTGGGTTTTGGATGGAAGTAGCAGGTGAGAGGAAGCAGAGATAACTGCTGTACAGCTGCAGCTTTAAATCAGCTCTGATTTTTTTAATTAATTTCCTCCGTTTTGCCACAGGTTTTTTTTTTTTTTTTTTTTTTTTTTTTTTTTTTTTTTTTTTTTTTTCTGCAGAGAGCTTTTCAGCATCCTGGCAATGCCATTCCCCTGTCTGTATTTGCCAAGCATGTTGTCTACAGTGTAGCACTGAGGATCATAGCAGTAAACAACTCCAAAACTGGGCTTACTTCATACACATCATTTTAATGGATTCATCACATTATTTAGCAGTTGTGAAGAATCTTAGAAATGCATCTCTTCTCCAGTAAGTTAAGAGCTATTTATGAAGATGTCACTCCAATGGATTACTCTTGCTTGTTAAATGTCACCTAAGCACTGGCCCTGCATATGAAGTTTCCTAATTGGCTATGATGATGAAGCTTTTGGGAATGTTTTTGGGAATTAGAGTGGCTATTAATGCCTTTATATAAGTATCACTGTAATTTTTTTCTCTGAATTTTATGCATCATTTTGGGTACTGGCAGCTCAAGTGATGTTATGGCTAGTTTGTGCTTTCACTGTGATGTTGAAGCATTTGGAAAGATTTTTGGTGAATCTCTGCCCAGTACTAAATTCTTCTTTTACAGAAAAGGTTTTCTTGATCTAGGTGAAGAAATAATGTGCAATCTCTGTATTTATTTGAAATACAAATATATTTGTTTGTTGAGCAGGTAGTCAGAAGAGATACGAAGAGATTGTATAAACAAACTTTCCCTTTTGGGATAAAGTAGCCATCTATTACATGATAACACACAGCATTGCAGAGCTGCCCCTCCAGTAAATTTTTCTTCAACACTGCCAGTGTTCAGATAAGGCAACCAGCAGCTACTGGGTTTTTACAGTACATTTGGTACTGTTTACATGTATGTTTCAAATGAGAGGTGAAACAGGTAAGGACCTAAGCTGACACAGGTTTCCCACAGGTCATGGAGTCTCCTCCTCGGAGATCTTCAGAAGCCACCTGGACATGGTCCTGGTAACCCTGCTCTGGGTGTCTCTGCTTGAGAGGAGGTTGGACCAGATGGGCCCAGATGTTCCTGCCCACTTCTACCAGTCTGTGATTCTGTGAGCTGTAAGCCAGAAACTGATACAGGAAGTGCTGGTAGTGTGGCCAGTTATTGGTGTTACAGATACCTGTCTGCCTCGACCATTTTGAATTTGTCATGTTCATACTGTTTAGTACTGAGCTAGTGTTTCTTCTTTCACATTAACAATAAAGCTGGAGTTTTGTCTAGAGTTGCTATGAATCATCTCAGCAGTTTGTACTTTTGGTAGCCAGACAAAGAGATCCAAACCAGAGAGATGAATGAAAACGATTTGGGGAGTGTGGTTTGGGTCTGCTCATTTCACTTCTTGTGCTTGCACAGTGCATGCTGATGTGATTTTTTACATTTCTTTCCAATACTTTGATTCTGTGCTGCTGGTCATATATTTTCTTTCAGCTAGGTGTTGAGGGCTTGATATATGAAAGGATGCCTTCTCTGAAATCCTTACAATCCATATTACTTGCTGTACTCCTTGAACCTTCTGTATGCTCATGCGTATTTGCTCAGAAAAGATGACAAAGATTTCTAGTAAGAATTCGATGATAAATCAGAACTGTACTGTAACTAAAGTAATTGCAGTCCTGAATTTGCTCAAGTATTTAACTTTTCGTTCTAAACTTAGAAGTGATTTGAATGTTGGTTTTTCAGTGGAAATTCTTATGTAGGTGGCTGGCTATGGGGTTTTATCACATCTCTGAAATAGAAACAATATTCCTTTTCATTTGTTTGGTGACTTTTGCCTGAGGATGTTAATGCAGTTTTATAACATTCTCAGGAAGGAAAAAAACATTATTAAATCTAGTCTGCCAGTAGAGTAAATTTAGTCACACACCAGCAGAGAGAATACCCCACTGGGGAGCAAAACCATATTTTCCCCGTCTCATGAGTTTAGTGTATATGTTGGCCAAAGTCACGTGTTCTTGGGGGCAGGTACATATTTATTTGTAGATAAGGAAGTCCTTCACAGCACTGATTCTTTCTCACCAGGGTCCATCAAAATATTACAAACGACTTGCAGATGGTTGGGATCAAACTGGGATTGATTTGCATGAGTCTATGCCATCCGAACACAGAAACTCTAAACATTTTATGCAGCAGAGATATCTGACTCATGTTAAGGGATGTCTTTTGAAATGGATGAATTAAAATAAAACAACACAGCACTACCACAGCTTCCATTTGAAACTCTGAGAAACCAGTAGTAATCTCAGTTGTGAACAAAAGCTGATGGCAGTCATGATTCATTACCAAAGTGGAAGTTGAGGAGTCAGATCAGGGGAGCCCTTATTGCTCTACAACTCCTGGAAAGGCGGTTGTGGCGAGGGGAGAGTTGGCCTCTCTTCCCAGTTTACAGTGATAGGACGAGAGGTAATGGCTTTAAGTTGCACTAGGGAAGGTTCAGATTGGATATTGGGAAAAACTTCTCAGAAAGAGTGGTGAGGTATTGGAACAGGCTGCCCAGGGAGGTGGTGAACTCACCATCCCTGGAGGTTTTCAGGAAACATGTAGATGTGTTACTGAGGGCCATGATTAGTGGACGTGATGGGGATGGGTTGATGTATGGGCTAGATGGTCTTTGTGATCTTTTCTAACCTTAAAGATTCTATGATTCTGAAGGAAAATCAAGGGTCTGTTATGAAGTTTTAAGAGCCACAACACTGTTTATCTTTAGTAATCATGAAATTGAAATTTCAGTTCATTACTGATGTCAGTTGTCTGATGCTGTGGCTAATTCCCTTAAAACTAGATTCATTTTGCTTTCTTTGGAATACCTTTTTGTTTCCTCTTTGTTCTTCTTCTACTTATATCTCCTATTTGGCACATAAGGAGTGTTGGAAGCTTGTTGATCAAGCACTGAAATGCTGCTTCTGCTTTGGTAAATTAGCCGTGGTAGCTCTGTGAAACATTTCTTTCCCCAGAGCTCTCATCCTTTTCCTACCTTCGTAGATATATTGGTCAGTTTTGATTGAAGAAAAGGTCTTAGTTTTGTCCCTATCAGTCTTCGCTGTGGTGTAGTAACTGTGGTAGCAAGTATGATCTGGTAGAACACATAATGAAGCCAGAGGAACACAAGTTTTTTACAGCATTTACCAAAGATATTAAGGAAAGAGCATGTCGAAACTTATTCTCCTACAGTGCTGCCTGAGCTTCTTCAGGAGTAATACCTGAAAAACAAAATGACTGTCTGGAAGGCTGTGGAAGGAAATGAAGGAGAGCGTGGTGGGCAGGGTGTCAGGTTCATGGCACTGGGAGTAAGCATCGTGCTTCACATGCTTGGCTGCGTGTTCGCTCCACAAGGGCAGCCAATATTGCCTCCTTCATCTTCTTCATTGTCTCTGCTTTCTGGAAACTTCACACAGAGTACCTGCCTTAGAAATGCCTTGTTGTTTGCAGGCAGTGTTTATAAATAGATGTGGTTTTGTGCAGTTGATTAAAAAAAAAATCCAAATAACTGACTTACTGTGTGATGAATTCTACATGCTTGCCTAAGGAATCAATATCCTCTTTGATTCTCACGGTATGGATTCAATTTTTATGTGCTGAGGGAAGCTGGAATGCACTTTTCTAAAGGAAACAAAATGATTCTCTAAGTTGTTTATATAGAGTATTTTATTGCAGATGAAGAATATAACGTGCAAGTGTAATAGATCTGTCATTTGCAAATGATTTCTGTGTATATAAAAAGAGATCAAAGATACAACCTTCCTAAAATAAACCCCTTTATGTAATCGTTCTGAAGTACTACCACAAGCAAGATAAATAGAGTCTCATCATGGTCATAATGTATTTAGAAAGTTGAGTTCAAGCCTAATAAGGGAATTATTTTGCTATTATTGCTTTTCATATATTTCAGTTATTTATAAGCATATATATATATTATATTCATATTATATGAAGAACATGGAAGATTTTATAGGGGGAAAAAAAAACAAACAGAAAGTCTTTCTCCTTTTTACTTAAAGATATTGACCAATACAGTTTGGTGCAAAAAATGTTCCTTTCTGGAACCTCTGTGTCAGATCAAGATGGAAACAAGAATAATATAACAGAGCTTTTAGTATTTGTCTCAAGTGAAGGGACCAAACAAATTATTTCAAGGCATAAAACATCATTTCAACTGTGTTTTGCTAGGGAAATAAGCTATGTGCTCTCCAATTGTATTTTATGAGTAGCTTTATAAATCTCTTCTATATATTCAGCAGAGATGGAGAGATCAGAGTCAGGATTCTGGCAGCATTTTTACAGAAACCTTTACTGGAATATGTCTAAGCAGAGATTTGGTGCTGTTTACGAACATTTTCAAGGTGAGGAGCTGAAACGAGCAAAGAACCAGAGGAGATTTTAGTTCTCCCTGTTGCCAATACAGAAATGTGCAGCAGAAGAGGGGAAACAGCACCTAGCAGTGCATCTGCCAGAACCTCCCAAACAAAGCAGTGGTTCAGTGCAGTCTTTTTGCCTTGTCTTCTCTTTCCAGTAGTCATTTAATTATTATTTGGCCAAGCTACACTTACTGCAGTATCTTTCATACTAATTTAGGCACTCTGGCTTTTGAATGATTAATGTTGACTGCGCTCAAAAATCTCATCGAACCTTTCCAGTGCTGAGCAGAGTTGAAGGGTATGGACTGGTTTTGATGTGAACTGTACTATGCCATGCAGGAATAACCAGCTTGTTTTTGCACTAGGCTAATGACACATATATATGAGACTCTCATTCTAAGTAAAGCCAGGTCCAGCATTTTTCTGACAGCTCTCTGTTTTATTAAACAACCCACTGCCACCTACCATCACCACTTTTTCTCTGCCCTTTGACAGGTTTTGTTTACGAATAAAAAATGGAGTAAGTGTTTCATTCCAAGTAACCTGCAATGGGGAGAGCTTTCCTGGAGTTTGGTCAATCACTTGGATGCAGGGTGTGTGAAGTGTCTAAGTGAATGTATCCCATCTACTAATTTGTGTAGGTTGATCAAAAATTGCTTTCTGCCTGAAATTAAATATCCTGGGGGAGAAGATGTTTTGAAAGCTGTGTGGCAAGAAATGCTTATGTGGAAATTAATATTCAGTGCAGAAGAGAAGTTGGCTGTTAATTTTCACAAGTGTTTTATGATGGCAGCAGTACTTTAACACGGAAAGCACTTCATAGCTAGAGAAAATAGATAACTCTATTATCTGTAAACAACAATAGAAACTATACATCAAGTTGTTTATGTAGCCATCCCATTTTTAAGATTTAGTGAGGCTTACTTTTAATTTTAGTTTCTACCAAGCCTTTCTTATTTATCACTTCAGTGTCTCTCAGTTTATTGTAGAGCTGAACTGAGTGCTGTCTCCCCGCCATAAATAAACACACCCCATTATTGTACTGTCTGTTAGTACAAAACTCAAAAGTAATATTGAGGCAATAAACCTGCATAAAATTTGGTTGTTGTCTCCTCTAGTTTGCTCTGTCTTCTCATTAGCAGATCTGCTTGACAGTAGATGGCTAATAAAACAGGAACATAAAATCTGTCTTACCAGCTCAGACTCACAGTCCTTGCCACCCACTGCCCCAGGTATTTTGTGAAGAGATGGGTATACCCGAGAGCAGGCATTTCAGGAAACACTTGCCGAGAAACAAGATACATTCCCCACAACGATGACCCTTCCACCTGTCCTTCGAAAAATGAAAATATACATCTCTGCCATGTCTTATTTCTCCACTTTAGTAAAAGTCATTGCACTGGTGCGGAAGGAAATCTTTTATAAAATCACGCTCAGCCACTAGCCTTACTCATGCCCCAGAGAAATGAATTTAACGTATTTATACAAAGTTGTCTTTTGATTTCACTCCATCTAAAATGCTAGCTTACTGTCAATATCAACTGTTTCCATGTGTGTTAAATTGGCATATGGGATTTTCAGTAAAAGCTGGGGGATGAAAGGATAGAGCACAACCTTGCCAAAAAGGACTTGGGAATACTGGTGGATTGCAAGCTGGACATGAGCCAACAACGTGCCCTTGCAGCTAAGAAAGCTAACTGTATCCTGGGCAGCACTAAAAGAAGTGTGGCCAGCTGGGCAAGGGGGGTGATCCTGCTCCTCTGCTCCGTGTTGGTGAGGCCTCACCTGGAGTACTGCGTCCAGATGTAGAATCCTGAGTACAGGAGAGACATGGATCTGTTAGAGCATGTCCAGACAAGGGCCACAAAGTGATCCAAGGTATCCCATTATGGTAATGGTTTCTTTTAATCTCTGGAGAACTGGTGGGGTCAAACCTGGAGGAATTGTCCTCTGCATGGAACATGGTGGGATCACATAGGTGGCATGGGAGAGATGAACTGTGGATGATGGGTTGTTTGTCTCATACAGCTGGTATTAGAATGATGGAAAGAATCTGGCAGTGCAAATGAAAGTAAATTTATTGAATGAAGCAATTAATTTCTGGTTAGAATTGTTTCTAATAATAATCATCTTAAACATAAGAGAAAGTGTTTATTCAGTTTGTATGTTCCTCAAAAGAACAAGTAAAAAAAAAAGGAAGATATGACTTCCAAAACGCTATGGAGGTAAAACAGCTCAGTGGCATGTGGGATTAAATACAGACTTGTTCACGCTGAGTGAGTGCCATAATTCCTAACGCTAGTCCTATTCCTGCATATACAGAGTGCTCTGTATGTTGAGTGGCTGCTGTAAGCAAAGCCTCTTATCAGGTCACATACTAGCCAAGTGACAGACAGTCTCATGGAGCTTGGAACACTAATGGAAAACCCCGCGTTTGTGTGGGTGGAGTTGATATTAATGTAGATAATTATTGGAGGTATATTAATTCTTCACAACTGAACTTCTGAGGCTCTGGAGCAAAAAGTGGCTTTTTACATCTCCCCCATGGAGAGCTGACTTCTTTCTTAGTCTTTATTTTTAAAGTACTTCTGAGGTCCAGTAATTGGTTTTCTACCACTTCCTCAGCTGGTAGTTTGGAGGATGCTCTCTTATTTTCAAGATATTTTTGCTAGCATCTGAAACAGTACCCATTGCTTTCCTATTTTTCGACATCTTTAAATTATAGCTAAGAGTTTCAGTGTTAATTGTAGGGGGTCTGAAAAAGAAAAACAAAAACTTTTTAAAGCAACTGGGCTAGAAAATACCTCTGAAAGGAAAGAGTTAGGAAATTATCAGTATCAGTATTTCATTTGAAATACTGGAGAATGTTTCAATTTACTCCTAGTTAATAACTATTCATTTTAGAATTCATAAAACATGAAAATATTTAGATTTCTCTTGTAATTTTTGTAAACTTTGGACTGAACAGCATTTGACAATGACCCTTCAATTACTGTGAATGCTTTTTTGGTCCTCCCTTGAGAGAAATAAAAGCACATTAGGAAAAGCTGCAGGCACTCATGGTTCTTCCTAACCAAGTGCTGAAGCATTCGGCCTTGTACCTACAGAGATGGACTGAGCTATAAAGTGTGGTTACAAAGCTGTGCTGTGAAGCTCTTTATGTCCTACTGGCACAATGTACTATGTTGCAAAGCAGTTTATGGCACTATTCAAGTCTGGCTAGAATAAGCACTTCAGTGCCTTGCAGGTGAGAACCATCTTTTAAAACATCTCAGGACAGTTTTGAATCCTGCTATAATGAGTGCCTTCTATATATACCCAAAAAATGCTCTACATTTCTCTATGAGGTGAGTCGTGTAGTTTAGGGAGGTGGTATTTGGTGAAATTGCATCTGTACTTCTTCATGTTTATATATATTTATATCCAGAGATATTGCCTTCTGTGCATAATACAATCTCTGTTATCTCTAGTACATACAGTCTCCCTCAGGCTTCTTTTGAAAATGAGGCATTTTTTATTTCCTTGGAAAATTAAATTTTACCTAAATGCATCCACACTGATTACAAAAACTATTACCAAACCTGCACATTTAACCTTGCATGAATGTTTCCTGTCATAATTCTTTGTCTGCTGTGTTAAAACTTTCTGAATTTTTCTTCCAAGGACTTTTTTTTTTTATATATATGTTTTTTTGAACTTTGGGTAAAGTTTTTCATCTACTGAACAGAATGGTAGACAAAAATGTTTTTCTTATTATTAATCAAAAACAAATGAATCTTGCAGCTCAGGCTGTATCCTTGGTTATACAGTACACCAACACCTACAGTTTGAATACCTTCAAAGTCTCTGAGGGATACCTCTGCTCCGTACAGCTTTTGCAGTTCCCCTAAAAAAAGAATCAATCATAGAATCTTAAGAATCACTAATGTTGAAAACAATCCCTAAGATCATCTAATCTAACCATCAGCCCATGCCTGCGACGGCTCTAGCCCCATGTCCTTCGGTACCACATCTACCCTTTTCTTGAAAACCTTCAGGGATGGTTAGTCCACCACCTCGCTGGGCAGCTTGTTCCAATACCTCACCACTCTTTCAGAGAATAAATTTTTTCCAGTATCCAGTCTGAACCTCGCCTGGTGCGTCTTGAGGTCATTACCTCTTGTCCTATCACTGTTACCTGAGAGAAGAGGCCAACCCCCACTGCACTGCAAGCTCCTTTCAGGTAGATGTAGAGGACAATAAGGTCTCCCCTGAGCCCTCTCCTAACTAAACCCCTAAATCCTAGGTCCCTCAGCTGCTCCTCGTAAGACTTGTGCTCCAGACTCTTCATAGCTTTGTTGCACTTCTTTGGACACTCTCTAGGACCTCAGAACAGTTTGCAGATGGCGAAAGAGAAATCATATTTAACTGTATATTATCTAAAAGGTTTTGGAGTCAAACTGTCAGCAATTTGGTAGTGACAATGCAAAATAATGTCACTGTTAGTCCTGTAGGCCACAACATGAGAAATTGTAGGAAGCAACTCGACCTGTTCTTCCTGCTACAGCAAGGGTACATCCATCTCTCCTGACCTGTCCCTGTCCCTGCTCTCGCAGTGCAAGGGCAAGGGCTCTAAAAGAAAATGATTTGTGGTATAAAATTTCTTCTATGAAAACACTTGCCTTTTGGAATTTATTCATCTGTATTATGTTCCTGTATGGTGGGTATCGTATCAGTGCACTACAGAGCACCAAGAGAAAGGAATGCTTCCCCGTTGTTAATACTAGCAGCTTTTTTCTGCTTTGTTGTTCAAACTCAGGCTTTCTTTGGCATAAGAGCTTTCTGTTTGTATTGAATTCTTTGCAAAATCAGGCAAGGAAAGCTTTCTGATATGAACTACTGAGCTGAGACTAGCCAGTCTGTTTTACCTATATTAAAGTGCTACCATAGGGAAACACAGGAGCTTGTTTTAGGATTTTGCTTTGTTAAATGTCATAAAAATAAACATAGAATAAAAGTGCAGAAAAGAACTGAGGAAACTTAGGAAACTGTTTGGTTTTCATCACTGGCAGAGTGCTCAAAATTGACAAAATGCTTGGAAGTTACAGGATTCATCTGGATTTGTAGTGCTTTGCTCTGTAGAAAAGGGGCCATCAAATAGATATCTCTTTATCTCCCCATAGGAAGAAAAAAGCATGTTTGGCCAGCTGAGATGACTGGTGATTGCTACTGAAAGGAAGCACCCATGCCAATGTCCCATTCCTCATATTTCTTAAAATGCAAGCGAACAAATTATTACTTCTTCTAAATCAGCAGTAGCACATGAAGTCATAAAGGGGATGTATTTTGAGTTTTGGCAGATACAGATGGAGAAGGAGATTGTCTGCCAAATTTATATTATCTGCCATGGTTCAGCCTTTCAGATTTTTTCTTATTTAGCTCTTGTGAAGAAAAGCAGCTTTTAAGAATTAAGTGTGGTAATGATAAATACAAGGATGGAAGGGAAAGGAGAAATCAGTGTAAAGGAAGACTGGGCTATCACAGAGGAACATCCTTGAGCAAAACTATACAAATTGTATGTAAAATAGATCAGTGAGTTTAAAAATCCTTGAAACGGAGTATACAGCCCAAGCAACTGAAAGTTAATTTTTAGTGATTACCTTTCTGAAATTTACTGAGCAGACTTGGGGAAAGCCCTTCATTCTCAAAAGCACATCTACTACACATCTACATCTACTTCATCCTTAGGATGTGTTTGAATCCTTCTCAATGCCTGATAAGGGAGAGCTGCAGCAGGACTACTTGTTGCTGAGATGCATCTACTGTTCTCATTTGATATAATTTGAGGCTCTTGTGTAAGTTCTAACAATTAAAGCAAATCAGCACCTTCTGATTTCATATGTGAAAATCTTTGAATCAGTAGAGGAAGAAAGAAGTACTGGAGATGTCTGTTTCTAAAGCAGAGGTATGGTATATTAGCTATGGCATAATTCAGTGGATTTGCACATCCTGAATAGTTGTAAAGAAATAAGCGAAGGGAAATTATAGGATTGTTTGAATTGGAAAGAACCTTTAAAGGCCACCTAATCCATCTCCCCAGCAATGAACAGGGGCATCTACATCTAGCTGAACTTGAATGTCTCCAGGGACTGAATCGCATCTCTGGGCAACATGTTCCTGTGCCTCACCAAATTTTTAGCTAACTTATGAAAAATAGGTAGCACCCTACATATTTATAGTAGCAAGGATACTACTATAGCATTGGATGGGGGAAGGGAGCAGTGCACAGTGGGTTTTAAGGGCAGAATTCAATTGTGGTTGTAACACTGAGGAGAAAACACTCACTAACACTCAGCACTTTATTGTGCCCAGAAAATGAGAAGTTGTCTTTAGAAATGCATCAGTAACTCTCAATGAGAGCAAACCTATCACAGGAGGAGTATCTAAAGCATGCAACTTATTGGAAGAAATAGGCCCTTAATCAGTGCTTGCTTCTCTATATTGTATAGTCTGCAGCAAGCATGGAAAGACAAATCCAACTGCAGATTTCTGAACAAGTCTAAAGAAAAAATAACACGCTGAAGCTGTTACGGCTGCATTACAGAGCAAGGGTTCAAGTATATGCTTTGTTTGCAATAGGTGAGCTTCTTTTCACTCAGCAGAAGTTGGCTTTTTGTGTTCTTTCCACTTAGGATTATAGTCATTAAGGTTGGAAAAGACCACTAAGATCATCAATTCAGCCATCAACTCATCACCACCATGCCCCCTAACCATGTCCCTCAGTGCCATGCCTGCCGTTTTCTTGAGAGCCTCCAGGCACGATGGATGATGACTCCACCACTTCCCTGGGCAGTCTGTTCTAGTGCTTATTTCCTTCATGATAACAGATATTAAATATTGAGAACCTTTCATCCCTCCCCAAATTATGTGAAAACTCATTCTATCAATGTCAGTTTAATGAGAGTCTAAATATGGAGGGTGGCTTTTAAGACCTAGGAATGGTGAAGGTTAATCTGGGAGCAGCCTTCAGCTCCCTACTGTGGTAAATCCATCAGATACCTGATCCAGATCAAGACACATGTTAATAACCTTGAGCTTCAAATTGGGATTAGAGTGGCGTTTTTAATCCTATCACTTAAAAACTGTATCGGTACACTTCTACTCTTAGATCATGTATTGTAGAGATCTTCTACAGGCTTCAAGTTTAAAACAACGTCTGTGACACTGTAGTTTGGGTTTGCTATTGTATGTTTTTAGTAAGTGATACAAAGAGGAGCTTGCAACATCATCAGGTGGTCCAAGATGCCTCTGTGCTATTTTTTCCATTGGTTCCTCCATTGGAAGAACCCCTATGCTTGAAGATACCTACCTACTCCTTGGCATTCTTGAGGTGCAAAAATATTTCCCTAATGAGAATCGAGCTAAAACTTATCATGGACAACGTCTTGTTTCATACCACTGAAATAACTAACTAAATTGGAGTATGCTGATAGTTGGCATACCTCTTTTATCAAATGAAATTTGCTTTTTCACATTGATTTTTTTTCTCCTAAGTGGCTTTGTCTACTGAAATGAGCACAGCACAGAGGTAATCAACCAGCAGTGTCAGAAAGAAAAGAACTGAGACTGCAATATGGAGTATTTTTTTCCTTCAGCACTTGTCATCAGTGTGCCTGGGCAGAGATTTACAGTGTAGGCACTTGTCACTTTGGAAGTAGGCAAAGGCCAGTGTATTACACTGAGAAGCAGGCCGGAAGGCTGTGGATTTTACTCTTTAGATTAGTGGACTTACTGCAGAGCAAAGAAAAAAATGCCTGAAGCGTGTAATTGAAGCCTTTGCACTTCTGAAGTACACCAGCTTGTATAACTTTTGAAACTTGTCCCATTATTGTTAATGGAACCTGCTCATAAAATCTGTTTCCCCAAATGCTTACCAGAATGAAAGCATCACAACAAAATTTGGTCTTATGGAGAGATGTCTCTTTTCTCTTTGTACTTCTTATTTTATATGTACTTCATTATATAGAAACATATGGAGGAGAATAAATAGAAAAAAAACATGTGATAGGAGGAAGGTAGAGAAATTGGGAGACATAGCCAAAGGAGAACAAATGTGTTGCCATGTATGACATTTCCATCACTACAATGTATCAAGTTAGTTTATAATCTGCCTCCATGTTCATCACAGTCTTGGCCAGAAGATGACAGCCTGAAGCAGGGACACTCAGACTGGTAGCATGACTGTGTGCCTCACACCAGTGAGCTCCCTGCCAGAGCTGAGATACTCCAGCTGGCTTTTTGGGTCATGTCCCAAATGGAGCAGTCCATGGTTTTAACAACAGGGTTGTTTTAACAATATACAGGAGGTTTTATCCTTTTTCCAGTGAGATATTCCAGAATCTTTGAGGCTTCCAATCTGACCATCAGCCCAAGTTTGCTTTCTGAAAACTCTGCAGATTGAGAATGAAGGGTGAAAGAAATGTGAGAAGAAAGATGAGGTATTTTTGTAGCAAAGAATGAAAGCACCTTCCCAGTACTGAATTTTCCTGGCAAGCCAGGCCTGGTCAGTCCAAGATTGGGAAATTAAAATACCTCCTCCTGACTGACATGGATTTATAGCTCTCTTCAGTTCTGTTTTAGCTTATAAATATCCTATAAAAGAACCTTGCTAAGATACCTACTTTGCACAAAAATGGGAAATAATAAAATATGGCAAATACATAAATAAATTAGACCTTTTTCATTTAATTGCTGTATGTTATTGGACAGTGACAACCGAGGGAATACAAATAGGTTGAACAGTAATGCAGAATCAAATGGAAGGTTTTTAAATCTCCCTTGTCAAATACAGAAACTCTTATAATATTGATCCCTTGCTGTGTATTAGTTTAAGTGGTAGAAATGCCCCTTATGAAAATTTATGAAAGCCCTTTGGAAATATCTCTTTGGTTTTCAGGGCTTAGCTGCAGCATTATTGTTATCATTGATTATAATTTAAAATGAGTCATCTGCAGTCGTGTATGTTAAGGCATGAGATCTCTTCACGTTGTATGTGGATCCACTTCTCAGCTTGCAGTTGATGAAAAATGTACCCTTTGCCTTACGAATAAGAATACAATACAAAATACTGAGGAATAGCTGGAAAAAAAAAAGCTTCAGTGCTGTTATGCTTAGGATTGGCTTTGTAGAAAATTGTTTCTTTTGCCTGCAGTTTTGCTGTGTTAAGAGAAAAGATCGTGGCCCACATCGAGCCATAGCAGGGCAGTTTCTTAAAAAAAATTCTGCCTTTGATCAGCGTAGATGCATATCTGATTGCTCCTTCCCTCTGCCCAATTGACAGAGGCACTTCAGGTTCCAGTGGTGTGTGTCCTTTTGAGTCGTGGTATGACCTGATAGAGATCCTTTCAGTTCTAACGAGTGAGTGAATCTTACCAATTAGCAACCTGTAAAATGGCAGTGATAATTGTTACCTAGCCAGGAGGAGTGTCATGAAGTTTAATTAGTGAATGTTATAGTGGTCATGGGGAAAAAAATGATGTACAAATTCTGCTTTGATTTTTCTCTTTTAAGACAGTATCCATTAAATCTGGTACTGTAGAATTGTTCTCAGTAGTTTCAAGTAAGGAACTGGTAACCTGATAGAGCTTTACCACTCTGAAACATCGTGATTCTTGACCAGCCCTAGGTACAAAGGGTATAGTTTTTTTTTCACAAATGTAAGGCAAGTAATGGCTCCTCTCTGTACAATGTTTTAAATAGAAATGCAAAGCAAATCACAGTACTTCAATAACAGTTTCATCTTGCAGCTGGGTGTTTGTGAGTTTCCCTCTATGTCTGAAAGGATTCTTGAGTAGAAGTGTTTCCAAGAGAGAAAATGTTTTTTGTGTTTCTGACAAGCTGAGATGATTCTGCCTGATCTGTCCTTAGCGTGTTTTGGTTTCTTTCTTCTTTTTTTTATAATTTATTTATTCAAGTTTATCTCTTTGACAGTATTTCAGCAGTCCCTGAGTAAATTAGACTTATCACAGCAAGTCTCCCAGTATACTTCCTGGACCTAACAGACAACTTCTTCTCAATGGATTTATCTTTATATATATGCTCATTGAAGTGCTGAAGTATGGAGATTCTTCCTAAAAAAATAAATAAAATAAAATAAAATCCAAGCCCAAACACTACAGTTTTTCTTCCTTATAGGTAAGCATCTCTCAGTCTGGTTTTCCCAGGGAAGCTAGACAGGAGTTCTGTGGATCCAGCTATCCTGTGCTGTATACTGAGCTCTGTTGTAAGCTTCCTACCTAAGGAGGATTCTTCCTCCCTGCCTTCTCCTCTCTGCCTTTCCTCTTTCCCTGCTGCAGTTCAAAAAAGCCGCATGGAGCTTAGTTTGACTGCAGAAGCCTGATAGCCTACATGTGGCAATGAGGCATGACTCTGAGGTACTATCTGAGAAAATCCCAGTTAAACTATGGGTGTCCTTCTTTTTGAGGTAATGAAGTGTGTTTTAGCAAGCAGAGGGTAAGACCAGCTCTGTACTCTTTCCTCACTCGCTGCCCCATTCCACCTTGAGTGTTTAAAATAATAGATGGGCTATTTTTTATTTGCTGCATTAGCAATGGCAGAAGACCTTCCTAATGTACTTTGGGATTTTATTCACAAGAAACATATGCCCACGCATTTCTGGTTCTTCTGTACCTTCTCTTAACTGAAATGAAAAACTTGCAAGGACATTGTGAAGTTCAGTGAGGTGATTATGGTTCTAGTTTAATTGCTAGATAGGCCATAATATTGTTACTATTTAATTATATAATTAACTTTCATTAATTTTCAAAACTATTAAGGAAAGAGAAGTGTGGTTAAATATTTGACCATTATTTTGACAGACTAATCCTTGCCTGGAGCAAGGGCTTCTCTGAGCTGCTCTGACATTCTAAGATTATGCAAGCTCCTCCTTATTTTTAATTTTACACTTGATTAATTCTACTTTGTTTATGAATTTGTTATTTGCGGCTGACTCCCCAGGATGCTAATTGCTACTGTAAACTACAGATACTGCTGAGCTAATGTATTCTGAAAATATCAGGAAAGGAAAGAATGTCATGAAGGCACAGTTCAAAAATGAGCCACTGAAGTGTAATTTTGAGTTATTTTCAAAGTAAAAAAATCCCTTATTCTTTGCTGCTTTTTGGGGAAAGTGAATGGAGAAATGGAGAAATGAAATGTATCCCTACTGCAGTTATGTCTCTGAATGATGAGGATGGATCTGGTTAAAAAGAGAAGTTTTTCTGTGCTTTGTTTTGTATTTGATGTTTTATTCCAGTTATAAAGAAGACCAAATGTGACCTTAAATATTCCAGTGGAAGATTGTAGAGTATAATATTTGGAGATTGCATCCCAAATAAAGTGTTAATCTAAGTGGATGTGATGAAAAACAACAGTGGCTTCAGGAGTTAGGGTAGTATGGTTAGTCTGAAGTTGGACTTGAT